>CM023448.1:33968070-34075491 GCA_013339765.2 Haemaphysalis longicornis | reverse complement strand
AGGACGTGAGCGAGATGGGACGCAGCCCTTCGATGCCCGGCAGCTTGTGGGATTTTGGCAGCAGGATGGTCTTTGCCGTCTTCCATTGCTTCGTAGGTTTCCGCTTCGCCAGCATTCGTTTATAGTACCGGGTCAGCGACGAGATGGCCGCGTCGTTCAAGTTACGCAGCGCTTGTTGGTCGCCCTGTCGGGGCCAGCGGCAGATCGACAGTTCAGGGACTGCGTGGCCTGCCTGACTTCCCACTCCTCGATGTCTCGGTCGAGGGCGAGGTTCGGCGGGCCAGCGTAGTCCGGATGGTCTTCGTGCGGTGTTGAGGGTAGGTAGCGATCGTTGAGACGCTTGTGCATTTCGTCCTCTCCCAGCTGTCTGGCAGTTGTGTGAAGTATCTGCGCCATGCGGCTGCGTTGAAATTCCTTGCTCTTGGTTTCGTCCATTAGTTGACGCATCGCTTCCACGTGCCGCGTGGTGTAGCTGTCCGTCTGCATCGCTGCACAGCGCGAACCACTGCTGCGCGCACAGTTGGCGGCTGTACTTCTCGATCTCGCGACCGAGAGCCGCCACCCGCTTGCGCAGCGTGCGGTTGTGGCGCTGTTTCTTCCAGCGGTGTTGTAGCGATCTTCTGGCCTCTAAGAGATGGGCAGTCGAGGATCCATTCGTTCCATGTCTTTGGGCGCTTCGATCTCTTCCGTAGCGGCCTCCGTGGCGGCCACCATGTCGGCGGTCCACATCTTGATGTCGCCGACTTCTCCCAAATCCGCGTTCCTGAATTTGTTCCAGTCGGTCAGCCGATGTTTCACGTTTGTGCCGTAGCCGCCTCCTTCTTCTCGGGAGTGAGCCAGCGGTATCGTTACTTCGATGATGTAGTGATCGCTGCCGAGATTGTAGCCCGTATTCCGCCATCGCGCCGTCCCGCCGTCGGGCAGGAGTGCAAAGGCGAGATCCGGGTTGGTGTCTCTCGCAGTCGATGTCCCGATGCGTGATGGGTGCGCCGGGTTTGTCAGCAACGTGAAGTTCGCATCACTCGCGTCGTCCAGGAGGCTTCTCCCCTTGGCCGTCGTGAGCGTGTAACCCAGCTCCATTTGTTGCGCATTGAAGTCGCCGCAGATTATGGCTGCCGCGTCTCCATCTCCCCTTGCGTCCCTGCTTGCTTGGTGGGTCACGTCCCTGACTTTATGTAGCAGCGTCTTGAATTTCTGCTTGCTGTGTTGTGGATTGCTGTAGACGTTTGCGACAAGGTGGTCGTGGACGTCTTCTGCTTGTTCTTGCCGTTCTTGCCTCGACCTCTGCTTCTCCGGCCGGTAATGGCCAGCTCGGTGACGCAGAGCTCGATCGCCGTGTCCCGGGTTCCCAGGAATCTGTCGTGCTTTACACACGCGATGCCTTTGCGGACGAAGGTGCACACGCCTTGCGCCGCTCCCTTCCCGCAGGTGCGGGCGCTCGGCGGGCTGGCGTGTGCACGATAGCCGGGCAGAGTCATCGTATTGGATTCCTCCACGTGCGTCTCTTGCACCGCTTTCACGTCAGGTAGTTCCTTCTGATCCAGCGAGCGTAGGTGTTGTTGTAGCACCGCTTTCCGGCACCGAAAGCCGTTGATGTTCCAGTGCCAGATGCGTAGCGTTCCTTCTTCGAGTCTTTGTCCACCCATTATGGCGATGATGGTGGTGTGGCGGTTACGTTGCAGTAACGTTGCATGACTGCCTCGATGAGTGTCTGCAACCTCTCGGGATTTAGTTGTTGTTCAATCTGCTGTTGCATCTGTTGTTGCTGCTGTTGTATTTGTTGTTGGAACTGCTGCATTTGCTGCTGCATGCTGTTGCTGTTGTTGCATGGTCTGGGTGATCTTGTTCAAGAGTCTTTGCTCTAGGCTCTCTAAATTCTTGCCCCAATGGCTCGTGATGTTGTTCAGCTGTCGGATACGGTTGTTCAAGCCTGCATAGCCGAGGGGCTGTTTCGTGGCCGTGATTTCAGTGTTCTTGGCCATTGTCGCCGACAATCTGGGCGTTTCGGCAATGGCGTTCTCCTCCTCTTCTGCGTCGCTACCGCTGTCGCTAGCGCTTAGCACCACTTCATCTGCGTGTTCTTCTGCCATCTTCTCAACCGCGACTTTCTCTTCGCTACACTTGGGTGGTGTGGTCGTAGCGGTGAATAGAAAGGCCCTGGGTGTAGTTGTTAACGTCGCCGCGTCGGTTGGGGTCCGTTTCGGAGTCGCCATGACGCCGGTTGCGTGTTGCTGCGTTGACGTAGCGGTCGTAGAGCCCGATGCCTTGCCGGACTTGAGCTGCGCTATGGTATTGCGTTGTTGAGCAATCGTCAGTTGCATCTCCCTTATGGCTTTCTTTAGTTCCTCTATCTCCATTTTACAGTCTTTTCCGCAGCCGCTGCCTTTGATGCCGCCGCCGCCGCCGCTCGAGTTGCACTTCCGGCGTGGTGTCGAGTCGGAGCGGCTGGCGCCTCTCCTCCTCGATGCGGATCTCTCTCTCTCTCTGCGTCTTTCCCGCCTTTTCCGTCGCGGCCGCAGTGCCGCCAGGGTTTTCCTTCACCTCTCCCTGTGGTTGCCGCCGCCGCGACGTGGGGCGCCGTCGTTGCGTCGCCGACGCTCCTCCTGTAGTGACGTCGGCCCACGTGGGGCCTCCTGCGCATGATGTCACTTTTCGCCAATCCCGGGCCGCCGCGTTGCTCCCGTCCCCGCGGCGCGTCTCCAGTTCTGGGAACTCGTCCCTTCTGGAAAGCCTGACCTTTAGGGTCGGTTGCAAGGGCGCGGGCGCCATTTTGCTCGTGGCTCGTTCGCCGTCCATTTGCCGAGCCCACTGCCGTTTCTTGATTTGAATCGGCGTCTTGAATTTGTTCTTGCAACTGCCCGCAGCGGTTACGTGCGAGCCGCCGCAAAGCCTACACTTCGGCCGGCAGTATACTGCGTGGTCTTCACCCGGGTTCTTCCTGCCGCAGGCGAAACACACCCGGGCACTGGGCGTAGGACACACGTCCTTCTATGACCCACTTGTCCGCAAATCTTGCACATTCTCTGTGCTGGCGGTACAGGGTACACTTAGTTATGAAGCCGCCGTATTTGATGTAATGCGGCACCTTCTGTCCCTCAAACAATATCACCACCGAGGTAGAGCTGCCTAAGCGGTGCGCGGCCATTGCCGTCGGGTTCTGAACGTTGACTATTCGGCGTCGGATGTCTTCGTCCGACTCCTCCTGGCCTACTCCGCTTATAACTCCGCGGGACGTATTTTCGAGGGTGGCCCAGTACGCGTAGGACTCGTACGTCTCTTCCCCCATCATGATCGCTCGGATCATTCCGTATTTTCCGGCCCTCTTCTCGCAAGGCGTGCTGACGACGACAATGTTCTGAGCGGCGTTCGGCGATACCGAATCTAGCTCCGCTTCCTCTTCGCCCACGTTGGCCGCGGCGAAAATGGCTCCCCGAAACGCGGACATTGGGGTTCTGGCTATCACTATCCCGCCACGTGGCCTGATCACCACGCGGATCTTGTCCTTATTCGCAAAGCTCGGCATGCGTGCCGTCTTCGCCATGTTAGCGTTGACTTTGGCGGCAAACTGTTCTCTAGCTGCTCGCTGCCCTCCGTTTGCACCTGGCTTGCTCTTAGCGTTCGTAGCCGAGATAGAAGCGCTCGGCTTACCTGATTGCGGGGAGCCCTGCTGCGGTGGGGTTCCCGAGGCACTTTGCTTCTTCTTCGCGCGTCGAGAGACTACTTGAGTCCAACCGGCGCACAAACTCGTTGGGTCTTCTTCGTCGTCCTCCTCGTCGGCGAGCGGCACGGCAGCGGTGTCGACTAAATCGTCGTCGTCGATTTCGGCGGCACCTTCGATGGCGGCGGGGCGAGAAGCCGAGGCGGCAATGGCGACCGTCTTCCTCGCTGAGTCGTCGGCTTCGTCGCGACTGGTCTGGTTGCGGTGCCTCTTGCGAGTCGGGTCCGTCGTAGCAGCAGTAGTGTCCATCTCTTGGAATTCTTCTCTCTCGCTCTCCATAGCGCCGCGAAAATCCGCGGAGCTCGTCGGGGCGACGCTCAAGGCCACCCCGATAGCGGCGGCAACCGTACACGTGGCCGCCGTGGCCTAAGTCGACGTTAGGCTTAACCGGGCGGGCTTCGCCTCGCGGGCAAAAACACTCGTAATTCCTCCAAAAGTGGACGAAATGTCCCAAATGTGGTATCTACGTGCTCCGGAGATCAAATGGAACACTCACGCATTAATTTGGGCCGGGTGGGATGAGTTGGTCCGCCGAAAATCAGCATTATTCAGGGAGCCGATGTGAAGCATGTTCGAACGCTCCGGCGACCGCAGCACCCCCCTCCGTACCACGAGACACAAGGGATGGACAGACCCATGGCTTTAGGAGCTTCGCGCCAAAAAAATATGCGCACTAAACAACGCGCTAAACAACGGGGAGATGTATGACAAGCGCCAGTGGTTCCCGATTTTCGAATGCTTATGACTATAAAAACCGCTTGGCTTTCGAAGCCTCTGGGTTATATGCCGTCACAACGGAACGCCGTGTGTCTCTACTTGGGTCCAGCGAGCGAGATACGACGTCAAGTCGGGCGCTTAAAGTGCTGTGTACTTAAACAGGCGTGTCCGTGGCCAAACCCTACTAAAAAACGGTTCTGGAACAAATTGTCCCAGAACGAAGGGTGCCGAAACTTGTGTTCCAAGAACAAATGCTCCTCACAATAAGTAGGAACAAAGGTGGCTTTCTAAATGGCCCTAGCTACAAAGTAGAAAGACATGGTCCGGAGGCCCTCTTTGGGCAAAAAATTGGGCCCATCTCCCCGCGAGGGGGACTCGAGTAAATGCGTCGCTTAGGGGGTGGGTGTATTGCATTAACGTTTAGTGTTTGAGGAGTTGGTGGTAGTGAATGCGTTGTATCAGCAGCTTCTTGACGTAGTTTGAATGAGTGAAGGTATAAGGCGCGTTCGTAGCCTTTGATTCTGTGTCGGCTTTGTGGCGCAGTGGGAAGAGCACCATGTACCTTGCGTTCCGCCCTCAGGGTCGTGGGATCGAAATCAGGTGCCGATAAGTATTGTTTTTTTGTATAGTGTAGGGGGGAGGGGTGCGGACCTGTTGTTGAGAGCGAGGAGGGTAGCGTGATGCGAGAGAGGAGGAGTGGAGAGAGGGCGCGCCTACGCGCTGAGCTGTTGCGGACGGACGGCGGACGCTACATGTGAGTTAAAGAAATGCTCTGCATTTAAAAAGACTCGATAAAGAAACTGTACATGTCCCCCGTGTTTAAATTTGATGCATGTTGTCGTACCGTAGTATTGCTTGCTTTTGAAAAAACTGTCAGTAAACGACGCATTCGTTTAAGTAACACACAGTTGAAAGAGGGTACAAATTATTCAACAAGTAAATAAACAAAGGTACAAAAATTCTGTTTACGACAATATTTCATTTTTTTATGTCAGCATAAGGCAGAAGAAGAAACAGGTTCGCCCCTAAGGTGCCACCGCGGCGCTGCTTCCCGTTTTGAGGAATGCCACGAGGCCAGAAGTGATGAATCCAGTCCTGAGGTAAACAATGGTATTTTGGTTTTCGTAGGTAGGTCAAACAGCGGGATTCTTCTCAGGTGTTTGAAGATGCAGACGGCGACGCCGGCAGGGCCCATTAATCATCAGTGCTTTATAAAGCTTGGAGCCTTAGAAATATTTTTCTGCCTGCATTTAGTTTAGGAGCGCAGGATTTCCCCTCAGCTATCCCCCCTTTCTTCCATTTATCCACCTTGCTTTCGCTTGAGAAGACGGATGAATAAGCACTTCGGTACTATTAACGTTATTGACAGTTGCGTGCATGCCAGTTGTTCGCATCCCACTCGGTGGTGCTCCAACCCACACCAAGCGTCGGCGTTTCATTCAACATATGCTGGAAAGGCAGTACAGTCTAACCTCCGAACGTTCCCCCTTCCCCCCCTCCCCCCCCCTCCGTAGCCACTTTTCATTCCGGTGTCACCGATTTACTCGGCGCTACTTCTCGGGCTCCTCCTCACCACCGCTGACACCTCTTTCACAACTATTTTTCCCGTCGCCTCAGCCGATGCCCCTTTGGCAAGTTGCGCAGTCTGCAGCTAACGGCAGTAGTGCGGTTTTCAGATTATTACGAAAAAATTCCCCGCATTTCCCCGAGTGGAAGAATGTGAAAGTGCGAATGCACGAGTTGAATTTGCGCGGTTCGGTAATGTTCGCGAAAGAGAGATCACACACACACACAACTACAAAGAAAGAAAGATGCATTTATTCACAGACACCTATTTGTGTTGTCGTTGTACTTGATTGCTATAGCGGATCTCAGCTTTGAAATTTCGTGTCAGTACGCCTTTAAGCGGGTGCGTTAGCCCTTCTCACGCCCGATTCCTGGCCAATCCCCCACGTGGGTATGTGCCATGTCAGCGGCCAGGCAGCGCGCGCCCATCTCCCCTCGTTGCTAAGGAAGACGAGGAGCGCGCGCACCGGCAGCTGTTGCTATGCGGACTACGGCGGCGGACGATTCAGGCTCGCTTAAGAAGTGCATTCGCACTTATTCCTGGCCAATCCCCCACGTGGGTATGTGCCATGTCAGCGGCCAGGCAGCGCGCGCCCATCTCCCCCCGTTGCTAAGGAAGACGAGGAGCGCGCGCACCCGCAGCTGTTGCTATGCGGACGGCGGCGGACGATTCAGGCTCGCTTAAGAAGTGCATTCGCACTTAAAATAAACAAGCACGGATTGGCGTAAAAAATGTATTGACGATTACATACTCCCTAATATGAGATTTGTGCCCAGCACGAGCTGCAGTCTTCACGGTCACGGCGCATTTCAACTGCGTCTCAGGAAGTGTTCGCCTGATCAGCGAACGCCCGGTAGCGTCGGCTACGATGCTGCTACCTCGCAGCGCGCCCCCGCCGCCGACCAGCATGCTGCACATCGTGTTTGAACCTGCCGCGCAAATCTCACGTGGTTTTGGATTAGCCCCGCACACGGGAGCAGGGAGCACGTTGTTGTAAATCGTGTTTGAACCTACCCAGCAAATGTCACGCGGTTTGGATTAGCGAAGAATGGAACAGCGTCTGGGAAAAGTGTCAAGGAGAGGGCGGTCCTTGGTTGCGACGCATGAGACATGTGTGAGGGAAAGGCAGTGAGGGAGATGACGCCGTGGCCAAACGTGTCGCATTCCACCTCACCTTTCGCTAGACGCTCCTAGTTGTTTCCCTTCTGTCGTCGCTGTGGCGGTCGCTCACTAGGTTACGCGGACATACACAGACGCTGCTCCCGCGAACGGCTGCCAAAGGGCTCCCCCTAAAACGACCAAAACCCGCCGTCGCCGTTTGCGCTGAAATTCCACTTCGCCAAGTAGCTGCGAATCCCCCCTGGTTGAAGAGAAACTTGCCCAGTTGGAACGATGGCGTGAGCCCGTGTCTTTTTCAGCTTGGAAGGCCTTCCCAGCGAAATTTTCACCGGTGTTTTTCACGCCTAAGTACGCGCCATCACCGCCTACCGGTTTATGCGTGCACGGTTTGCCGTTCGGAATAGTGGGCGTGCACGCACAGCTAGGCTTCATGCCTCTACCGATGAAATGCCGGTTGTGCTGGGGGGAGATTTCGATGTAGAAATTACATGGCTCAATGCACTTAGTCAGCTGTCTTGATTAATCGAGTGGTTCGTGTGTGGGTTGATGCGTTACACAGACATCTTACACAGAAATTAAGATGCCTACGAGGGGGAAGGGAAACGAACAGCTACATGTTTATACGCGAGAATAGAGCTGAAGGGCTTGCAGGTGTAAATCATTATGGGACGGATACATACCGCTCGTTTGAAGGAAGAATAGCAAGAATCGAAGCGTTGGCCCGAAAACAGGCGCGAAAGGGTGCAAAAACAACGGAAAGCTGCTGGCACCGCTGTTAACGCCTCAAGTTGAGCTCGTCGAGTAGTGGCGAATCTCCCTCGGATGAACAGCAAATTGCCTGCTTGGAACGCCAGCGTGAGCCAATATCACTTATTGAGAGGGCATTCAGGGTACACTTTCGACCGCGTCTGTCACTTTTAAGCACGCGCACATGACTGGTTGCTGGTTTATGTGTGCGCAGGTTTGTAGTGGAGAATAGTGAGAGGAAGGAGGGGTTGAGTGGACGTGCACGAGCAGCTATAGGTTTCATGGCACGTGCATTTTGCTGGTGCGAGGTTTAAACGCGGACGTTAAACGGTCCGATGGGACTTGTCCGGAGTTTTTATGTGGTAGAGCGGACTGGGCTTGTGTGCTAGACAAACAGTACATTGCTTACGACGCGGGAGTTAAACAGGCAGTTCCATGTTTGTCTGCAAGCTCCAAGAACAAAGCTTGGATCCTTCTGAGGTTTATTCAGGAAATTGGCTAGGAAGTCTGCTGCATCATAAATTACAACAAATGTGTTTTGTTTCGTGCACTCCATGGACTGCGCCCAGCTTTGCAGGTCATCCTTCTTCACAGAGTGGAAGAACACTACATTTTTTAGTTTCCATGGCCACATGGGTGGACCTAAGGATGTTTTGACCTAATAAGTCTCTGCGCTAAATTCGTTCACGAACACGGATGCCAGCACTCTAGCATTACAAGGAAAGCATGGGGAATTTTTTGAGTAAAATAAATTGCAATGTGAACTGAAAAGGAAACCTTCCAACTACTCCGCTATTATTTCTCGGCATCCTCGACTCCTGGATTTTGTTCTTTCATATTCGCTATCATACAAAATCGTACACGCACACGGACTTACACACACACACACACACACACACACACACACACACACACACACACACACACACACACACACACACACACACACACACACACACACACACACACACACACACACACACACACACACACACACACACACACACACGCACCCACACACACGCACCTACACACGCACACGTACAAGCACACGCACACACACATGCGCGCACACGCACACGCACACACGCACACACACACGCACACGCACACACGCACACACTTCTTTTTTTCCAAACTTTTTCCAAGTACGTACGCATCATTACATATGCCACCGATGTTTCGTATTTTGTTTTGTTACCGCATCGTTGTATCGTATTATTCTTTATTATCGTATCGTACCATTGTATCGTATTTTGCACTCCAGCTATGCAGCACCAACTAGACCATACAGGTGCCCTGTTACTCCTCGGACCATGAGCTCCCCCTCTACCGTTCCCCTCTAACCCCCTCCCCCCCTTCGTGGCGTTCCCGGACAGCTAACTTCAGGTCTTGAGCGTCACTAAGAGACACCTTGTACCATTCCTTCCCTATTCCACCCAACCTCCTCTCGCCGATGGTGGTCACTTCCTTGACTGCAGCACAGTTTCCCTCTGACTAATTCGTTTTTTTCAAACGCATTCTTCATCTCACACTCTGCTTCCCGCTCTATATCCTCGGCTCTCTCCAAATCATTTTATTTATCTACATCGATTGTCACTCATGATTTCTAAGGACTTAATAAAGATAAATTAGCTTGTACAAAGCGTTGGGTCTGGTCTGAGGTCCCTACATTGTCCAAAAGTTTGTCTGCACTCCATTTTCGAGATTGTGAGCAACATTGGGTGTCTGTGCTCATGAACGGGGGTTCGATTCCCGGCCGCGGCGGCCGCTTTTCTGATGCTGGCGAAAACAGAAAACGCCAGTGTTTATGAGATTTCGACGCAGGTTAAACATACCCAGGTGGTCAAAATTAATCAGGAGCCTTCCACTACGGCATGCCTCATAACCTGTGTAACGTCGGGGCGTTAAACCTGAATATCCATGGATCATTGATTGATTGATTGATTTATTGATTGATTGATTGATTGTAGGGTTTAGCTTAGCGCTGACGTAACGCAGGGGATGAGGCGCACCGTAGTTGACGGTTACGGATTTATTTTAACCGCCTGGAGATATTTACCATGCGCCAAAATCTCGAACACAGGGGCGTTTTTGCTTTTCGGCTCCATCAGAAAACTGGCCGCCGCGGCCGGTAATTGAACCCGCGTCCTCGTGCTCAGCAGCACAATGCCTTAGCCACTGAGGCACAGCGGCAGGTCAGATCAATCAATCAATCAATCAATCAATCAATCAATCAACAATGGTTGTGCTGTTGTGGAGCCTACTTCAGTTCAAAGACGCATGAAAGCGCCGTGGTGGGATCGGGTTTCCACCACTTCCCACAGCTTTCCGCATGCACACTTATCAACATGTCTTCATGCCTCATCTCCTTGTCTTGTTCATGCACATCACCATTCCCCGTGCTAGAGTTCTGGGCTGTCGGTCGGAATAAACGCATTGTGCCGACTGCCTCTGCGACCTCCCTGCTGTATACTTGTCATAACGCGTCCCACCATTTATAACTCAGGTTGTCGAACAAATAATTACCGGTTAGGGTTTGGTCCGGGTCCGGGTGAATTCACTTCGTTCCGCTTCAGTTAAGGTTCCACTAAATCCGTACCGTTGTCGTTCGCGAACCGGTTCAGTCAAGTGAACTATCTGGTAAGGAAAACAATGTTCAGTAGTTTAACGTGACCAGTAGAACAAAACGCTAAACAATGAAATGCTGCTTTTTCCCAAAAGCAGATGTCCCATTTCAAAAACAAGTTTTTTTTAAATGGGCCAGACTCAAGGCTGGGCGTAGCCAACCCCCATCTTTTGCAACTGTTTCTTGGGGTGTTTTTTATCATGAAACTAGCAACTGGCCCAACTTTACATCTTGCTTTAAAGATTAACCAGACATTAAAAAAGACAGCAAAAGTAATGACAACTCAGAAGCAAATTTGTTGCCTAGCGCAATGTCGTCAGAGAAACTAGCCGGGAGTGTTTTCGCGAGCGACGTTTCACAGGTGTTTGCTGTCGACATTTTGAATTCTCACGTAATAGAGAGTTTTAAAATAACGTACGCAACCGTACACAAACAGTTTGCGAACGTATATCTTTGCGTCGTTCTCACTGCGCATGCGCCGTACGTTAAGCCGCTTCTGCGTTTAGCGGACGGAAGCCGAGCGGAGCTATTTCAGCGAAATAGCGTGCGTACGTCAGGCCGCTTGGGTTTCCAACATGGCGGTAAGTAGCCCGGTAAGCATCCACGATTCCGCTTTTCTGTCGACAGTAATTTGCTCCCGATGAACCAAGTTCTTTGCTCCTGCGTTTTTAAATACGTCAAATGCTTAGCACATCGCCCCTCGCGCAGCTCCGTATAGTCGTGACATCGCTGACTGCCCGAACGAAGCTTTGTAGCCGGGACAGCGACCGAAGCGGTGTGTGTGTGTGTGTGTGTGTGTGTGTGTGTGTGTGTGTGTGTGTGTGTGTGTGTGTGTGTGTGTGTGTGTGGTGTGTGTGTGTGTGTGCGTGTGCGTGTGCGTGTGCGTGTGCGTGTGCGTGTGCGTGTGCGTGTGCGTGCGCGCGCGCGCGCGCGTGTGTGTGTGTGTGTGTGTGTGTGTGTGTGTGTGTGTGTGTGTGTGTTGTGGGCGCGTTCGCGATGAAATACGACGTTGTGTTTCTGCGGGTGGAAAGTGCTTACCATGCTCTGGATTACGTTTCTCGAGCGACGTACGACTCAATCTCGCAACGGGTATGTACAGTGCGCGTGGCTAAAAGCACTCTCGGCTTGAGCGCCAGAGTTTAGTGACTTGCTGTTCCACCCCACAAACCGCGCGCGAGGTGAGTGCCGTGTTTACGACCGGCAGGAGGAGGCAACCGATCACCGTTCCATCGCAGTTCATACTTGCAACGCATATCGTGACGTTGTGTTCGTTCGGAATGCCTCTCTGGATTGTTTTGAAGTTGAATAAAATGTATGCGTCAAACCCGGGCATTCGGTTCAGAGCGTTCTGTGCGATTGCACGAAAGAAGTTCCGGGGGACTTCAACGGTGTCTATGGAACGTACTCAGGTAAGAGAATATTCATGCCGTGCTGTGGCCGTGTTTCATTCAATACTAACAGGAAAGCGTTTGTTTACAATTGTTTGGATAGTCGTAAAATCCCCAAGCACACCGGCAGTCCGCTCGCAGATCAGCCGGCGGGTCATTTCGCAAAACATTCGTCAGATGGCGCCGTATGCATTAGTGTGGCGCTACGCAAAAGTAATGAGACGCTCTACTAAAACTGCGCTCGCGGTGTTTTCGTAGCGGGACGCAAAAATTGAGTGCTTAGCGTACGCAAAAGAAACAAACGCTGTACTAAAACTGTAATATTTGTACATACGTTTTTTGGACAAGAAAGAGGATCTGTGAAGGTAGTTGGCAAGTAAAAGCTTTCCTACACCAAAAAACATATTTCAAAGCTGGCACGGGGCACAGGTTCGTCAGGGGAGTCTAGTCCATTTCGAAACCTTTAATTATTTCCTATTTAGGACGCAAAAATATTTCAGCTATCCTCGAAGCTATCCCCGAAACAACCCCAGAAACCGGAAGTGTTGTTTGGAAAGCGCAGTATTATTATACAACAAACGCGCTGAGCAGAATTAGTGTGGGCTCGATACGTTATGGGTACGTGGTAAACACGTTTAGGTGGAGTACTGCATTAACTATGCTAAGCATCACGATTCCAGTCAGGTGCTCGGGTGCGGAGAGTCACCAAGTGGCTAATGAAAAATTAATCATGATTTAGATGATGCGTCGCTACACACAAACGTACGGGTAATTTTGCGGTTAGAGTCTACCAACATCAACTTCTGGAACACAGGGCCATCTCGACATCGGAGCGCTACCAACGGTGTTATGCCTGTGCGGTTAATTTACCGGTCGGAAGACAATGAAGATAAAAATATGCGTGGATGGTCGCTTTGGCGGCCGTGAGTGTAGCCGCCTTCCTCAATAACCCTAACATTCAAGTAAAATAAAGAGCTAACAATGAAGCTACTGCACGTGTCATTTCCCAATATTTGTGGGTACTTTTCGTGATGTAAAACGGGTGCTCGAATGTTAAGATGCGCACAGAAAGTAAATGCGCAAAAAAAATGCAAAATTTTGCTTTAATAAAAATTGAGACGTCCGAAAAACTTTGAAAAATCATGGTAAAAATTAACTTCCAGCAACGCCCTTTGTAACTACCAGAAAATAGCACCCGCAAGGAGAATGGAAGGTTGGCCTCATTGATACATAACTTAAAAGGAAACAACACCGAATCAGGCGGGACACGAAAAGAAATGGATAAACACTTGCGAAAGTGTTTGTACTTCTCTTCCGGTGCGGTCTGATCCGTTTTTGCTTTCTTTCAAACCTTAGAAATACCCTGCATATTTTAATACCGGCTCCAAACGCAATATTTTAAGGGCGAAGCTCTTAAGCAAACCGTAAGTTTTGATGTTGCAGTTAAAAATACCAAGAACTTGCCGAGCGCGGGTTCGTGAGAGCGGGCCTTGCGGCGACCGCCCGGCAGTTAACAAAACGAAGTAAATGCCGAGCCCTCGTGTGTGCACGCTTCGCGGCGAAAGCCCAGCGTCATCGGCGCAGGTTCACAAGCGAAGCATACCCACTTAGGAGATTGCCCTAGATTTGCCATCTCTGCCCCCCCCCCGCCCTCCTCAACCAAAGAGAATGGAATGGAATGGATGACTCATTATAGGAGGAGGCCAATAGGCCCTGTTGTGGGACACGGGGAAAAGGGGAGGGGAAAATTGTTCATATAAAGTCTGCACTGCACTGTGAGCGTTCACTTAGCACGATATGCACAGGTGTAGTTGTGACGAGGGCACTCTAATACGACCATTATTGGGGTATCCAAAAGGAGTCGTTCAGGAGCCACAAGGGGTGTGTTTGGGGTTACATCTAGAGAGTTGGTGAACGATCCGCCATCAAACTACTTTATAGAGACCTGTTTTGAGACCGAATTCTGTAATTTTCTGTAAAATTTGGGGGTTGTTTCTGACGTGTTGGACATGTTCTTTAGAAGTCGTCGGGCGTACTTGCGTTGTAAGGAACTGGTCGCGGTCAGTCGAGTAAGCTGAACAAGCCCAGACGAGGGGGAAAAGGTTTGGTGCATTGTTGCTGCCACAGTAGGGGCACCGAGGACTAGCAAGGTGCCTAGCAAGTGGTGCCGTATAACGACGAAAGCTGGAGCTTTTTTTTCTCTTTAGTTTTCAGGTCAACCAAAGAGAAAAAAAAAAGCTCCAGCTTTCGTCGTTATACGGCACGAACCGCTTGCTCGATACGAGGAAAACAGTTCATAGCGTACGCCGCTCCAAGGTGATGTCCAATGATTATCACTTGCAAAATAGTGAAGGAACCTCACACTAATACCAACAAAAATGGATAAAAGGTCCTTGCGGCAGCGAAGAAGAAACAAATCGGCTGCAATCAAGGACGTAAACCATCGTGATGGTCGTGAATTTTGATGTGAGTGATTGTAGGGTTTAACGGGCCGACGCAACGCAGGTGATGAGGCGCACCGTAGTGGAGGGCTCAGGATTAATTTTGACCACCTGGGGATCTTTAACGTGCGCCGAAATCTCGAACACACGGGCGTTTTTGCTTTTCGGCTCCATCAAAAAGCGGCCACCGCGGCCGGGAACCGAACCCACGACGTCGTGCTCAGCAGCGCAACGTCTGAGCCACTGAGCCACCGCGGCGGGTTGGTCGTGAACTTTGCGTAATGCTTCACTACCTTCAAGTCTTTTACGTTCGTGTGAGCTTCCTTCATTTTTCTGTCAGTTTCCTGAAGCTATCTCTCCCTGAAACGGTTTGAGAACGTGAAAACAAGAAATTCAAGGAAGCTTGCACTCCGTACAAGACATAAATGTACTCACGTGCATTACGTGAATGGCTAAGCTCTTTTAGGTGAGCATTGCCCGACGCATATTTACGTTTCAGTATGAAGGTTTATTTGCACAGCTGCGCTGCTAGTCGTCATATGCATCGAAATGATAGTCGTCTTTTTCGCGGCGATTGGTGGATGCAAAGTCATCGCCTGCCTTGTAGACTTCCACCAGCATTGCAGACTTCCAACGAGTTCTGGTTGCTAAGTTAAGCTTCAAGACTGCTTGCGTATCATTTTGTGCTTTTTGGGGAAGTTTTTCGTCGCCGTTTGGTGACGTCTGTCGTTTGTGTAGTCCTGTTTTTCGCTGTCCGCAACCATGAAAATCACTTCAAGGTGCGTCAATTTCGCTGTACACGCGGGCCGTGCGCCTTATGCAGTGCACTCGCAGCTTCCCCTCGTGGGACGAGAATGCTGCCTACATTTTTTTATGAAGTAATTCTAGGGACACGCAAGGACGGGGGATTTCTTGCCGAATTAATCAAGAACCTTAGAATAGCCCTCCCTATTTGCTTCGGACAGCAAAAGTGATTGGTGAGTTATATGTACGTCGCAAAAAGACCACGGGACTGTAAAAAAATACAAAAAAATGTAAAGGAAATACAACGGAAGATGATAGTTCGCGTGAAATCACGATCTTATTCCGGCATCAGAATTCCCGGCCTTGCGTTCGCGTACAGTCGTTAAAACTGTTAACTCCAACAAAACATGAGGTGCCTTCCTACGCACAGAGTGGCAGCTCACGATAGCTACAGCCGCATCTTTGACGCCTGGTCATCGGAACTCACGATGCTGCGGCACTCGGGTGCTTCAGCGCATGCGCACCACCTGGATTAACAGACCAACTGTTATCGCAAGCTGGCGCTCTGTGCATATGCTAGCACCTCATTCTTGTTGTTGTGAACAGTTTTGAGGATTGTACATGCGTGTTTGTGTGCATGCAAGCACGTGTATGCCTGTGTATGTGTGAGCTTGTGCGGCTGCGTGCTTGCGTGCGATTTTGCGTGCGTGGGTACGTCCGTCTACATGTGTGTGTGTATTGTACACGCGTGTCTGTGCGTTCGCGTGCGTGCTAGTGCATACGAGCAAGGGTGTGTGCGTGCGGGAGTCCCGTAATGCGTAAGGTACGGTACTAATTTAGAAGCAGGCTGCGGAGAGCGGGAATCGTGAATATGCCAGCGGAATGTAAGTAGATGCGTCATCGTAGCATTGCCAGTTACAGACCCACCCTGTCCATTTGATGGTAATAGATTCACGTTGGGGTAGTACAGGTAACTAAAAAAATACAGGTGGCCACATTGCGCCTCTTGTGTGGCAACCTAAATTTTTTTACTGTGGACGGAGTTATCAAAAATGGTCTCAAAAATCAGGATGATTAGGGGCAGTGTTCATCGCCATCCCAAGTATATTTTGATGCTGCGGATAAGCAAGGAAAAAAACACGAAAACCACTTTTCATGCACAAGAAAAGAAGGAATGTGTCATCTTTACAAAAGGAACACAAACGAGTCCACGCAATTTTGCTTGAAGGCGAAGAGATCCATCCGAATTGGACATACCCGGCTTCCCAAACCAATCGGTTAACACACAGTGTAAAGCGCAAATCCATGTAAAGGAACAGAAGGAGATTTGACTACGGCTGAAGAAGTGGGAAAGACGGACAGATAATGTGGAACAAGACCAACTTGTTTCAAACAAAATACATTTTAAGCCTTTCAATAATAGCAGCGCTAGGTGGAGGCGGGTGGTATTTAATGTAGCTGTAGAATAAGAGAACCTATGCTGAGTTACCACATCTCACGCCGACAACGACGGTAGGGCCAAAAATCATACAATCCCGGTCGCGGCGACAGCTTTTCTATTCGAGGCGAAAAGCTAAAACGACAGTCTGTTCCACATTTTGCCGGACGTGTAAGACCCCCAGGTGGTCAAAATTAATCCGGAGCCATCCACTATGGCGCGCCTCATAATAAGGGTAGCGTCGGCGCGTCAAACATCATAATCATCGTCTTTAAAAATCATACCAGCCATCGTCAAGGACTGCCGGTGGTTGGTCGGTCCTATTGTAACAAAAATGCGCTTAGCATGCGTCGATGCCACGTAAGTAAGTTGAAAATGAAAAAAGTACCCCTATAAACATTTTCACAGAAAACAAATCACACAGATTTTCATTTTAACATCAACAACAACAGCTCTTGATGTTGGGGGCCACAATCAAAAACCGTTGATCTGCTTTCTGAGAAAAGCTCGCGTATACAAGGAAAGTGCTGCTTAGGTAATGCACAAGACATAGAAATGCGGAAAAGTTGCATGTTCGCATACAAAGTGCACATGAGTTTACGCAAACAGCGCATATATACCTACTATGCGCAGATACAAAGAAACACAGTGTAACATTCATATCGCATTTGTGCAGAAGCTGAACCGTCTGAGAAAATTAATAAAAGATCTCTGTTGGTGGGATCCGCTAAAAATTGCAAAAATATATGAAGAGTCGTCGAACAGCGGAGAACGGTTGTGGTCGACTGATCGTATTTCCGTGCTTTAAAGGGGTCAATATCAGCTAGGAACCCCGAACGTAAATAAAAATAAAACATAAAACCAAAACCGATAACCGAACAAAGAACGAAGTCAACGGGAGAATGGAAAGAACAGCAGAATAACAAACAGGAAAAACAAACAAAAGCACAGAAAACCCAGTTTCCTTCCTTTGCTGTTCTGCTACCGCACAATATAAAGGCTAAGCTAAAGTTGCGAGCCTGTCTTACTTCCACGCCGTGTCCATGCACCCTACATCATAACGTGCACTTCCCTGTGGGGAACCAAAATGTAACAGTGTGAAGGAGGATCTTGGAATCAAACTCAAAGAAGTGCACATTTAAGGCCGCAAATAATTAAGCTAAATAGAAACAATACAGTAATTTTTGTTCTGCCAGAAGAAGTTTTTTAAAACTGCAATATAAGGCAGACTGATATATTAACATTAGATATGTATTTTCTTAAGGTGTACTTTCTGTGCGCTCACACAGCTACTTCTGTTTGTCCCTTTACAAATCGACCCACCGCGGTGGCTGAGTGGCTAAGGCATTGCGCTGCTGAGCACGAGGTCGCGGGTGCGATTCCCGGCCGTAGCGGCCGCGTTTTTAATGGCAGGTGGTGAAAATTAATCCGGAGCCCTCCACTACGGAGCGCCTCATCGCCTGCGTTGAGTCGGCCGCGTTAAACCTTACAATCAATCAATCAATCAATCAATCAATCAATCATCAATCAATCATCAATCAATCAATCAATCAATCAATCAATCAATCATCAATCAATCAATCAATCAATCAATCAATCAATCAATCAATCAATCAATCAATCAATCCATCAATCAATCAATCAATCAATCAATCAATCAATCAATCAATCAATCAATCCATCAATCAATCAATCAATCAATCAATCAATCCTTTACAAATTGTCGCATGAAATTGTTTCAAGTAATCAAAACCTTAAATTTAGGGTTTCAAAAGAGGTGCCATCACGGTTAGCAAGATATCTATGCCAACTGTTGTACACCCTGCAATACAATACACCCGTCGTACACCTGTGCTACACCTGAGGAAGCAGAGTTTACGACAGAGGAAGCCAGAGACAATCTTACACGCATTATCACGGAACGTGCAGTAGAAGTTACCAGAACAGCTCACCAATCACCTTCTTACTTCATTGATAAATTTCGTTAAGACCAGTTGAGTTAATGGTTGGGTTTAACGCGCCGACGGAAACGCAGGCGGTGAAAGCGCGCCGTAGTGGAGGGCTACGGATTAGTTTAAACCACCTCGGGATCTTAACGTGCGCCGAAATCTCGTACACACGGGCGTTTTCCGCTTTCGCCTCCATCAGAAAAGCGCTGCAGCGGCCTGGAAACGAACTCGCGACCTCGTGCTCAGCAGCACAACCCCTTAGCCACTGAGCTACCGTGGCCGGTCTCGTTTAGGTCATGTGTCATCATGTAAATTCCTTGGTGTTCACATTTCAGCCGATCTCACATAAATCACCCAGACGCAGTATGTAATTGGCAATGATAACCTCCCGTTAGGACTCCTCCGACGCAACTTTCTTAAAGACCATCCATCACTTAGATTAATATTGCACAAATTAATAATTCGTCCCAAGCTCGAGTATGCGGCATCAGTTTCGGACCGAAGTTACGATGCTCTAACTCAATCTCTATAAATGACACAAAATAACTATGTTCGATTCAGGCTTTCTAACTTTAATCGCAATGCTAGCTTAACTTCCGTGAAATGTACCTTTCACCTGCCTTTATTATCTTGTCGCCTAAAACCATTCCTTCCCTGTCTGTTCCACAAAAATGTGATCTCCCTCCACTATGTAATCAGCTTCCTTTTTCTCCGCACTTTATCTCGCCTCGCTTGGATCATGTTAATAAATATTAGTACCATTATTAAGAACAAATGCATTTTTTCAGTCTTTTTACGGAAGACTTGAGTCGAATGGAATTACCTTCCTGCATCAACCGCTGCCATTATTGATCAGAAATAAATAAAAAAACTATACCTAAGATTGTGTAATATAGGCCATTTTTTATTTCCGGTCCTGTTGTTGTGCATTAGCTAATATTGTATATTTAAAAGCCAACTTTCTATCTTTACTTACTATGCGTAAGTTATGATTTATGTGTAGAAGCCATCTTGTAACATTTTATTCTACTGCTTTTATCATTACTTTACTGTATGCAACCACTCCCCTCTGCAATCTGTGCAAATAAATAAATAAATAAATAAATAATTAAAATAAATAAATAATAAATAAATCGAAATTAAGGTAAATTAATAACTAAAGTAACTAATAAATTAATTATAAACGTCTGCCCCCGAAATGTCTCTTATATGTGCAAGAGAGAGAGAAGCAGAAGAAGTGATAAATCCGCTTTATTTGGCCCAAAAAAAGAAAAATAGAAAAAGGTGGGTGGAGTTCTCAGTTAAGGGAGCTGCAAAGACTTTATTTCGCACCCTGCCCGCGGCCCTCTCCAGGCAGCACAGGACCGTTCGGCCTAACAAAAGCCGATGTTCTTTGGCCAGTGATTTCCTTCCGGCCTTTTTTCCGGCAGACGTGTACGGGGCCCGTGTCCAAATGTGGCCTTTTGGGCCGTACACGGACCTACTCCAAGGCTATCAAATGGCCAGTCTCCGTCATCCGGTCGACCGGCTTACGTTCCATACGGCCAGATTCCCGCCCTAGGGGCTCCGGCAATTAGAAAGCCACCTGTGTGCGGCCGAAGTTTCGGCCACCGGGAGGGTTAGCCGAGATTGCAGTTCGTCGGACTCCAGCCGAACTAAAGCTGCCGGAAGTTTCGGCCATGCTACGGGCATTGGTGTTCGGTAGCAGTACCTTAACTGTACTGAGACCGGTGGACGACCACTGCCATGCAGCGCAAGCAGATGACTCAGTCGCGCTGTCAACAGCAACACCAACGAACCATTTTGGAAGATCTTGTTAAGCGGTTGGCTCAGTCTTGATGAATAAACATGGACTTAACCTGGCGAAAAAAACACTCATGGAGACAGGACGGGACAAGCGCAAAACTCTCAACTAACTTTTATGAGACAGACACACACATATAAGAACACTTGTCTTCTGGTCGCTCAGCGACTTTCTTACAACCAGCTGTATCCCCAAGTGTAGCTGAGCTCAGCTCACCACCGCAACTAATTTAAAATCCACGCTTTCGTCATTGACAAGGCTCTTGTTGTCGCGAATATAAGATAACACTTGTTTTTAATAGGCAGTATAAAATCAAATAGAAAAACAGTAACAGGGGCACGAAGTTGAGCTTACAAATGCACAAGCTTAGCCTCTCATATATTCATTATACGAAAAAACGTAATGCAACATTGTTTTTTGCCGCTTATTACCAGAAAAATTGGCGGTAACTTGCGCTTTTGTGCCTCTTGCCTGTCTTGTTGGGAGTCCCTGATATGGCGCCGGTTGAGCTCCTGCGTGGTGGCGCTTGCTCGACGCCGTTGTAGGCCAGGTTAAATTTCGGCGAACGGGGGCCATCTTCAGTCGGACAACTATGCCACGTCGATGTGTCCAATGGTCTCCATTTCACGAAGAGCTGAAATACCGTCGAGCTGATGCGTCGAGGAGGCCGGTGGGCGAGGCGTGGTAGCGTGAGACTTGCGAGTTTAGCTGACCCGTGGGATCGGCACAGCCCTTCTTTTGGCAATAAATGGCATTTAGATGGACTAAAAGGTTAATGGTAATCCCGAGAATGTCACATGGAACCCTCCGGTTTCGCCTACTACCACTCATTACTGCTTGACAGACGAAGTTCGTTCATTAAAGCGTAGAAAACACCGAAGCGGATGAAAAACTCGTCTGCACAATCGCCCTCGCTCGTTAACGGCTTTTTTCAAAACGCCAGTTCCAGCATAGCTCGGCAAAACTGGATGCCACTCCACCCACACTCACTCAAAAAATTATATTTATCCTAATGCACTCACTCGCACTCGCCACACCGCCCTCACCACGCGCACTCACTCGCACTCATGCTCGCCACTCCGCCTTTACTACTCACACTCACTTGCACTCATGCTGGCCACTCGCCCCCACCACTCGCACTAACTCACGTTCACGCTAACCATTCCGCTCTCACAACTCGCACTCACTCGCGCTCACGCTCACCCCTCCACCATCACCACTCGCACTCACTCCCGCTCACGCTCTCCACTCGTCCGCACCACTCACACTCACGCACGCTCACCCCTCCGCCCCACCACTCGCGCTCACTAGCACTCACGCTCACCCATCGGGCCTCACTACTGGCACTCACTCCCGCTCACGCTCACCACTCGTCGTCACCATTCGCACTCACTCACACTCACGCTCGCCACTCGTCCTCACCACTCGCACTTACTCGCGCTCACGCTCGCCACTCGTCCTCACCATTCGCACTAACTCCCGCTCACGCTCATCATTTATCCCCACCACTCACACTCACTCGAGCTCACGCTCACCACTCGCACTCATCCGCGCTCACGCTCACCACTCGCATTCGAATCTTACCCTTCCTTGCACTCGCACTCACCAATTGAAATGGCCACTAACACTCACTCGCCTTCAGCACTCGCTTCCTCCCTTCACACGCATGTACAAATATTTTCAGGCATGAAATGCATACTGATTTGAGCTAAAATATACCTTTCTCAGGAATGGGGTCTCCCTTTTTCCTAAGTATGTATTCGGTAATTACAAGCACGTCTTGATATGTCACTTTCAAAGAGGTAATCGCCGCTGGACTCTTTTACGAAATGAACGAATTCTCGCAAATTTGCCTGAAGCCATTCATAACTTTTTATTAATGTTTATGCAATTTCGCTCAGATTCTACAAAAGAAAGGAAATACTGAAAATTTTGACAGCGGTGGCAAACACAAAAGAAATAGTCCAGTTCAGAAGAAAAGCTTAAAAAAGTTGTTGCCATTTGTCAAAATACTGGCTATCCCTTATGAAAATGTTTATGTCCAGTCAAAGAACAGTCTACGTCCAGAAGGAAACAGACTGTGTGCGTCCTGTGTGTTTCCTCTGTGTTGGAATATAGCCACCGCCTTTCTGCGTCCTCCGAGTGTCCTGTGTGTTTCCGTCCTCCATGCGTCCAGTCTATCTCCCAAAGGCAACAGACACCATACGGCCTTTGTGTGTCCCCTGTATGTCTCAAAGGCAACAGACCGCTTTCGTCCCTTGTGTGTCCCCTGTATTGAAATTTCGCCACCGACTTTCTGCGTCCTCCAATAATCCTTTATGTTTCCGTCCTCTACGTGTCCCACAAGCTTCCACCTTTTGAGTGCCTTTTTCATGCTGTCAAATAACAGCGCCCAACAGCCAGCTGCATGTGGAAAATGTCAGCCAGCTCCACAGTCACTGTTTCATGCTGCAGTTGTGTCTGTAAGAGCAAGCTGACGAAAATCAAATGAATCACATGGCTCTTGCAAACCTGCCGCACCAGGTGTCTCCTCATCTTTACCCCTCACAGGACGTGATAGCCACTGCCACACTTGAATCTGAAATGACATACGCATTGACCGCATATGAAGGGGTTTAAACAAACACGTCTCTCGAACATTTGCTGGTTATTCTTATAAAAACAAAGGAGTGTTCCCATACAAAACTGAACCAAGTATCCTGAAAGAGAAGGTACAACTTCTAGGTTGCAAAATTAGCCACAAAATGTAGACCAAATAAACTAACTAATGAGCTTACGAACATAAAATATGACATACTGTTACATAGGCAACACAACCCAGAACTAAGTACTGTTTAGATTCATGGCCTCCTCATGACGGGCATTCATACAGCCTCGCAAGAACATTTGAGAGATGAGATTATTGCAGCGGCACGGTGGGAACAAAGCAATATGAGGGGGGGGGGGGCAGAGAAGGCAACATAAAATTGCATGAACATGCCAAGACATGCATTGATCATTCGTCATCATGAATAGTTGCTTGTGCCTGTGCGTTCTTTGGAAACTATAAAGGCAGCAGTTTTATTTTGCATTTCGTTTACGAGACAGCACTTGCATTGTCTAGTTTGTTTGTCTGTGCTTGCTGTCAAAAAGCAAATTGTACATGCACGCGTGCCACGTGGTCACTCACCCCAACAGATGTACAGTGCATGGAGTGACCCACAAGCAACCAAAGTTGGGCGTGGTCACTCTGTACTTTGTGAAAATACAAGCTACTAGAAAGATTCGACAGATAGCACAAACACTGCAGGTGCGCCAACTTTGCACCATGGCACGAATTTTTCAACGCACAACAGAAAACGCACCGGCATGTCAGTGACACTATGCAGGGGAAATTCGAAAACAAACCAGTACATCAGTGACTGTGAAAGGGTTAAAGCGGTTGAATACAGCAAATTTAATTTCAGGGTTTATGCTTGTCAGCAATGAGGAAAGCTACCGCGGTAACTTGAGTTGACTACTCTGTGACGTGCACTCAAATGCTAAAAACACACAAGCGTTTTTGCATATGTTTGCACACAGAGCATTCATACTGTTCGGAATTAATGCAGGTTTTTCCTACTATAAACATCATAATATTGACCCCAACCACGCCATTTGATTTGTTTACAAAATTCTTTGTTACAAGCACCTGGCAACACCCTGCAATTTATCCTTTTTTAAGGGAACCGTCTTTTTCCACTTTTTCCTTTGTGTGCTGCACCAGCAGTCTTGTTTGATATGGAAAGGGTGTTGCTTTGCGATTCCTATCCTAGCTTTTCCTGTTTTTTTATTTAAAATGTTCTCCATCTAAGCGAATGAGTGCAAAGTAAACCCGGCGGCATTCAATTCGCCAAAGCTCATGCATGCACGTCCCTGTGCTGACTCGTTCGAGGTTTGTGCTTTTTTTATGTTCACTGCGGAGCACAAGTTTGCTCCGAAAATTTATATTTTTACAAAAACCCTGCATTATCCGTGGCTACATAACAATATTACAAACAAAGTCTGATACACAAACCAGAACCCCCCACAGCTCTTTCTTCAATTGCCGAGTGCCCTTCTACAATTAGGACCATCATTATGTTTGCTAGAGTAAATAGCTGTTCGGGGAAAGGGGGGGGGTACGATGGCCAGTGAGGCTCATTACACTACAAGAAACAAGGTGGCAAAAAGGCACGGAATACACCCTTTTCACTGCTAGGCACAAGTTGCATCTAGGGCATTGAAGTGAATTAACCTAAATTCTATTTATGGGTGCATGGCATTGTTTCACTCATGTAATGTAATACATAATATGACTTTTGAGTAAAAGTCTAAAGATCTAGTTCATCTGTAATAGGCGGTAGAAGAGAAATCCCAACACACTGTCGGTGGCCACCACGCAACTACCCCAGTGAAAGAGGGTGACAAAGTCGTTATTAACTAATTCATGGAGCAAGGACGCAGCCATGATGCAACAAAAAATAAGAAAAGGCAACAGGAAGTTTCTCACCCTCATAGGTTTCCTATTTTTTGTCCCATCTTTGCAATGTTCTTATGTCTTAATATAACTAAGGTACCACAAGGATGCCAAAATGGTTTTCTGTGTTTTCATGTTCTCTCAGTTTTCAAAATCGAGATTTTCATGCATTTCACAGCCGTAATGAACTCCACTTACAGGTCGTGCAGAATAGGTAGAAACAGGAGGCAGCCAATTCTTTTGGTAGCTCACAACGTACATCCCCCATGTCAAACACCTGGCCCTGTAAAAAATGGAAGTTCAAGTAGTAAACAAGCCGTAAATATGCCATATAACGCATAATGCGGTGAAATACTCGCTCTGACAGGACATGAAAGAATTTCGTTTTGTAGGTATGAGAAAGCACCTTCAGTTCTTACAAGCTAAAAATAAGTACAGTGCTCACTGATTGAAATGCGACACTGCGAACGCGTGTCCGCCAATACTTGCAGCGCCGTCCATGGACGCCCGTGGAAGCTAGGTGTTGCATTGTGGTATACTGCGAGGATGAGGGTGTGTTGACCGTAGGCTTACTGCGTCCGGTTGCCAATGCGAGGGACTCTGGTTCCCCGCAGCTACAGCAGGGCGCTGCGAGCATCGAGCGCTGGAACGCGTTTGTGTCCGGACGGTTGTAGCCCGGCTGTGCGTGCAGCCGATTTCGTGACATTGTGAGCGCGCGCTCTTGTTACGCGTGCCCTTCCGATGCGGCACAGTAGTGTTCATGTAATGCACAGTCACGCTCATCGGAATAAAAGAAACTTCTGTACGCAGGAACACCAAACTTTATTCCAGGATGTAAACGAAAACAGGAAAGACGCCTTTGCAGGCACGTTCGCGTGTGGTGCGGTGCATTAGTACTTCGTCGGCTCTCCTCTTTTAAATGCGGAGCATTTCTTAGGCTCGCGATGTCACTCGTCGATGTTGTCGGCGCCGTCCACACGCTCACTGCGCATGCGCGTTGCCTCGAGGCGCAGGTGCGCGTCTCTCCCCGTACCCTCCTCGCTCTCAACAACAGGTGCGGTGGTGCTGGAGGAGCGCGTGTACCCTGTGCGCTCCGTCGCTCTCAACAACAGCTGCGGCGGTGCGGGGGGAGCGCGTCTGTGCGCGCATGCGTCGTAGCTACCCGAGCGCTGCGTCGCGCTCAACAGTAACGGCGGCAGGGCGTGTACACGTGATAACGGCGTGGTGGGTGCGTGGAAAGTTCGCGCGCTTGTGTATGGAAGTGTGCGCATGCGCGTCTCTCCCCCGTACTCCTCTCCCTTGAACGCGGGCGGTGTGTATATAAGCGGCGGAGCGCGCGTTCGGAATTCAGTCAAGGGCGTCTTTGCTTGGCTTTCGCTTGACTTGACGCTTTGCATGACGGCACCAAGCAATAACGACAGACTAACTTTACACTCCTTGACTTCGCTTCTCCTTCATTCAATAAATAAGAATAATAAAGACGAAATATCAATTAAGCATTCTCAAACCATACCCAATTACGCAACATTCACGCGATACCCCCACCACTTGGCGACGCATTTACTCGAGTTCCCCCCGTAGGAAGATGCGGGCGGTTTTTTTTCGTTTATATCATAGAATAAAGTTGGCTACTCCTTCGTGCAGACGCTCGTTTTATTCAGATAAGAGTGACTCTGCCTTACATGCAAATGATCTGTATCGCATCGGAACGGCAGGCGCAACAAGAGCGCGCGAGCACACGATGTCGCGACATTGGCTGCGCGGAACGCCAGGCCGCTACCACCGCCGCACAAACACGCTCCTTCGGTCCAGGCTCGCAGCGCACCGCTGTCGCTGCGGGGAACCATTGCCCTGCTTATTGGCAACCGGAAGCAGCAAGCTTATGGTCAAAATGCTCTCATCCTCGTGGTATACCACAATGCAACACATAGCTTCCACGGCGTCCACTGGCGGCGCTGCATGTAGCGCAGGCCACGCGCTCGCAGTGTCGCGTTTCAATCCGTGAGCACTTTACATGCATGAAAATCCTTACAAGGCTTTCAACCATATTTTAAAGGAACAGAAGCAACCTTACACTGAAATAATGTTAAACTAAGCCTATTAAATATCCCTAGGTGGTAGAAATCTGTGGCCCCAGATTTCAACTGTGCAAGCATATTCTCAGGTCCAGAGGGTGCGAAACGTGGTTACGGTTTTTAAAGGAGCCCTGAAGAGAAAACACAAGTTTGGTTCATTCAAAGGAATTGCGTTGCTAGAATCATGCTGACACCATTTTTAACGTAAACTCCACTCAAATAAGCTACAAGTTAGGAACAAAGGAAATGGCCATGCGACCCACTAGCTCATTTCCCGCAACAGAACCTATGTCGTACCAGCCATCTCTGCAGTTGGCGGAGGGCGGCAACAGCAAACGCGAATTAGGCACAGCCTATAAGCTTGCCGAACGAGCTATTTGCGCTTCAATTTAGGGCACATTCTTTTTACAGTAGTAAGACTGGTGGGACCAACAGTAGAGGTTAGGAAAGCACACGTGAGCATAGAATTACCGATGCCTACTGCTGTTGGTACTGCGCGCACTATGCTTGGTTTAGCTGCACAGGACTGCGGTGCTTTGGGGTTGTCTCGGACAACACGGGCCGATTGACGCAAGCAACGGTGTCTTACGTGACCATATTTGTAGAGAGAGCACTATGTTTCACGAAACGATTATTTTCTCGCTTAACAAAAACAATCCAGGTTTAAATACGGTCAAAAAAGAAACCAAAATCTGAAAGCTGCTTGCCACGGTATGGTGGCACCATCTAGGTTCATTAAGGGTAAAGAAGGCTTCCCAATCGGCTGCAGAGCGGTTGGTTCCTGTGACTGCATTGCAGACCCCGAAAATGCACGATTTAGCGGGAAAACCAAAAATTTGACTTCAAATAATTAATTTCCCATTGAATAAATCATCGTTTGCATTTGGACAAGTGCTGAGGGCACTATACCACACGAAATCTTTCGAATAACACAAACGTGTATTTTGTCTTCATGGCGCCATTAAAATTCTCTCTGAGGAACATGGTGAACGTCTCAGCATGCCAATACCACCAAGGGGTAGGCAAGTTGAAATGCTGACGAAACGAAAAAAAACAGGATGGCGAAGGAGCACGGTGGCAAGTCCACACCGTGTTTAATCTATTTCGCACAGTGATTGTGTCCCCATCACATGCATATTTGTAAGAATCAACACGTTCAACCCATGCTCAACACGTTACGATCAACACAATTTATGCAAGCCAGCTACAAATAACGTCACACCACACAAGAATTTCTGTCTGATCATGACGATGCTGGATGAGCTTAGGAAGGTGGAAAAATTTCTTGCATTAAAACAGTGAAAGCTGCCCTGTGACTGCACCAGCAATGCAGGCTGGAACAGCATGTTTTCAAGCTGCGACGTCTAAACAATTATCTGGTCAAATGTTCACTGCCTAAAGACCTTGTGCATGTGGTACTACTTATGAAGTTGCTAGCAATGCTTAAATGTTGAAAATTCAACGAATATGCAGATCTTACATATTATAACTACAAATGTAATGCAGCCTCCTTGCATTTCTTTGCCCGTAAACGAAATCTACCCGTTAGAACAATGCTAAGCTGCCTACGTCCTGTAAAAAAATATACTGTGGGTCAACTGCCTCCTCAAAAAAATTCCCCGCATTTCCCCGAGGGGAAAAATGTGAAGGTGCGAATGCACGAGTTGAATTTGCGCGGTTCGGTAATGTTCGCGAAAGAGAGATCACACCCACACACACAACTACAAAGAAAAAAAGATGCATTTATTCACAGACACCTATTTGTGGTGTCGTTGTACTTGATTGCTAGAGCGGATCTCAGCTTTGAAATTTTGTGTCAGTACTCCTTTAAGCGGGTGCATTAGCCCTTCTCACGCCCGATTCCTGGCCAATCCCCCACGTGGGTATGTGTCATGCACAGACACCTATTTGTGTTGTCGTTGTACTTGATTGCTAGAGCGGATCTCAGCTTTGAAATTTCGTGTCAGTACTCCTTTAAGCGGGTGCATTAGCCCTTCTCACGCCCGATTCCTGGCCAATCCCCCACGTGGGTATGTGCCATGTCAGCGGCCAGACAGCGCGCGCCCATCTCCCCCCGTTGCCAAGGAAGACGAGGACATTCCTGGCCAATCCCCCACGTGGGTATGTGCCATGTCAGCGGCCAGGCAGCGGGCGCCCATCTCGCCCCGTTGCCAAGGGAGACGAGGAGCGCGCGCACCCGCTGCTGTTTCTATGCGGACGGCGGCGGAATGCGGACGGCGGCGGACGCTTCAGGCTCGCTTAAGAAGTGCATTAAAAAAATCGGGTAGTGGGCGCCTTGTTTTGCAACCATTAACGCAGTTTTCGTTTTTGTTTCGTGCAACAAGCTTTAGCGGTCGAATCTAGCGTCACTAAATAAAGGATTTTAGAGTATCGGCATTCTTTTTTCTCATTGTTATGTGCCGCCAGGATTTTCATTGGTCAGTCAGCACCACGTGATATTTGTTTACACATGGGCGCAGCCATCTTGTTTTTGGGCGGCTCTCCTCTCTCTCCCTGCTGCGTGGACCCTAGAGCGGCCCGTCACACTCTTCCCGTCACAACCAGCGGCGGTTTTGTTGGGACAGATGGCAACACTGCAAGCCAGACACAAAATTGCCCCCATACGCTTCTGGGTGCACGAAGTGGCGGTACTCTTAAGAGTAGCTTATTTAGTGACGCTAGTCGAATCCACCCAAGCTAAGCGGCGGTGTCTGGGCCGTCAGCATGATAACATTTTCGTTGCCGGCAATGGCAAGGGGGTCGATTACTCACACTGCATACTGGCCGCCGCTCCTGGAAGCCCATTCATGTGAACGCGCCGACGCAGCCGGTAATTTACGATAAATGAAGCGCGGCGAGCCGAACACCAAGGAAAATACTAAACACGTTTAACAAAACGGCGCTGCGGAAACGCGGAAGAAAAGTTTAACATGCAGCACGATAAACAATCACTTACGGCAGAACACGCAGCATTTTTTACACGTCGCGTCGACAGACTGGAACTCGCAGTAGAGACTCTTGATTCACGTAGGCGCGCACAACTTGTCAGGTGTTTTGTCAAATGGCGACCTCGATGTGCGTATCCCACAGCAGCGCAGTACGGCGACGACACAGGCGCTTTGCCAGCACTCACGACGTTTCAGGTGGCACAAAAGCACTAACACGTAATATTAAGGCAGGAGGAGCATGTAGTAATTCACGTAACACCAGCAAATCGAAAACAAACCACCAAAACCACGCACAAAGAACCAGCCACGCCTTTTAGATGCAGAGCATCTCATTCACTCGCCTTGTCCCTCCGGCGTCGTCGTCGTCGACGGCGGCGGCGGCGTTGTCCACCCCTCCCCCATTTTCCTGGCCGCGCCAGCTGCGCTCTCCGCCGCTCACCCCCTCTCCTCTACGATAGCGAACACTCTCTCACGAGGGGCATTGGATTGGATTCGATTGCCTTGGCTTGGCTTGGCTTGGCTTGGCTTGGCTTGGATTGGATTGGATTGGATTGGATTGGCTTGGCTTGGCTTGGATTGGATTGGATTTGGATTGGATTGGATTAAAGTGGATTGTGTTGGAATGTGTTGCGTCATAGCGCCGCGGCATTCGCGCTGGGGCCGGCGCATGTGCAGTACTCTCTCTTCCGCGGTTTCCTCTCCTTCAGGCGCGCTGCGCATATAACCGGTGTGCCGTTCTCCGGCAAAGCAACATCCACGCTTGGCTCAAACACCTAGAGTCCACGCCGCTTTACAAGTACGCCAACGCCGACATCGACTGGGACCGGCTTACGCAGTCCCCTCAACGTTATGCGCGCTATAAAACGCGGTCCCTTCGCCGCTCCGCCTATGCGTCGCATCTACACAGGGGTTCCTGCGAAGGGAGGTGGGAGTTTTTCTTGCACAGCGCACCTATGACCAGGACTGCATATATGCTAGCCTAGACTAGACTTATTACTACAGTTGGCTATATAGCAGTCATAGAGTTTTAGCAGTTACTTGGTTACTTCATGACCACCCCTGAAGCAAACTAGGCAAACGCCATTATAGTATTTTGTTAAAGTTGATAATAGCAAACATATATAATGGCAGCATTATTTTCTTGGTGCGAGCAACGTCTTTAGTTGTCGTAAGTTGTTGCTACTCAAAAGCAAATAAAAATGGATTAACAAACGAAGTTATAATCATCGTCTTCTACATCATGATTGACTGTTTTGTGTTTTGTTCAGCGTCCAAGCATTCACTTCTTTAGTTTTCACAAGCAGAACGGGCGGATAAAAGAAATTATTCGCCGCAGACATACACAAACACACGCTCACACGCATACGCACACACACGCACGCACGCACGCACGCACGCACGCACGCACGCACGCGCGCACACAAAAGCACCGTGCGTCAAATTCACGCAGGCAAACCATTCACTCAAATGGAGGCTTAGCAAGACTAGGCAAGCTTAAATATTTATACCTATGTTTAGAGTAGCGTAGCATTCTGTTTTGGTGGCTTGGCAACACCTGCATCACATACCGCAGTTTGCATACTAAGAACAAATTACACACAGTCGCCCTAGCAAACGTGGAAAAATAAGTCCCTTTCCTGTGGTATGTGATGCAGGTGTTGCACTGCTCAATCACGAACGTGCAAAAGTTGCATAGAGTGTTCGCTGTTTTTGTTTGGGCCTCGAATTGGGAGAGGTGCAGTCTTAACTACATTTTTAGGCGTGTGTAGATGGAGGAGTGGGGCTAGCGCATTTATTTGTGCGACAACTAGTTCATAGGTTTCTTTTTCTGAGAGAAGTAAGGGACCCTTTTCTTTGTACAGTGTGTCAATTAAGGCTAGGCAGGGTTTTCACCGATTTTGTGATTACGAATGAATACATGACGGTAGGTATCTTTGGATATTTTAAGGAGGTCGTGGCCAGCGTAAAGTTTTTAAACGCAAGATTTTCAAAAAGAGTATTTAAGTACGGTTGAGCGTAAGAAATTGTACCATGATATTGTCGATGTTGTGTTCCCTATTCCCATGTACAGGGCTATGTACTTTGGAAGGCCTGGTAGCGATGTGCTTAGGAGGGTTAAAAGAATGCAAATCCAACCAGGGGTCAAATACTTGATGTTTAGGTTACATATAGGAACATTATTAGTACGAACGTTTATGGAAAAAAGGGGGTTAGTCGTACCATGGGGGACAGATTGTTTTAGTTGTAAATCCCCGGAGACAATAGATCATGTATTTTTGCATTGTTGGGAGGGAGTATATTTTTGGGATGTGCTACAGAGGACATTACACAAAGATTTTCCACTAGATCCTCACGGTATACGTTTCCTTGCAATAGACAACGAGGATGGAGTGCCTTACGATTAAGTCATGGCACTGGGTCTCCATAGTATATGGCGCTCTCGTACAGCAAGGTTGTAGAATGACGTTGATGCGCGATGTGCAAGGGAGTATTTCAAAGACAGCATTGCGCGATTTGTCGAAGTTAATAAGGTACATCAGGAACTACCTGATTGGCTGCCACAAATAGAGCAACTAATCAATATGAGAGCATTTTAAATGAACAAAATGAGCCCTGTAGTGGATGGCAACTCCACCTCTTGTATGTGTACATATTTGCAATGTTGAGATGTAATCTGTTGTGAATTGTCAAAGACAGGCAATACATACAAAAAAGTTTTGGTGGCCGTTCCGAGCGGCTGTGTTTCTCTGTGCTCTCAGCTGGAAACAGCGCATCGGCCACTGCCGAGGTACTGCTTCGTCCGGAACTAACATGGATACGTACACGGTCATCCTTCCCCGTCTGCCAACCGGTAATGTTGTCTTGAACACTGTCTTCCTGCATGCGGACTTGAAAGGCCGGCCATACCGTGCTTCCGATTTTAGGGATGCTCTGGCTCGCGTGATCAACCTCCGCGACGTCTTGTGTATAAGGCAATACCAAATCAGCCACGTGTGGATAGTTACTTGCGTCTCGAGCGCCGTCAAGCAGAAGCTAGTCCATCTCGAGAAGTTCATCGTCAAAGGATTGCGGTGTATGGTGTTTCACCGGGATACAAAGAATGTTAACATGAAGCTACTTTGGGTGCTGCGTCACATGGAAAACCGTAGAGTAACAGAAGTGCTCGAACCATTTGGAACCACCCAATCCATTACCAGAGAAATGTGGCGGTGTCCGGGAATGGACCATATGGAGACTGGAGCTCGCGATGTGTCCCTTACACTTAAGGATGGAGTATCGGTGTCTGGTGTGCCGCATATGATTGACATTTATGGGAACCAGTGTCTTGTACTGATTCCTGGAAGGCCACCTCTTTGTTTGCGGTGCAGCAGGATTGGGCACGTGCGACGGCAGTGCCGCACACCCAGGTGCAACGAGTGTCGCCGATATGGTCATACCGCACAAAGGTGCGTTATGACATACGCAGACAAGCTTCGGCATGGCCAGGAATCAACTACTGAAGATGACGTCTCCGCTCATGTCATGGATGTGACGGAGGTCGTTGACGCATCAGGTGAAGTTGGCCAGTCGGTGCTATCGGAAAATCCGGAGGCTGGGCCTCAAGATTCTTCGGCGGTGGATCGCAGGGAACTGGAGCCCTACCCTGTGCCACCTGATGGCGAGCGCCAGGATGATCCCCAGTCTAGTAATCAGAACCGGGAAGAGGAAATGGACGCGCATTCGACAGCTTCGAATGACGCTTGAGGGGAGGTTAATGCTGCGGTACCTTTACAGGTCAGCGATGATGACAGCAGTGATGTCTCGTGCGGAGAAGGTGGAGATGACAGTTCCGTTACCTTGCCGTCCGCATCCTGGGCGGATGCTGTGGCTCTACCAGAGAATGTTCCGGGTGGTAACAGCGGATCGGTGAAGAGGCCAGCTCCGGCCGACGGCGAGGACAAGTCATCGAGCGCTGGCAAAAAGCAAGCGTCCAATGCTCAAGATTCTTCCGACATGGCTGTGGTGACTACTGGTTTTTTGTGACGCGGGCGGGCTCCAAAAAGTCAGGAAAATCACTGTCATCCAAGACCACCCGCAAGGGTGGCACATCTGGAGGTGAAAAGGTCGCTTAAGAAGCTCCAACAAAATGGCAAGTGTCACAGCATTTCACGCTGCCACACTTAACGTGAGAGGTCTAAGAACCAGGAGAAGGCAATACCAGCTTTTACGCCTCCTTAAACGGATGGGCGTGGACATTGCGGCCATCCAGGAGACAAAGCTCTGCAGTGATGAGGACACGGCGGCTGCATTATAACCCTTTTTAGAACATTACAGCGTATGTGTTAGTCGCTCTGCAGGCTTGTCTGGTGGATGTTTTTTGGTTACTAGCAAGAAAGTTTAGTTTTCCAGTCTCTCCTGTAGTATAGATGATGCTGGGCGTTTTATTTGCTGTGACCTTGTTATGATAGGAGTTGAATGGCGTATCATATGCATTTATGCTCCAGTGAATTGTCGGGAACGTAACTCCTTTTTTATATCACCAGGGAATTTTCTACGCACACAACGGAAAATCCTCCTTATGGGGGATTTTAATTGTGTCTGCTGTGAGCAAGACCGATCTAGACCACGTTCACGATGCGACCAAAGTGCAGCCACCCTGTCTGATTTAGTGCATGACAATGGTCTTGTTGATGCTGGTCAGGTAAAAGGAAGTACCATGCACTTTACTCACTTTCAGAGCAATTCGAATGCCCGTCTTGACCGCATATACATTTCAGTAGAAGAGATGCCTAGCATTTCTGACTATATTGTACGCCCGATCTTCTTCACAGACCACTGCATGGTATCTGTTTGCTTGGGAAAGATCAAGACCGCGTAGCGTGCTGCCTCAATGGGATCTGTGGAAGCTTAATACCTCTTTATTGGCCGATGGAATATTTTGTAAACGTATATCCGATTGCTTGACTAGTATTCTTGAAACACACAGTCTTTCTTTATATCAGAAATGGGATTTATTCAAACAGGAGGTAAGGAATTGCGCAATAGAAGAGTCCGCACGCCTTTCGTTTTTAAAAGTTTTAATGTACGGGAACTAACTCGTACATTGGTAGGGCTTCATGAACTCGAAGCGGCCAGTCCGGGATGGGTTTGTAGAGGAAATTGGCATTGTTAAGGCACAACTTTCAGCAATATGTTACCGAAAAATACCATGGCGCTCTAATTCGGTCGAGAACTGAAAAATTTTTGATAGTTACCCCGCTCGTCGTTCACTAAATGATGCGTGGGAGTCAGCACTTGCAAAGGAAGTAATCGAAATTCAACATAACGGTATTAAGTACACTGAAGCAGCTGAAATTGCTAGTGCTTTCCATGACCACTACAGCACGCTATTTGCGGGGTCAAGTCTATTAGCTCGGGGGCAAGAATTTAGTTCCCTCATTGATTTACTGCCAAAGGTGACAGACGATGAGTGCGCTCTGGTTTCTGGGCCTATTACACTCGAAGAAGTTAAGGCTGCCATCTCTGACCTCAAGACAAACAAGACCCCGGGGCCCGATGGTTTGAGCGGAGAGTTTTATCAAAGTTCTCTGCTATCCTTGCTCCCGTTCTGTTAGACATATTCACAGCAGCATACGACCATGATGTTTTGCCTCCAACCTTTTATTTAGGACACACAGTTTTAATTCCGAAAACACAAGATGAACAAAAGCGGAAATTGGTTGACGGATATCGGCCAATATATCTCTGCAATGTAGATTATAAAATTTTCGCAAAAATTTTATCTAGGCGCCTTCAACTTGTCATCACTAGTTTAGTAGGACCTCACCAAACTTGCGGTATTCGAGGTAGGAGCATTCAAACAAACATACATGTTGCTCGTTCAATATTGGAGTGTGTGTCTGATTCGGCAGAGCAGGTGGCCTTTATTCAAATTGACCTTTCAAAGGCATTTGATCGCGTTTCTCATGATTTTCTATTCGCACTATTGGCAGCGGTAAATTTTGGGGATGTGTTGTTAAAAGGCATTCAGCTTTGTTACAAACAGTGCACCACACAACTGGTCGTCATCCGCGTTCTGTCTAAGCCAGTTTCGATTAAGTCGTCTGTTAGACAGGGCTGCCCCCTTTCACCCTTGTTGTTTGCCTTATATCTCGAACCTCTGTGCCTTAGTATTCAGCAGAGTGAAAGAGTACAGGGCTTTTCATCGCTATCCTGTGAGATTAAGGCCCTTGCTTACGCGGATGACATTGCCTATTTTTTGCTGATAAAAAAAGCGTTCAAGAAGCCCTTAATCTCACCAGGCAGTTTTGTGGCGCGTCTGGAGCAGCTGTGAATATGGAAAAAACAAAGGGATATTGGTTTGGTGAATGGGGTGCCAAACCGTCCTTATTTGGTGGCATTACTTGGGATAAGGACGCACTTCAATACCTAGGTGTACCTTTGCACCAAATACGAAACACCGGGCCTCATTGGTCATTGGCACTCCAAAAAGTCAAGCGAGCCTCCCAGGCATGGATGGGGCGAGAACTTTCTGTGTTTGCGCGTGCGCACGTTTGTAATGTCTTCCTTGTCGCAAAGCTTCTTTATGTGCTGCAAGTACTCCACTGTGAGCGTTCTTAAGTACAAGCTCTACATAGAGTTTTTGCAACATTTGTGTGGGGGTCCCAATGGGAACCTATGCGTAGGGACAATTTGTTTCTTCCATTAGTGTCTGGGGGTGCTGGGCTGATACATTTGTTTGTACACCAGCTTGTATCGCGGTTTTTCTTCTATAAGATGACGCACCATCCACTTCTGCTCAACGTTATTCAACAGCGCATAAGTTTTCATTTACCGTTTTTGCTTGTCTCCACTGGTGAAGTTAGTACGAAGCCGCCATGGGGGTTTTTTAAAAGGGGGTGGTCGACACCTTCAATTTCCTTACTGCGAGGTTTTCCCTGCAATATCTGTTTACCCTTTCCAGGAAGGCTTTGACGAACACTTTATTAGAGAGTCTGTTCCCTGTGCCGGTTTATCGCCAGCCTTACATTGGCCACCATAGGGACAGTGTTTTGAAGCGGGTCACACGTAATGTCTACCTCCAAATGCAAAAACGTTTTTCTTTAGGCTGAATACATCAACACTCCCAGTGAAAACAAGGTTGCGCGAGAAAGGAATGTCTATTCCTTGGTCTGACAATTGCCGTTTATGCAATCAACCTGAAACCATTGATCATTGTTTTGTTTTGGGCCGGGATGCGGTGTTTTTCTGAGATGTGTTGCAACGAACTCTTAAAAAGGACATGGACATTACCCCTTATACAATTCGGTTCTTGCCTTTTAGAGATGTTACTTTAGTGCCCTATGATATATTTTTTGTGATCGGATTGTATAGCTTGTGGAAGTGCCGCATGACGGACAGGCACGCGGAACCCCCTCGCCCAACGAAGTCCATTTTTCGGAAGCAAACTGCGTTGGTGTGGAGCATTTATGCGGCACAAAGTGACCCACCAGAATGGCTGCATCTGTTGGACGCGTGCGTCTGCTTGCCAGAGTTTTAACGGACGGCCTATTTTAGCTGCAGTGATGTGCATCTTCTTGGATGACTCGAAAATTTTGTAGGCTGTATTAGGGACAGTTTTCCATGCAGTAAAAAAAAAGTTTTGGTGGCCTGGAGGTTACGTACTCGCCCACTGATCTAAAGGGCGGAGGTTCGAAACCAGGTAAGTGATATTTTTTTTTAACCCGTGTTTTAATTGAAGTTCTTCTGCCTTAGGCTATATTTTGACATTGTTGCTCTCGTCTGGCAGTGTCCCTTTTTTTTTGTCGCAATATATTTCTACCGCAATCTCTACCCAAATAAACAGTACACCGCTTCACCATTTTACAACGACCCTGAAGGAAAACACAGACTACCCAGGCAGCACAGAACTTTCGGCCTTACTCAAGCCGGTGTACGTTGGCGGGTGATTTTCTGCCCGGCCTTTCTCTGGCAACCATGTTGGGCCCGTGTCCAAATGTGGGCCTTTTGGCCGTATACGGCCGTACTCCCATCACTCTCCAACGGCCAGTGTCCGTCGGCCAGTCGACCGGCTTACGTTCATACGGCCATATTCCAGCCGTAGGACACCGGCCATCCCAAAGCCACCCGTGTGCGGCCGAAGTACGGCCACCGGAGTACAGCCGAGATGCGGTCGTCGGAGTCCAGTCGGACTAAAGCTGCCGCAAATTCGGCCGTGCTACGGGAATTGTAGTTCAGCCACAGTACGTTAACTGTACTGAGCCCGGTGGACGACCACTGCATGCAGCGCAAGCAGATGACTCAATCGCGCTGTCAAGCAGCACAAACCCACCATTTTGGGTCCACTGCACCCGCATCTAAGTGAGCCCGCGTGGAACCGCCTGCCGTCCAGCCTTCAGTGCAGCCTGGTTTAATTATCAGCGTCAGTGTACACCAAAATTAATTTATTCAACAGTGCTCACAAATGGCCGTTCCTTTAGTTGATGTGCCTCTTTTACTGTCGAATACAGCAAATATTCATTTCTTTGCAGAGCTGGAATAGATTTACTGTCCAGGTCCTGATATCTTCTATGGGGCGGCGTACCTGTAATAAACAAGAAGGAAAGGTTGGGTGGGGGGGGGGGGGGGGGCGGAAGGCGCATACTTTAGTGGGTGGAATTTCACAAAGTTGAAAATGCCGCTTTTAGGCAATTTCGGTTGAGACCATACTTTCATGCTCTGACGAAATCAACTATTTTTACAACAGCTGCTTGACCAGTTTTTTTCTATATAAAATCAGTGCAAATGCTTTTACGAAGCGGTTCTGTACTCCACAAAACACTCAGCGGAATCAATATAATTTACTTTACTCAAAAAGTATGTCCAGTATTTGCCCATTATTTTTGCAAAGAAATTTACTACTCGATCAACTTTTCTGATGATCTTTCACAGGGCTGATCCTAGAAGAGATCAAAGAATTACTTTCAGTTTCAATATATTTTTTATGTTGTTTTCATGAGTTACGTGGAGACTCTTTAATAGTCCAAAAGAACTTAATTTTCCTCTAAAGTGGTACTACGTTAAGACAATTCTAGACGTGTTGCGAATGACGCCCTTCTTCAGATGGCTGAAGTTGTATCCCTATGTGTTCACGCAAGAAAAGGCGTGAGACAATAGTTTCATATTTTCTTTCGAACAAATAACTTAGCAATTGTAGTATTCATACAGCAAACCTTGCATACTACAACGAATAAAGCAATAAATATTTCATCGGTCAAGTTTGAATGCGTGGGGTTCTCAACCCGTGGGAGGCGAACTTGCGGCTCCGCAAGTTTATTTATTTATTTATTGATTTATTCATTTGTTTGTTTGTTCAGTTAGTTACTTATTTATTTATTTGATACCTGCTTGCCCTTGCATGCATTACAGCAGGGAGATATATAACACTAAGCATCAAATATGAGACCAAATTACAAAATATTTCTACAAAGCGCGTGAAAATCGTCATTATAAACAGTGGATAAAATCATACGTGGAAAATAATTACACTCTCATCCTGATCTAAAATAAAATGAATCGCGCAAGGCGTCACCTTAAAGGAAGGTTAATAATTTGCTTCAAGCTAGTGATCCCACTTTGGGATATGCAGAATGGCGCTTGGATATACTTCTCCCCTTCACTTACATTATTCGAATGATAGATATTACGAAGAAATTTCAACCTCAGGTTTCGTCTATGACCTTTTCAGTCTTACCATTTAAGTTTACTTTTACTTTCCTTCATCTTAAGTTGACAGTGCCAATACCTAATACGAATCGCACTGCCATATTCTGTATGTTTTCGAGCGTATCAACCAGCTCTTTGCTGTAGGGATCACAGAAAACACATGCGTACTCCTACATTGAGCGCAGATGAGTGAAATACGGTTGTTCTTTTAAGTTATAGGGGGAGGTTCGCTGAAATTTTATCTCGTAAAGCCAAAAACACGTGCAGCCGTAACTTTTATGTTGTGAACTTGCCTATTTCTTTAGGAATAGGCACGTTAAATAAACTCCTCGTTATTTATATTCCCCGGCCGTTCTTAAAGGAGTGTAATTTACTGTATACGCATTCAATTGGCATGAAGGCTTCCTTGTAAAGTTGACGTTAACACACTTTTTAAGATTCAACGACATTTCTGAATAGGCACACCAGGATGTTATTAATTTGAATCATGCTGCAAGTATTCGGAATCACGTTCATTCGCTATAGACCTGTAAAATACACAGCCATTCGCGAACATTTTTAACAAAGATTTGAGGCGACACAAACAAACGAGGGCCCGCAACTGAGCCTTGGGGAATTCCTGAGGTCGCGGGAAGATATCCGGACGAACAACCATTGAGAGCAACCAACTGCTGTCTTAGAGAGATATACTCGGCTATCCATGCAATAACAGATTCATTCAGTTTATTGCCCGCAATATACTAACAAGAAGGGGATATCAAACACCGTCAAATGCTTTTTTGCCGCACAAGAAAATAGTCAGCTACTTTAAGCTTATCTATTGCTAGAGCCAAATCGTGTGTCAACTCGACAAGCTGCGTTGAGCAAGAAAAACCCGACGAAATCCATGTTTGCTAGGATGCTGGCGATTATGTTTAACCAAATGAGTCATATCTCAAGTGTAACTAATCTCAATTTCAAGCACCGCAACTAAATTAACATCCACGCTTCGTCATTCACAAGGCTCTGTTGTTATCGCAAATTCATAATAACACTTGTTTCTAAATAGGCAGTCATAAAATCCCATGAAGTAACATAGTGCAGGGCACAAAGTTGAGCCTACCAATGCACGAGCTTAGCCTCTTCTACGTTTATCACAAACAATATAGTGCACATTATTTTTCGCAGCATTATTGGGAGAAGAATAGCCGGAAACTTTCGCTTTTGCGCGCCCTTGCCTTTCTTTGGTGGGGAGTGCTTGACTGGCGCCGGTGAGCTCCTGCGTGGTGGCCGCTGGCTCGACACCCTTTAAGGCCACTTCTTTTGGTGAACCACCGCCATCTCGGGTCAGACAACGCTGCCGGGTCGATGTCTCCAATGGTCTCCATTTCTTGAGTGGGCGAATAGCCTCGAGCTGATGCGTCGACGAAGCCGACGGGCGAGGCGTTGTAGCGGCTATGACTGGCGATGCTTAGCTCACCCGTCGGTGTGGCAGTCTTCTTGAGGCAATAAATGGCATTTCGATGGTGTAAACGTTTTCCTGGTAATGTCCAGTGAGTTCTTGCACATTGCCCGTTAACTTAGAACACTCATTACTGTTTGACGAACGTATTTCGTTCATTTAAAACGCAGAAGCACCAAGCGGATGAAAAACGTGCCTGCGCCATTGGACTTCCTAACCGCTCTTTCTTCACTCAGGGAAAAACCGGTGCTACATCGGCTAATCTTCTTTCAAGCATGTCTGTGCATGAATTCCCGGCGCCCAGACGCGTGCCGTTGTTCGCATAATGACGTCATCATCATCATCATCATAATCATCATCATCATCATCATCATCATCATCATCATCGTCAGCCTATCTACGCCCACTGCAGCGCAAAGGCCTCTCCCATCATTCTCCTATTGTCTCGGTCCTGTGCCAACTGTGACCAATTTATCCCCTCAAACTTCTTGATCTCATCTGCCCATCTAACTTTCTGCCGCCCCCTGCAACGCTTGCCTTCTCTAGGGATTCACTCTGTTACCCTTAATGACCAGCGGTTATCTTGCCTTCGCATTACATGCCCTGCCCACGTCCATTTCTTCTTCTTAATTTCTACTAATATGTCTGTAACACTAGTTTGCTTCCTGATCCACTCCGCCCTCTTCTTGTCCCTTAATGTTACACCTATCATTTTCCGCTCCATTGCCCGCTGAGTCGTTCTCAATTTAATTTGAAACCTCTTAGTGAGCCTCCAAGTTTTTGCCCCGTAGGTGAGTACCGGTAAGATGCAGCTGCCATACACTTTCTTCTTCAGCGACAATGGTAGGCTACTATTCCTCATCTGAGAATGTCAGCCATATGCACACCACCCCATTCTGATCCTTCTAATTATCTCTGCCTCATGGTTGGGATCTGGGGTGACAACTTGGCCTAAGTAGATATATTTGCTTATCACTTCCACTGCCTCGCCACCTATCTCAAACTGCTGTGCTGTCCCGAGGTTATTGATCATTACTTTAGTTTTCTGCATATTAATTTTCAGGCCGATGGTTCTACTCTGTTCGCCCAGTGCGGAAAGCATGCTTTGCAATTCGTCCCCCGAGTTACTTAGCAAGGCAACGTCATCAGCAAATATGACGTTACTGAGGTATTCTCCATTAACCCTTACTCCCACCTGTTCCCAATCTAACGTTCTGAATACTTCTTGTAAGCATGCTGTGAATAACATTGGAGAGATTGTCTCCTGGTCTGACACCATTCCTTATAGGTATTTTACTGCTCTCCCTATGGAGTATGATGGTAGCTGTAGACCCATTGTAGATATCCTCTAGTATTCTTACATAATGCTCATCTACCCCCTGGTTCCGTAATGCCTGAATGACTGCTAGGGTTTAGACCGAGTCAAATGCTTTCTCATAATCTATGAAGGCTATATATAGGGGTTCAGTATACTCAGCGCACGTCTCTATCACCTGATTGATCGTGTGAATATGGTCCATTGTTGAATAACCTTTACGGAACCCTGCTTGTTCTTTATGTTGACTTAAATCTAAGGTTGCAGAGATTGGGTTAGCGATTACCTTGGTAAATACCTTGTAGACGACTGACAGTTAGCTGATTGGCCTGTAATTTTTCAAGTCCTTCATGTCACCTTTCTTATGGATTAGGATGGTGTTCGCGTTCTTCCAAGATTCCGGTACCATTGCGGTCATTAGGCATTGCGTATACAGGTTTGCCAGTTTTTCAAGTACAATCTCTCCGCCATCCTTCAAGAGGTCTGCTGTTATCTGATCCTCACCAGGTGCTTTGCCCCCTTTCATTTCTTTCAAAGCCCTCCTTACATCTTCGGTCGTTACTGGTGGGATGTCTATCTCCTCTGAACTACTGTGTCGTTCGGCATTATCCTGTATGTCCCGGCTGCTGTACAGATCCCTATAGAACTCCTCGGCCACTGTGACTATTTTATCCCTATTTGTAATGACATTGCCTTGCTTATCCTTAAGTGCATACATCTGATTTTTCCCCACGCCAAGACGTATCTTCACTGCTTTCAGGCTACCTCCGTTCTTTACAGCATATTCGATCCTCTCCATATTATACTTCCGTATGTCAGCTGTCTTACGATTATTGATCAACTTCGAGAGCTCGGCTAGTTTTATTCCGTCAGCTGCGGTAGAGACTCTCATGCTTTGCCGTTTCCTGATTAGATCTTTCGTCTCCTGTGAGAGTTTACCAGTATCTTGTCTAGCCATAGTGCCCCCGACTTCTACTGCACACTCCGTGATAACGCGTGCAAGGTTGTCGCTGGCTTCCTGTGTCGTAAGCTCGGCTTCCTCGTTAAGGGCGGAATATCGGTTCTGCAGCGCGATCCTGAATTCTTCTACTTTACGTGTTACTGTTAGCTCATTTATCGGCTTCTTTCGTACCAGCTTGTTGCGGTCCCTCCTCAAATCTAGCCTAATTCGAGATCTTACCATACGGTGGTCACAACACCTTACCCTTTCGAGCACTTCCACATCTTGCACGAGGCCAGGGTTATCGCATAATATGAAGTCTATTTCATTTTTGTGCTCCCCACTCGGGCTCCTCCAGGTCCACTTCCGACTCTCCCGTTTACTGAGGAAGGTATTCAATATGCGTAGGTTATTCCGTTCTGCAAACTCAACTAGTAGGTCCCCCCTGCTATTTATACAGCCCAGACCATAGTTCCCAACTGCCTTGTCTCCAGCCTGATTCTTGCCTACTTTAGCATTGAGGTCCCCCATAACTACGGTATACTGTGTTTTTACTTTAGCCATTGCCGATTCCACATCTTCATAGAAGCGTTCCACTACTTGGTCGTCGTGGCTGGATGTGGGCGCGTAGCCCTGCACCACCTTGAGCTTGTACCTCTTATTGAGCCTAATTACAAGACCTGCTGCCCTTTCGTTAATGCTATAGTATTCGTCTATGTTGCCAGCTATGCTTTTATTGACTAGAGGTCCCACTCCCAGTTCTCTTCTGTCCTCTAGGACACGGTAACATAGGACGTGTCCATTTTTCAGCACCGTAAAGGCTTCGCCTGCACTCCTAACCTCGCTAAGCCCTATTACATCCCATTTAATGCCCTCTAATTCCTTGAACAACACCTCGAGGCTTGCTTCGCTAGGTAAGGCTCGCGCGTTAAGCGTTGCCAGGTTCAGATTCCATTTGCGGCCTGTTCGGATCCAGGAATTCTTAGCACCCTCTGCTGCGTCACAGGTCTGACCACCGCCGTGGTCAGTTGCTTCGCAGCTGCTGGGGACTGAGGGCCGAGGGTTCATTGGCGTATTCATGGGAGGTTGTGGCCGTTACTACACCAGGGTGGCCAATCCTGTTCTGGTTAGGGAGTGCATTGCCGGCAATGGTCGCCGGGGTCAGGCCGCGCCCCAAACCCCTTTGTGCAATTCCATAAATACGCGGATTTTTTTTAATCCGGTGGGAATTGTCCGGCACCGGGATTCAAACCACGGTCCTTCTGCACGCGAGGCGTGTGTTCTACCTCTACGCCATCGCTGCCTCCCCGCATAATGATGTATAACCTGGTAAATTTCGAAGGCCGGTCTCCTCTTGAACACCGGTTGCCGAAGATTCTGCGGCTGTTCGCTTGCCGTATTTCGGCGGAGGACCGCTAACCAAATGAAAAACGTACATTCTGAGGCCGTAAGTCGGCCGGTCTCCTTTATAACACCGGCTGCCTGAAGAAAACGAATATTCTGCCGCCGGACGCGCCGTTCACCGTTGAAAGAGCGGATGCGCGGCAGGCGCGCTACAGCCGGTCTCCTTTCGAACACCGACTGCCACAAGCATACGGAATAACCGGTGGCCGGTCGCTTGCCGTGCTTCGGCTGAACACCGCTTCCCGAAGGAAGAACGGATGCCCTAAAGCCATACTCCGGCCGATTTTCTTTCTCAACATCGGCAGCCGAAAGGCAACTGAATATCTGGCAGCCGGACAGCTGCCGTTGTGCGCCTGAACACGGGCGGCCGGAGAAATACCGAAACGCTGGTTGCCGAATGTTGGCCGTGCATAGTATGACCAGTGGGTGCCAGAACCTGGATGCTGGCCGGACATGCCAGAAAGCGGCCAGAGATGGGCCGGTCTTGGGACACATGTCTTGTGCCTCCTGGGTAGGACAAGCGGAAGCCACTTTTTAGGTTATTTTTGTTTTCATTGCTTTGTTTTCTATTCGGCTTTTTGTTTATTTTTAATTTTTCTGGTATGTATATTCTTCTCCCTCCCACTTTTTTTTCATAAGGGGAAGAAGGACGCACTTCGAACAGCCTCGTTAAATATGTATCATTACGCCACAGTTTCATACAAACGTACCAGTTCGTAATATTTATTCTGCGAATTTTATCAGACCTCACTAGCACGAGATAACGTATACAGTGCTGCAGAATTTCGAAAACCATTGGCATTGTTTCTTACCATCTCTAGCCAAGCCAAAAAACTTAACCTTTCGAGTATAATTAAGGCTTACATGCTCGACTTCATGTTTACTTGATGAAGCACAGCAGGATTGTTTAGTTTACGGCTCTTAAGAAAAAGAATGTAAGGCAACAAATAGTTATATCTTCCTCCCAATGTCATAGAGGAAACACAAAGGAAAAGTCAGAAGAAAGGCCACACAGTCAACATGCAGGACACACAAAGTAAACAGAAAGGAAAAATTCATTTTCATAAGGGTAGCGCACGCAAATATTCCTACCTCGAAGAGAGCTATCCGCGCCACTGAAATTGAGCAGTTAATTCTCTCTGGACAATCCTCCAAACGGTTTATTTCAAGAGTAATACCAGGTGATAAGGGCGCATAGCGAGAGTGTCCAGCAAAACAAGGCCACGAAAACACTGAAAACGGCAAGCAAGGTGGAGGAAGGCTACTGGAGCACTTGGCCTTGAGCGCTTGGCAGAGGCAAGACCAGGGAGAGAGGCGGCGCCGCGTGGTCGCGCCAAATCAGCGCTGCCTGACTTAAGCGCGGGCGTCCTCATGGAGACAGGTTGCCTGGCGCCCACCTCCTTCGTCGTCCCCCTCCCTAAACGGCGCGAGCCTGCTGCAGAGCAAAACCGCAGCTTGATCCTAAACTCCTACCGTCATGAGGCCGCACCGGGCACCGAGACAAGTTCACGTCGGAAGTTTATGCGAAATAACTAGGAGGGAGGGAGTCATCAAACACACACGCACACGCACGCACACACACACACCAATGCACTTGAGCACGCGGGTGCACGCACACACATATGAACTCGCACGCACGCGCGCATGGATGCAGACGCACTCACGTGAACACGCAGACGCACGCACGCATGCACTGATTCAATCACTCACCCACTCACCAATTAAGTTATCCGACTGCCGAGAATGCTTACCATTCATCACACCACTCAGGGGTCACAGTACCCCTACGCCATCGGCCCGCGGACGACGATCTACATACGGGACACAAAATATGAGGAACACTAGACTGCGAAGCCCTTCTCAGCGAATCAGCGCAGCAAGCATGACAGCGCAGCAAGCACTCTAAATGGAAATACCCCGGATAGGGAGTAAATTGCTGGTCCTCTAGCATCCTCCGTATACGGAGTTTTATTTACTCCCCTAAAGGGGAGCATCTAGCAAACTCCCCTAAGGGAAGTAGCTTTTTCAGGCATTTAGCGGAGTGTTCTTGCTCTTAATATTCCGCTGAGGAGGGGAGCTTTTGGGAGGATTTAGCAGAGTATTTCGTGATGTCAATTACTCCGTTGATGAGGAGTTTTTTTGTGGCATTTAGCGGAGTATTTCATGTAATTAAGAACGCCCCTGAAGGAGGTCGTGTTTAACGATCCGGAGGAGTATTTTATGTCACCTAAAGCTCCGCCACGAATAAGTGTTTTTGAGTGTCTAGTGAAGTCTTTTCTGTTTTAAAAAGTCACGCTGAGCAGGGCAGTACCGGGACTTGCAAGGAACAAAACAGATATTTATTTCCTTGTCAACTTTAACGTCAACTTCACGCCAATTTAAAATTCAAAATGGAACAAATAGCACATCAAGTTCAAAATAGGACAAAATATTTGCGTTCAAAAATGTATCAGCTGATACCCGAACATATAGATGGAACACGAATAAATACGATAATGGAGTCTAAGTCCCATCGAGAAATAAATCATATCAAACACAAATGTAATATCAATCAGTTGAAACATGAAATATGGCGGAAAATATATGGGGCTACCAGACATACGGTGGCCCATTGGGGTTCTGCTACTGAGCCCAAGGATGCTGGTACCATCCCGACAACAGCTTTTAGATCCAGGCCACAGGTATAGTTATTATTAGATAACATTATAATAAAGAAATATACAGTCATGAGAGCTAAATCAATGGTTAACCAAGTCAAGCGGTCTTGAGAACGGGACTTGAATCGGGAGCACCGGCGGCCGCCTGATGCACGATGGCATCGACAAATTATCCGAATCACGCCTTGAAATTTGATTTTTTGTATTTGGAGCTGAGCGCGCGTTTTTTCCTGTCGTCTGCCGCAGTGGCAGTTGAGTTTGGTACGAAACGGTATGACGTTTCTGTTAGTATACTGGAGAAATCTTGTTTGATTGATAATATTGTGGATCCAATTTGATTTTTCCAGAAGAACAGTGGGGGTAAGCGCGTATAGAGAAAACACCGCGGCATTCGAATTCATGACGCTCGATCGTGCACAGTACACATTTCCCGGTGTCTTTGACATAGGCACTCGTTTTCTAGTTCGCTGCGGGATGCAATTTTGACCCAATCAACCGTCGTTACTGGAAGTGACTTTTATTGGGATTCCATAATTGACTTCATCTGAAGAAGCGAGGTACGCAACCCTGATGGCTTCGCAAAAAAAGGAACCCAGTTCAGTTCCAACCAGCCAGCAATTGCCCCGTCTTCACCTAGAATTTGTTCTGGTAGAGGACAACTTGAAGAAAGTGAAGACAGCGATCGTCATGAACAAATATTTATTATGACAAACACCGCCAAACCTCCTCTTTAAGCAACGCTGCAAGGCACAAACACTTCTCCAGTAGTCTTTAGAGTAACGATGTAAATTGTTGGAGCCACAACGACAGGTGGAGCAACAGCGATTGGTCCAGACCTTGAACTGCTGGTAAAGTGGTATTCCTAAGGGCCATGCTCGCATTTGGTCTGAGAACGTCGAGCAAGTCTTGATGATGAGGGCGTTATTGAAGACTGAATGTTTGAAAATGTTTTCCACATTATTTCCCAAGGCATATGCCGCGCTGTCACCACGAAAGCGACGAAACACCCTACTAAGCAGCTCTCGCAATAACTTAAAAGACGACAAAACTTCTCCGTCAAGCAGAACAGGACACGAATTAATAAAAAAATTCAGGTCAGGTTCGCGATGCAGGTATGAAAAAAGACCTTATCACATGGCTTGTCCATAGCTTCCAAAGGGGGTTGCCGAAAACACTACCAAGGATGTCTCAACGAAATATTGCCGCCGACATGCGCTAAAATAATTCTGAGACGAAAGCTGGCCTGGTTAGGCCATTCACGCCGACATAATTTACACCCAAAACCCGAAACTTTTCCCAACGATGCAAAGTAATCCCCCATGCTTAGGAAATCTTTTCCCGACGACAACTCAACTATAAATTGCTTTGCTCGCGAACGTTAAGCCACAACCACATGCAGCCTATGTTTGGTGTTTTGACGCTCTGACATCGCGCCGTGTTGACGCGCGGCAGCACGCGTCGCCAAAATGCATGAGACGCGAGCTGACGCCTGAGCAACGCCGACGTCTACGCTCGCCAGATATCGGGGTCGATTTAGCATCAGAAAAGCGGGCTGCAGCGTCCGGGTTTCTCTGCCATCTGGGGGTTTGGGTTCATTTCGTTCAGCAGAAAACAATGGATTTCCTTTTCACTTGCCGCAGTCGGCGGTGTTGAAGCTATTTATGATCGGTAGAATGCGTTCTATTAGTGAAGAGCTTGCCATCTATCGGAAAATCGGGTACTTGCGATTGCTTTTTATTTATGAAATAAGGATGGTCTTGCTACATCGCTTGTAGTATTTGCATGATGTGGCTTCTTTGCGAAATGGGTGCGTGGCAAATAAGTGTTATTAACGCCAGATTTCTAAGGGCGCATTCTATTTTATTCGTGGTTACCATGGCTTGGGTAGGATGGATCGGAGATCTGTGGGAGCTTTTCTTAAGTTATATAATGTAGCTTTCGGTGCATAACTTGTAGTACGAGTGCAATCGTCCTCGTCTGTGAAATCGTCGCCTGAAAAAAAAAAAAGCGTTGTCATACTGAAAATGTTGGATATACGGCCAAAATTAGACATGCCGAAAGAAATTTGTGGACGAAATAGGTTAGTATACTGAATTGTGGCCCTCTTTCTATTCCCTGGTGGAACGGACGAGGGGCGGCTTCTGTTTTAAAGGTCAATGTTCGAGTCATGGCAAAACCTCAGTTGTGTTTTTTTTGTTTTTGCTGTGAGGATTTGATGAGTTGTATTTCTTACCAGTTTTTCTTGTTCCTCGCCTTTAAACATGCATGTGACGTTCGACTTTAACCTCCGTAGATGTCAGCGATGAACTTTGTTTTGCTCCGTGATTTGAATTCATAAAGATGGAGTCGGTAGATACCATTAGGGCTAAATTTATTATCAAGGAAATAAATCGCGCGAAGCGCGTTTTTGTTTATAATGGTGCAATTTTTGTTGAGATTCGGCGGCGATGACTTCAAGTACCTTTCGCAGCATTTCAAAATTTGGTCTGCAAGCATGCTTAGCAATGCTTTATGATGCATTGCCAAGTATGTTTGCCGGTCAATTTTGAAATTCTGCGAAATGTATTCGAAGCCATCAGCTCAAAAACTCAGCATAAATTACGGCTTTATAAACAAAAACGCGCTTCGTGCAAGTTCTTTCCTTGATACTTCATTTAGCCCTAATGTGGATTTTATAGTACTGTGGTTTATTGTGCTGATGTAGATACAGTCAAACCTCGATATATCGAACACGGGTATATCGAATTATTGCCTGTATCGAACACTTTCTATATCACGCGGAAAATCACATGCATTTTTAATTTTTTATTTCGCACTGGGACGGCCATGAAATGGGTATATCGAACTCCGCCACCCCAGACTGCCCAGACCGCTCGCGCTCTGTTGACAGGCGGCGAGCTATCCCGCAGTACCCTCGAGGATAGCGGTGGCGCGATGGGCGTTTCCGACTGCTGCGCATCGGTTGCACCGAAGCAGAATTGGACGGTGCAAAAGAAGAATGCGAGCTTGAAGAAACCTGGGGCCAGCTGGAGCGCTTTGTTGGTGCTGAGCCACGAAGCATGTGCATTGATGACTTTGTTGGCGGTGACGACAGCACCGGAACGACGGCGGAGTTGACGGATGTGGAGATCCTAGCGGAGGTTACTACTGAGCGCACAAACGAAGACGCAGCCGAGGTTGTACCCGCAAGCGCTGATAGTGCCCCGCTCCCGACTTCGACCGAGGCTTCAGCGGTTTTGGCCCTACCGCACCGCTACTGCAGCGCAATAGAAGGCACCGGCCTGTCGCTTGTGGAACGTTTGGACTACGTTGAGGAAGTCGTGTATAACACGCCAGGCTACCCTGCTGTAGTACTTTAAGCCAAAAAAATAAATACTTTGAAGCACCAAGTGAGTATTTACGGCAAAATTCGTTCATTTATTGATTTGTACCAGTTTATGACTCGTTTTTTACGTGATTTTATATATCGAATTATGGTTATATCGAACTATTTCGCGGGCACCGCGCTGTTCGATATATCGAGGTTTCACTGTACCTGATAGCTGCAGTTGGTTTGGAAATCTTAACTGCTCATAAACGATGACAAATAACTTGACCAGGACCACAGGGTTCATACAAAGGTGTACCGCAATGCAGGTGGACACATAGGCTGACGCGGCACTTCACCTGTATCATGTGGTTACTCGTTCACTCCTGCGTGTCCGGCAGGTGCTGCCGAACCACACGGACGCTCGCGCGACGCGTGATTTCCCGTCCATGTGGTAGGGGCATTATTCGGGAGAACTGTAGCAAGCACTGGGAATTTCTCAGCTGCCATCTCCACGGCGATAAGCGCAACACTTACGGCGCTGATGTTTGCCGCGTGAGCCGCCCGCCTTTAGCCTCGGCAAGCCCATTTCGCACAGTCTTCTGTAGCTAGTGATTCAGGACAAAGAACCAGTGCAAACAGTAGGCTCATACACAGAGCAGTAGGCAGTCTCTTCATGCTTAGTGCAACTTAGGTGTCGCGAACTGTAAAAATTGGCCGCCTATCTGTTCATTTCGTTGCAAATGCCATCAAAAGACGGTGGTCTTTGGAGGCATTTGCCAAGGAAATGCCCCCTTTGCTTTCCCGCTCAACTCTCATGCTGTTCCTGTTCTGTCGCGCTCATTCCAAGATAAACACAATAAAGGTTTGCTCAAGGCGATTTGAATTTACCGCGTTCCACTGCTACAAGACGGGTTCCTCGAAGGCAGCGCTGCATTACGGCAGAGACGCAGGGGAATCGCGGCGGCCGACTTCAAGGTTTATAGAACTGCGTTGCTGTGCTCCACGTGCGTTGCAAGCAGAACGTAGAACGTGGCTAGTTGAAGCTTCCTTTGCTGTTGCCACGTGATTTGCTGTTGCCTTTGCTGTTGCCACCAGGCGACGGTTTTCTGCAGTAGATGTAGAATATTATTTTCTATCAAAAAACGAACCATCCATGAATTTTTTAATACAGGAACACTGTAAATGTTCTTTGTGTACTAATTTCCTGTCTTATGTTTGCGTAATGTCTTGTTATTGTTCAAAAAAGTTGACAAGTATGAACATACAGGTCGGGCTTAGACGCTCTCATTTGGCTGTGGGTATATAAGACTATTCCGCAGTACACGTTTTACTTTGGCCGGGTGGCTCAATCGAGTAACAGACACACAGACAAAACAGATGTACAGACATACTAAAATTCTGGGTTTAAGTAGCCCAAGAAAGACTATCTTCTTTTTAAACAACCCTGTCTCCATGCTGTCTTCGTCATGCTAGTTATCCACTCCGACGGCACGACTCTGCGGATAGATTTTTTCAGTATCAACGGGGTTCTTATTCGTTTGCAGCAAGCTAGGTAATTTTCTTAGCCGACTCGCCTACGACGCCGAATCTAATTCGCGAACCACGGGTGTCTGTAAGAATGGCGGAAGGACATGTCACCTCCTCAAGATAGGAATATGAAATCCCACCCTAGCGTTGAGAGTGACGAAAGCTTATTTGCCGAGCGCCGTGTCTCGGCCGCAACAGAAATTGTGCAGAAGAATGAAAGAAAACCTAGCCTTTTCATAACAAATATGAGGGACAAAATTCCTCCTGCCTCGACTTACATACCCCGTAACAACCACTGCACCAGGAGACGCCACGATTACCAGTGGCTCAAAACGTCGCCAATGAAACCGTCTAGATTCCAACAGCGCATTAGCGCATCACCAAGAACATCTGAAAAGATTGGAACGGACTACCATGGCCTGTTCCTTACGCAACAATCCGGCAAAAAAGTAGATAATTTTGGCTTTAGTATCCAAGGGGTACAATGAAAGAGCATAACCGTCATTTGAGCATAACTTAGATTCAAGACGAGTGGTGGCCTATGCCATGGAATGCGGGCTTTGGTGAGAACTACCTGTAGTCTAGGCCCAGCAGCGGCAAGGATTTAGCAAGACCCGTGACTTTTTAATGTGAGTCGTACTTCTAGCTTAATTATATGCATTATTTCTATGAATGCCAGTTAGATATTTTTTAGGTCAGTTATTGGCGTGGCGATGTATATCAACACATCTAATGAATCTTCAGGAACAGCGCGAAATAACAGGGAGACAAAGGAAGAAGCGAACAGGGCAAGCGCCTGTCCCGTTCACTGCATTGTTTGTGTCCCTGTTATTTTGCGCTGTTCCCTAAGATGCAAGTCAACAAACTAGCTCAACTCGCTACCTTGCTACGTCTAATAACCTATCTACATCCCACCTAAGCTTAGACGTTCTACTTACCTCGGAATGAACTATCGCAAGCGACAGCGGATGACCTTTGGTCCTGTTTTGGTTACCTTGCCGGTGGTGCTAGTAGAGCATCTGGGAATGATGACAGTCATGTTGTTCCCTTGTCATAAATATTTTGGGGGAAGCGGAGCCGAAAGCGTACAGACCGCAACAGCCTTGTCTGCAACGATCGGCAAACATACCTGGCGGCGCCTGTCATTGGCACCGATGCGACACCGGGTTCGAGATAGCATGCATGTGCGCGTGCCGCGACCATGCCATGATCAGCTTGCCTTTGCCGGCGGCTTTCGCCGCCGCGGTTACAGTGCACGCTTTGGCCATCGGGAGCGCTGTTGGCCGGATCGCTCGTGAGGCGCACTCAGAGCGGTCGCCGCTCGGCGCGACTCGCTGCTGCGTCATCGTCCCTGTCGTGCGTCTGCGCTCGGAAAAAATCGCCGCGTCATGGTTTTTTGTCAAACTGCTACGCGTAATGGCGCGTTGGCGGCTGCTTGTTTATGCGCCGTTTTGGTAGTAGTCGAGAGCGGTGACGGTTGTATTTCCAAAAGCGGCTCTTATGGTTCAAGTGGTCGTGCTGAGCGCTATAAAACGGAGCGTGAGCGGAGGGTTATGCGGGATGGTGTTGCGTACCTCGCACAGAGGGAAAGGAGCTGCTGGAACACAGCATTGTTATATTGATAAATTTATTTTATGATAAAATAAACCAATCTGTTCAATATAACTATTATAAAAAGAAAGTTTATATGTCTAATAATTCCGTGGACCTTCACCGCTCTTGAGCGGAAACCGGCAGCCATCAGGCGTCGTATAAAAAGCCCCTGAACGCATCCGGGTAATTAAAGGAAATTAAAGCGAAGCAGATGATGATTTAGATTTAGGCGATGACACTGCAAATAAGGAGTATGAAAAAGCGAAGTAGGAGTAATACTAGTAAATTAAGGGACATCAAATTAAGTAAACGAAACAAAATTGAATTAAGAAGACAGGGGAAATAACAAGAATCAGTGCGAGTCAAAAATTGATTATATTTGGTGGATTTCTGAGTAAATCAAGGAAACTTCAAGGTAATAAAGATGAATCAAATTTAACTGACAGATGTTAAGGTGTGCTAAGATAAAAACAAGGGTATTATAAAATGAATACGTAGCAAATTCGATAGTGAGGATTCAACGCAACTAACCATAAATAAAGTAGTAAATTGAGTTAGATAAAATGAATTGACATGAACCCAACTAACTGCATATGGACCCAAGTGAATTACGAGGACAAAGCAGATGGAGAGAAGTCAATGCGAATCAAGTGTAATCAGAGTAATATCACCTGAAATAAAGTAAATTAAGGTGGGTGACTGAATAAATTAACGTGTATCAAAGTGAATTACGTTGAAATAAATTCAATCAACAGTATTCAATCAACAGTAACCAAATGAAATTGAGATGCGCAAAAGTGAATCTGAAAGAAGCACAAAGCAAATTAAGATGAATTAATCTGAATTAGGAAGATTCAGAGGAAACAACTTGGGGAACAAAGTAGTCCATGTTAGATACAATTCAATTACCGTAATTACCCGATTCTAACGCGCCCCGGATTCTAACGCGCACCCGATTTTCCTGGCAAAAAAACCGAAAATTGTAACGCGCACGGAACTTTGTGAGAAAAAAAAGAATGCGAGAGAAACGGGCGATTTATTTCTCAAAATAATCTCCCCATCTCACTCCTCGTCGCTCTCCGCTGACCACAACATCTCGTTCTTGGTGCCGCCAAGCGCGTCGCGATGCCACACTTCATAACGAACGTTCAAACATGATCGATGGGATCGTGGCCCATGCCTCGCACGCCCATCCTGCGAGCTTCTTTAGAGGCGCACGCTTCAGCCGACCGCTCGTTTTGAACGCGTGAGAGCCGCTGCCGCCATTGCTGTTATCAAGCGCGCAAGTGGAACGATTTGGCGATTTGACGCCGATAGAAAAGCCTAGGCGCCTATGCTATAGTGCCTAGAATATTCTAGGCACTAAAACCTATGCTTCCTGCGTCTGAAAAATCGTTGCTGAAAGCTTTGGCGCCTGCTTCAGATGGCGATGGTGATGGGCGGGACAAAATTTCCGTTGTTTCGGCAGTTTCGGTTTCGTATCCGATTCTAACGCGCATGCGATTTTTCGACCTATTTTTCCGGAAAAAAGTGCGCGTTAGAATCGGGTAATTACGGTAACAGATAGCAATGCCAATCAAAAACGTCCGACTAAATTAGAAAGTAGACATAGCAAATTAAGGGGAGTTACCGTGAATTTTGAGCAAACAAAGGGACTTAAACGGAATTAACGAGTGAATAAGATGGAAAAAAAAGTGAAATAACACAAACCCTGGAGGTTTAAAAACGACTAAAGTTAGGCATGGCTCCAGACAGTAAACAGAAAATGAGTGCGACTTTTAAAAAAATAAATTAAATCTTCTTAATTTTCTCTGTCTCCTTTTTACTGAAGTCGGACGTATTTGATTGGCATTTCTATTAGTTCATTCATTTCTATCTAACATGGGATACTTTGTCCTCCAATTTCTTTATTCTGATTATTCTTAATTCAGATCTGTTCTTAATAATTTGCATGGTCTTTCATTGGGATTCGCTTCGGCCCATCTCTATTCACTTTGGCTAGTGTTGATTCAATTTAATTCAGCTTAATTTACATTGATACACAATAATTCCTTCAGTGACCCAACTTAATTTACTTTGATTCAGGTTATTTGACTTTGATTCCGCGTGATTCTCATTGATTCGTGTCCATCTGCTTTGCCTTCGTAATTCACTTCGGTCCATGCGAATTTAGTTGGGTTCATGTTAATATATTTATCTAACTTTATTCACGGTTACCTAACTTTCACGGTTAGTTGTGTTGCATCGTCACCGTTTAATGTTCTTCGCGTTCATTTTTAATACGCTTGGTTTCACCTTAGCACAGCTTAACATCATCATCATCACCAGCCTATCTACGGCCACTGCAGGCCAAAAACCTCTCCAATCATTCTCCAATTCTCCAATTATTCTCCAATTACGCCAGTCCTGCGCTAACTGCGACCGATTTATCCTCGCAAACTTCTTTAACTCATCTGCCTATCTAACTTTCTGCCACAACCTGCCACGCTTGCTTTCTCCACGGATCCACTTTGTTCCCCTAATGACCAACGGTTATCTTGCCTTCGCATTAGATGCCCTGCCGCCATCCATTTCTTCTTCTTAATTTCTACTGATACGTCATGAACACGCGTTTGTTCACTGACCCAACCCGCTCTTTTCTTGTCCCTTAATGTTACGCCTATCATCTTCCGTTCCATTGCTCGCTGAGTCGTCCTCAATTCAAGTTGAACCCTCTTAGTGGGCCTCCAGGTTTCTGCCCCGTAGGTGTGTAGCGGTAAGATGCAGCTGTCCTACACTTTCTTCTTCAGGGACAATGTAGCCTGCCATTCATTATCTGAGAATGCCTGCCAAATGCACTCCACCCCATTGTTATCTTTCGAATCATCTCTGCCTCATGGCTGGGATCCGGGGTCACAACTTGGCCGAAGTAGAAATATTCGCTTACCACTTCCACGACCTCGCCACCTATGTCAAACCGCCGTGCTGTCCACAGCACAGCTTAACATCTGTCAGTTAAGTTTGATTCATCTTTATTACTTGAATTTACCTTACTTCACTCAGAAATCCCCTAATTTATTCTCTTTTTAAGTCCCACGGACTATTGTTACTTCCCCTGTCTTCGTAATTCAGTTTTGTAATGGTTATTTAACTTGAATGAACCAGAATTTACTATTATGAATATGAAAAAACAGCGCTGATACGGGACAAAGAACGTGACAAGACTGGGCGCTGACTAACAACAACGAGGTTTTTTTCGCCGTGGCGGAATATATACCTTCGGAAAACACGAAAAAAAGATAAAGGGAGACACACAATCAACTGATGTACAAGGCGCATGTGCGAAAATAACCTTCATTGATCGAGGTATCTATGTTCTTTTTCTAACAATTTAATGTATGCCTTGCTGACAGACGAATAACCCCGCTTGTGGATGACATGTGCTTCGTAGATTTCTCTGGCACTTTTTTACTTTCTTAGCACACGTGTCTGCTCGAAAAGAGGAGTACATTTACGATCTGCACAATCCGCACAATGGAGAGCCAAATTACTGTCAGTTTTATTTTTCACTGTGTTCGCGTGTTCTCGCAGCCTATGGTTCAGACAGCGCCCAGTTTGGCCCATGTATGCTTTGCCACAGGACAACGGAATGTCATAGACTACACCAGACGAGCATTCAACGAAACGCTGGGCGTGGTTCTTCAAGCAGAACTTGGTGCCAGTTCCTTCCCCGTTTACTCTGGCGCACAACCCACTGAGTTTGTTTGGTGCACTAAACAGAACGGTCACTCCGGTTCGTGCTGCAGCCTTTATTAGCCGGTGGGAAACACCATGAACGTAGGGGATTACTGTCAACTTCTTCCGGTCGATCACTTGGCGTTCTTTTGTAGGGTTCTGGCTGCGTATTTTCTTCAGAAGGGTCTCACACACATTGAACAACACATGTTCAGGAAAAGCAGCCCTTGTCAACCTCTCAGCTTGCGCGGAAAAGCTGACCCCTATTTGATGAGAGCACGACCTAATGAGGGCATCAGTCAGTAAGGAATCCATTGAATTGTTAGAAAAAGTACATAGATACCTTGATCAATGAGTGTTGTTTTCGCACATGCGCCTTGTATATTAGTTGATTGTGTGTCTCCCTTTATCCTCTTTTCCTGTTTTCTGAGGGTATATATTCCGCCACGGCGAAATAAAACTCGTTGTTGTTAGTCAGGGCCCAGTCTTGTCACGTTCTTTGTCCCGCTTTAGCGCTGTTTTTCCATATTCAGTTATGTACGAACAAGCCCGCACCAACACACTTTTTCAGTTCATGTCACTATTATTTTTCCTAATTCGCTTTTTTATACTCCTTATTTCGCAGTGTCATCACCTTATTCTAAATCGTCCTCTGCTTCGCTCTAATTGCCTTAAATTCCCAGGAGGCGTCCAGGAGCATTTTTAGACGACCCATGTTTTCGTCTGCTTGTTTTCGCTCTGCTTGTTTTCGCTTGTTTTCGCTCAAGCGAGTTTTGTTTGTTTTCTGCTTGTTTTCGCTCAAGGGCTGTGAAGGTCGACGATGATTAAACATATAAACTTTTTCGCTATCTTAATTACATTGATCACATTGGTTCATTTGATTATATAATAAAGTTATCAATGTAACAATGCTGTGTTCGAGCAGCTTTTTTCCCTCTGTGCGAGATACGCAACTTTATTCCACACGACCACCCGCTCACTCTCCGTTCATAGCGCTCATTGAACTGAAAGCACGACCGCTTGAACCATAAAAGCCGCTCTAGGAAATCCCACCGTCACCACCGTCGACCAACAACCAAAACCGGCACATGAACTCGCAGACCGCACTGCGCCATTAAACGTAGCAGTTTGACAGAACCATGACGCGGCCGTTTTTTCAGAGCGCAGACGCACGACAGCAACGTTGACGCAGCAGCGAGCGCAGAATGGCGGCACCTCACAAGCGGTGCCGCCAACAGCGCTCCCGATGCCCAAAGCATACTATGTAACCGCGGAGGCCAAAACATCCGACAAAGGCAAGCTGATCATATCAGGGTTGCCGCGCACCCGTAAACGCACGCTATCTTGAACACGGTGTCGCAATAGGTGCCACCGTTAGGCGTCGCCGTTGCAGCCTACGGCACGCTGATCTTGTGTGTCGCGGTCTGTACGTGCCGTAACGTCACTCGATGGCCGATTCATTCACTCGATGACATTGTGGAACGCAATACCACGTAGGTTTATTTGACAGTGGCTCAAAAGCGCGGCTGAGAAAGGGAGAAAAGAGAAAGGGCACGGCTCTTCCTAACATAACATCATCTGCCGAATTGATGGCTATCTTACCGTAAGAATACAGCCTTCGCGTAAAAGAAAAAATAAAACCTAGTACAATCATAGCGAAATCTACTAAAAAATTACACCAGTCTCCCGAGAAGGGAACTATGTGGTGATGCAAAGCATGGGGGTTCCGTGTAGGTTCCACACCGCGGCCGAACCGGCCAGGCGGTGTCCGTAGCAGACTGAACGCCGCGCAGCACGCGCACCTGCTTTTATACAGCTGGAGGAGATGATAATGGAGGAGAGACGCACATGCGCAGTGGGGGTGTGGACGGCGCAACAAGGGAGGGACATAGCCCCGACCAAGAGAAGGCTCCAGGAACGGCAGTGTCGCCGGTGTCTTCCTGAGCCGGCACGAGACGAGCCGACGGACGAGGAGGAGAGCAGCGCTTTTCACAGCTGGTTAGGGCTCCTGGAGCGACACTGTAGCCGGTGTCTCCTGAGCCACGAGATGAGCCAAGCGGTGAGGAGAGAGCGGCGTTATCACAGCTGGCTTGGAGAGGGGGACGCGGCGGAGAGGTGCGGACACCGGACGACGGAGGGTAGACTAAGAGATGATCTGCATCTAAAAAACCGGAGCTGTGTTTTTCTTGTGTCGGCTCCAATGTCAAAGGACACTTGCGCGAAAACTGCAGCGCCGTCGCCACGGAAATTTTGCTGTTCACGCAAAAAATCGCCAGATGAACGTAACCGGGTGAAGGCTCCCTTCCCTAAAGACAGGGATTAGAACCCACCCCTTCCACACCTATGCACCCTCTCCCGGAGAATCAGGTAACCAGTTTATGCGAGGCTGCTGGCGCGAGGCAACTGCGTTTTCTATCGGCGCATCTGAGAACCAGAATTCGCGCTGCAGCCGGAAGCATGATCACTGCGCTCTCGATTGGTTGGTCTGAGAACCTGCTTCTAACGTTGCGTGACGCACGACCTACGGCAGACTTACAAACAGGCTCGTCCTACAACAGCTGCGCTCTTAATCCTAGCGAGACATTCACAGCCTGGGGCAGTTGGCTACGTTAAAATGGTATAGTAGACGATGTGGGGGCTGCCTTTGTAAAGCCAATCTCGTAACGTAAGCGGGGCATCTTGAGAATTTATTAGGGCTCTGTTGTGGTGGGAAGTACGGCCAACGATTGTGCCACTCTCGATTGCATGTCTTCGTCATGTGTTCTGCCGGTGCTGTCCACTAAGTTTCCTTGGTGGAAATGTTTAATAACCGGTAAAAGATGTTTCCTTATCCTACACAGAAACCTTCTGTGTTCCATAACAACCTTGTAGGGCGTGGTATCCATCTTTGGACAATCAGGTGTTTTAAATCCTAGGATATTTTTTTACTAGCACTACTTATTCCCTCTGGAGCCAAAGAAAATATGTCTTGATATGTGCGCTTGGGCATGTTTCAGCACTGTAAACGGTAGGTGGCTGGTTAAGGCTGACAGCGTGGCCTTCAGCAGTGTTTTTAGTAAATCTTCTTTCTGGGAACGCCAACCTTCGAAAGCGGTCGACCAGTAGATTAGAAGACCGAGGCAAAAGAACTTTCTTTGTTGAGTTTTTCCGTGATTGTTTCAGCATGTCCTTGAAGACTGCGTTCCATCGTGAGTCTTCTCATGGCTACACTGCTCCCTTTAAGTCAAACATCCTGAACAATAGAAAGTTTGTACTTTGCAGGCTTTAGTTCTCCATGTATCGGTAATCCACGATTGCAAATATTATCATTGCTGGTTTTCTTCTGCGAGCACTTTAATCGTGATGACACTGACGCCACTCAATGCATGGACCTCATTAGTGATTCCATCCGGAACGTCATCATGTATCGGTGTTGCACGATGGCATAGTGTACTTGCTGGTTTTCTTCGGCGAACCGTTTAATCTTGATGTCACTGAATCCACTCAGTGCATAGACCTCGACATTAATTCCGTCAGGCACGTCATCCGTTAGCTCAGCTGGATTCCCCGAGGGCATATCGGCAGGAACGAGTTCTTTGAAGAGAAAGTATTGCATAGATCATGTTTAAGGTACCTCAGAAAAAAGCACTATCGCCTGGATGCCACTTTTTCTATCTTTTCTATACGATTTCTATTAACGGTCGCTGGTGCACTTCTTAGGTCACCTGGTGGCCGCACATGAAGTAACCAAACATTTTAGACCCGAAGGTTGTAGCCGGCGGCTCTTTTTCTGTCTCGAGATAACGCTGTTAAGCTGGAGTAAGAGTTCTGGCTGCGTTTTCCACAGGACGCCATTTACCATCGTGACGCTGAAGTAGTGCCGATCACAAAAGCGCTCATGGACGCTTCTGACGTCACTATGGTTTTCTTGGCTATGTTGAATATCGCCAGCCGTGCAGCTTTGCATAGGGTATCTTAGATTTTATGGCCTGCTTTTGTGTAATTATGCGTCCACTAAGAAATCGCATCACGCTTGCTAAAGCTGCGGTGTGCTGACGCTCTACCGACCAGAAGGAGATGGTACTTTGAAAAACGATTGGGGGTACCAAGCAAATGCTGAACACCCAGAATTTCCGAGGAGAAAGAGATTGTTTTTATGCTATCATAAAATGCGTGGTTGGGTTTGATTCCGTTACACGATATGACATCATCTGCAGATTCAAGTTGTGGGGCGCCTACTTTGCATTGGTCGGCGTTAAATGTTTCGGCACTTGGGTTTTCCAGATTTGGGCACTGCCTTTGAAAACTGACCATGCCGCTCTTGGGACTCGCCGCATGCTCTGCTACCATTCCTGAGAGAGCTTGTCTATTGCGGACCAAAATATCCACCCACGCATTAGCGCGTGGCAGATTCAAAAATGTCGCTCACGATCTTTTGAAACCCTCTCGACGCCGACGAGATGCCGAGCTGCAGCCTGAAACACCTGTATCTGCCAAAAGGCGCGAGAGAGCAACAAAACTTTGAAATTTTATTGTCAACAAACATTTGGTGAAAGCCAGCATTAGCGTCAAGACGGGTGAATATTTTACGCCCAATAGATCTCCACGATATAGTGGCGGCTCTGCATTTGGATAGTGCCCGTTCTGTAGGCACGGATTGATATTCACGGGACCCGGCATGAAGCTCACGTCTTTCTTTTTAATAATAAGCATGAGGCTCACCTGGTCTGTGCATTTATTTTCCTTGTGTATAATGTAAGCTTGTAGTATCCGGCCTAATTGTCTTGCGCTTTGGCTCCTTTAACGGAAGCTCAACTTTTCCAAATACGCTACGAGAGTGCCATAGTGGAGAAGCTTCATTTTGTATTGGCGCTGTACGCTACTAGTGCTCTCGAAACAAAGAAATTAAAGCCGTTCCACTCAATGTGAAAGCGGACGGAAGTGCAGAGCAGTGATTCGCCATAATGTACTGTAACGCCGTTATCCGCTCACTGCCATCACCCAATGAAATTCATATTTTCCGCCTTCGCAGGGCTTGCGCGCCCCCTGCCTTAAACTGCGCCAGCGGGAGTTTTGTTCTTTTCAATGCGAATGCATTTATTAGCCGGGGGTTGTTTTGCTCCGTTGGCCGGCGTGCGCCTGCATTCCTCCAGCGCGAGCGCACGTGAGCGCGGCCTCGTAGTTCTGCCTTCGTCGTCGTTGTCGTCGTAAATGCGAATGCATTTCTTAGTCGGGGGTTGTCGTGCTCCGTCGGCGTGCGCCCGCAGGTGTTATCTCTCCGCGCTCCTCCTCGCCCCTAGCAACAGCTGTGGCGCGCCTAGCAACCGGAGAGGTGGTACCTCGGGCGGGAGTAGCGGAGGGCAAGGGGAGAGGAGGAGCGCGCTCGGGGCGTGTGAGGGCGCTCGCATCGCGGAGCTCGGGTGGAGTAGCGGAGAGTGAGAGGAGAGGAGGAGCGCGCTCGGGCGTGTGAGGGCGCTCGCATCGCGGAGCGGCGCGGGGGAGAGAGAGCTCGCGCGCAGGGCGGGCGTGTTGCGCGGGTCTCTCTCTCCTCTCCGCGTACCCTCTCTCCGCTCGCTGCGCTCGGAAAAATGTATATAAATGCAGTGGAGCTCACGCCTCTCTCCGTTACTGCTTCCCGCAGCGCACTCATCGGTGCACCCAATGCATTCGCATTCCCTACGATCCCCTTGGGGAGGTGGGGGAGTTTTTTTTGTGCTTGTTTTCTCCGCGTGCCGGTGGTGCACTGCCACTTTTTTTTCGCTTAATATCGTAAATTGGGCCCATCTCCCCGCGAGGGGGACTCGAAGTAAATGCGTCGCATAGGGTGGGGGTGTATTGCGTTAACGTTAGTGTTTGGGGAGTTTTTGGTAGTGAATGCGTTGTACAGCAGCTTATTGACGTAGTTTGAATGAGTCAAAGATATAAGGCGGGTTCGTAGCCTCCCATTGTGTCGGCTCTGTGGCGCAGTGGGTTAGAGCACCATGTACATTTGCGTTCCGCCCGCAGGGTCGAGGGATCGAAGCCAGGCGCCGGATAGTATTTTTTTTATGTGTAGGGGGAGGGGTGCGGACTACGACTACGGACGTCAACGCGGACATCGTGAGTTACTGAAATTCTCTGCATTTAAAACATGCCCCTCGCGAGGGGCCGATCAAATGCAGAGCATTTCCGCGGGGGGCGCGCCGCAAGTCGTAGGGCTTACGGTGGTTGTTGTTGTTGTAATTGTCTTCCAGCGTAGACATTGTCGATGAAGTCGATGGTGAAAACGTGCGTGAACCCCCTGCCGCTGGCTATGACGCCACGTGGAGCGGCTATGACGCAACGTGGCATGCGGGCTATGACGCAACACAATTCGACACCAATCCACTTCAATCCAATACAATCCAAAACCAATCCAATACCAAGCCAAGCCAAGCCAATCCAATCGAACCAAGCAATGCCCCTCACGAGAGAGTGTTATAGCGCCGAAATCGCGCCACCGCACGAAACGCGTGATGTTGACGTCACGTCACGCCACAGATGTAGCGACCGGAGCGCGCGCGCACGACAGATGTGGTTTAAGCGTGTGAAACGACCGCGGCAGAGAGGGAGAGCGCGTCGCGAGCGCCCCCACCTGTTCTTGCGCGCGAACCGACTGTTGCTCAGCGCGAACCCAACGCGGCTAGAGCGAGAGAGAATGTGCGCACGTCCCCACCTTTTGTGCGCCCGAACCGAACGCGGCCAGAGAGGGGTTGCGAGCGTAGAGAAGGCGCGGGGGGAGAGGGCGCACCTGTGGCCGACGGTTGAATAGTCAAGTATATAAGGCGCGTGCGTAACCTTCCATTCTGTGCCGTCTTTGTGGCGCAGTGTGTACAGCACCATGTACCTTGCGTTCCGCCCGCAGGGTCGAGGTGATCGAAAGCTTGCCCCGGTAATTATTATTTTTTTATATAGTGTAGGGGAGGGATGCGAACTACGACTACGGACGTCAACGCGGGTGACGTCGTGAGGTACTGAAATGCTCTGCATTTAAAATAGTGCTGAACTTTCGCACCATCTTTTAAAAAGCTGTTTGGGGCCATCGAGTCGCCTTAACGAGCAAGGAAAGCCAGCCGCCCGCTTCTCTGCAAGCACAAAATTAGCCATTGCCAGTAGGCACTGCTCGCCAACGGAGACTTCGTGTTTGATAACACTAACTTGTTAGACCTCGCACCCAGTGTAGGACCATAAAATCTTCATGTATATGGACAAAGAAAAAAGGTTCCCCAGTGAAGATATCCGTTGGGACAAAGGCTTGAGCTTTGGGATTTTGTCCGCTTTTCTGGGAGGCAGCTGATTGGGATTGGATGCCGTGCAGATATCTTCACCCTTCGCCAACATGTGTGGGTTATCACGTCGGAGCTTCTCACGCAGGCTGTCACTGCTGCTGCCACTAACATTTGGTCGTGAATCCTAAACTCAGTCAAGGTCCCAAATTGTCAGAACCGCGCCTGGTTCTTCACATCCAAAAAAATTTGCTCAAAAGTGTCCCGCTCCTTAAGACATAGTGCTAGCATGTTAATTTCTCTAACCATCTAGTAGTCTTCCCACTTCATCACAACGGTCGCGTAGTTGTGGTTCGTCATGCGGGTGCACACCACCGGGAGGTATAGCTCGAAGTTTTTCTAAAATAGTTGGCAGTTTTTCTGTCACGTGTCCTGTAGACAGACCGTTTCGCCTGTCGGGCGAAGTCAGCCCGGTAGCTCGCGAAGTTCCACGTGGTCTAGTAGCCTCTTGTCACACCAAGCATTATATCTGGATGGACGATTTTCTCACAGGACGGCATTGTGGAACAGAGAACCCGGTAGGCTTATTTTTCAGTTGCCTTGGGAAGGGCAAAACAGATAGGGTCCGGATCGTGCCCTTCGTAATGCGGCGCATGTATAACATGATGCGCAGCACCGATGGCTATCTTATTATGCCCATACAATCGAGGCTGGAGTGTCAGCGCTACTCAACTATGGAATATCCTACTGACGACAATTCATTGTACGTTTTAAAGCAAAGCTTTACTCCTTTCGTACAGTTTTTGCGCGGAGTATGCGGAAGGAGACTTTTCGGCTGGAGGCGCACCCTCGGCGACACTCCACTCGAACCTCGTCGCGTGATTCGCCGGGCCCGCTGTTGGCGCTGCGCACAAGGATCCGCTTTAAGTCGTTCTGTGGGCGCACGCCGGCAGCGGCCGTTCAGTTTATCGGCAGCCGACCAAACCCACAGCCTCCCATGCAGGCGGCGCTGGGTTGTCTTAGGCAACGTGACTCGCCTCGCACCCTGCGAAGAGGAACGGTACGTTCGCTTTGAATGAACGCCGCGTTCGCCGAGTTTCCCTCGCCGAACACTGCGTTCGCCCGGACTTCTTCTGCGAGCGTTCCATGCACTCGAACTGCTTTGAAATATGGTCGCCAATACAGCTAAACCAAAGGTTAACTAAGCGAAACGAAGACTCAATCAGACTAAGGCAAGCTTTTGCTTTGCATATCCAAGGTTTGCTTAGCTGAGCCGCAGCTATTCTTCTCACATAGTTTTAGGATTTTTAATGCAAATTTCACAATCTCTGACTACGTGAGAGGACATTCAAATTACAGAAACCAAAACACACGCATTCGCATCCTTTCCTTCGATGTGCTGCGACAAGCTAAACTATTTCTATAGCACCGCGAAGTTGCGAGCTTCTGTACATTTCTTTGAAGCACAATATTTGGAGTACGGGGCACGTACTTCACCATTTCTTCCTTTTTATTGGCCGACAGATTAGCGCTGGCTATCCGGAGAGGTTGCTTGTTATAAACCCTTAGCACAATGAATGCGCTGAGCGGTCCCCTGAATCTAATCCTCAGAGGGTTGAAATCTCGGTATGTCCGAGCAATAGAATAGCAAATATATATATATGCATGGAATATCGATGATGGGGGTGGAAACTCGCACAACAGCTGGTTTTACCTTTACTGCCTGTATGTTATGTTTCCTGGAGCAGTAGTCTCTGCAGTGACGCATACCTTGTATATTTCGTTCGAAATTATAACATAGTCGATAGCACAACCGGTGGCAAAAGTCAACGAAACGAGTTCTAGGCTGTGTTGGGTTCGGGATACCTTTTCAATCCTAGTAAAAGACCCGAAATGTTTGCAGAACCCCTGTTTTTTCAAAAAGTGTGGCACTTTGCCTTGTTATTTAAACATCACAGTTTTCGATCATTTTTTGCACCGATCTTACTGTTGGAATTAATGCCCTGTACGCGATACGCGATTACATAGAACGGTTCCGGTTTGGAGCGCGTACCCTTACATGTTGTAGTACAAAGGTGATCGTTAGGTTCGAACGCTCTGCAGTATGTACCGCATGTATTTGGCGCTTTAGATTCCCTTAAAAATATCCCTTTATCCAGTTCGAAAAGTCACTGCGTAGCATTTCTGAGTTGTGTGCAATCCCAGTGACACGCCATGATGTGCAAAACAAGTAAAATAGTTTGGTGAGCCTAATTTCCCTTAATTGTCGATGCGGGGAGCTTCCAATAAAGTAATAAGGTTTCACAAATGCAATATGCGTAAAGAACAGGGAAAAGTAAAGGATATCTATCCATGCTCTTACGGGTGAAGGCCATAGCGCTGCTTTTTTCTGGGGAGAGATGAAGTCCTTTAGGCTGAAGGTGTTCTGATATTTTTGCAAGTGACGTCTGGAGCTTCTGTTGCGTAACTAGACGTGATCTCGAAGCACTCCAAATGCAGATATCGTCCGCGTACAGAGTTATCTTGACCCTACGGGGGAGAACACGCTTCAGGTGAATGAGCACGATATTGAATAGTAAAGGACTTAATACAGCTCCTTGAGGTACCCCTCTTCTTACTTCATAATACGGTGTAGGCCCTTCTTCTGTGCACATGAAAAGTTTTCTTCCTTCAAGATAGCTTGAAATCCATTCGTATAATCTTCCGCTTAAGCCAAGTTAAAGAAGGGATGCTAGAATTGCATCGTGATATACGGAGTCGAAGGCTGATTTAATATCTAAAAACACCGCAATTGGTATGTGTCCGGGAATTTAGTCTTCTTCCAAAGACGATACGAGGGTAATAATGCTGTCAATAGCCGATCGTTCTGTCGAAATCCATTCATTTGAGGTGGGTACAGTTTTTTAGTTTCCATGTACCAAGTCATCCTTTTGAAGATAATCTTTTCCATTAATCCTCGGTGGCCCGGGCCCCTTTAAATACGTTTGTACCCAAAGGTATCTTGGTGTTACAATCGACAGAAACCTCTCCTGGGCTCCTGAAGTAAAGAGACTACGTATGCGAATTTCCACGGCATCCCAAATTATTGGATATCTTGCTGGCACACGCTGGGGCAGCGATATTCGTTCCATGGTGCTTCTCTTCAAGGCGTATGTTGACAGCGTGTTGCGCTACAGCCTCCCTGTCCTGCAGCAGCTGTCCCCTACAAGCAAAAGACAGCTTGAAGCGGCGAGGAATAACTGCCTCAGGAAGTGCCTCGGCCTTCCTAAGGATCGTCGCGTTCTGGGACAATTGCTGAAGCCGGCTGCCTGCCCTTAAACGTGTTACGACTTCAAGATACACTACGAATTCATTTGAGGCACAGGTTACATACAAGAACGCATTCGTTGGCTCATATCGCAGGATCGAAGCAATTCCAGCTTTGGGCAAGCAATCAGGGCTATTAAAGCTCAAATTCCAACTCAAGCACCGCAGACAATGCCCCCGGGATTCCCGCCCTGGACCCCTGTCGCCCCTCGGATAAAAACATTTATACCTGGAATTGATTAAAAAAGCAAATGCCTCAAATCAGCCTACTTCAGATGACACTCGCACACATTAACAAATTTTACACTGCAACAACTCACATTTTTACTGATGGGTCGGCAACATCTGAGTGCAGTTCATCAGGAATTTTATCCCATCAGCTGGGAAAGCCTGTCATACCGCCTTGAGCGACCGACTTCGTCCACGTCGGCTGAGCTTCATGGGATAAAAGAAGCCATCCGATACATTCTTCGCCAGGAGTCGACACAGTGGACCATTTTTTGCGATTGGAAGGCAGCTCTTCAGACTCTGCAACGCGCTAGCTGTTTCAGCCTTCATGAACATGCCCAGCGAATATGAAGTATCTCCACCATCTCGCATTCGTCTCTGGACATCGTGTGACACTACAGTGGCTCCCAGGCCACTGTGGCATATTGGGAAACCAGAAAGCGGATGAGGCTGCCCGCAGGGGCCTAGAATTGGGAACACGGAGAAGGTTTTTTTTCACGAAAAATGATGCCTCAGCTATGACTAAGGCAGTAGTTTTGGCTGAGAGAAACCGCTTATGGTCCCTTCCGGAGTTTCATCAGGCCTTTCTATATTGCATAGACCCGTACATGAGAATGAGGCTGCCGGAACGACTACCTCGCCGACTGGAGACACTGTACCATCGACTGCGCCTAATGCAGCGTTTACAAATTCGTTCCTTCATCGTATAGGCCAGACTTCCAACCCATACTGTGACAACTGTGGCTCACCCGAAACCATCGAACATATACTACTAGAGTGCTCTGCTTATGCTGAATCAAGGGCCCGTTTACAGCAAAGAATTTAATGTCTCCAACCTGGACCAATAACACTAAGATTGATGCTTGGTTCATTCCACTCACCATCCTCCCAGCGCAAAGCCCTGTCTGCATTATTTGAGTACCTCGAGGACATTGGCGTCGCTACAACACTGTAGCCATCTCCGTAGCATGTGCAGTCAAGTTTTTTACTCAGCGCCCTTAAACAGGACTCTATTCATTTTTAATTTTTATTCTTTTTTTTTATTCTTATCTTTTGCCTCCTGCTCTTCTTCTTCCCCCTTCTTCCTTTGTTTCCTTCTCCCCCCTTCCCCGCAGAGTAGCATGTCAGCGAATTCATGCTGGCAAACCTCTCTGTTTTCTCTGTAATAAAGAGTCTCTCTCTCTCTCTCTCTCAGGGAAAAGTAATCGCATAAACGCCTATTTTCTTCAACGGGCTACAATTCACTGCGCTAAAACTGCGTTGAGTAGTTTTCAGTGATCCTACGTGCTCACCAGCGTAGCAGTTAATTTGTTAGTTTTATGAGTTTGAAATCCTACAAGCAACGCATGCTGCGGCACAGTATTTACGAGGTAATATAGGCGGCAGAAAATATCTAACGAATCCCCCTTCGCTAACAGGAAAAGGGGTGTAAGCGAATCTTCCCCAACCATGTAAAACCGTAAACGAGTGACTTATGAAATCCCTGTCAAACCAAAAGCTGAAACCCTGATTGCACAGCCCCTTCACAGGGTCGCGGTTGTCGTTTGGGCAGTCCTTCCAAGTGCCGAAAGTCAAGGTTAGCTCGCAGAGCATGCGCACGTACACAGGCTCGCTGCCGTTGTCGTTCGTTTATGGCTGGCTACGCTTTGGAGGAGCGAACAAAGCGCGGCCTAACCATGGCGCAGATGACCTTGAACTGGCGAGAAACGGAGCATGCGGAGGGAGCTATCCTCGGTGTCCCTTCTCCGGAGGGAAATAGCGCCTATGATTGGCTGGGCGTATTTGGCGGTGAGATGTTTGAGTGGCGCTCCCTGGCTTTGACGTCGGCTTAGGGACCAGCACCGCTGTCGTCTGCTACACTCCGCTTGTGAGGGGCAGCAGTACCTGGGCTAAAAATCACCCGATTCGTTGCTCTAGTGCGTTAAAAAGCGTATTTCTAGCGACTAAGTTATTTTGCCAGCTTCTGACGCATCTGAATAATTTGAAGCTGTATCCCCCACAAGTTTGCAACTCACGAAGAGATAGAAAACATCTTTCTTCAGAGTATTGGTCAGAAGATCGTGTGTAACTCGTCTTGTCTTGCTTATTCGTGAGGATCAGCGATCAGAGCTTTTCGATAAGTATTCAAAATGCGTAGGCTTCCCTGCAGTATTTTTGAGATGCTCCTATGAAGACTCAACAGTTTAATGCTACGTACCAAGCAGCGGCCTCTTCACGCGCATCGCACAGCAAGAAATAAAGCGGCTTTCTTCTGTTTCTCTCATGGTTGTCTTGTATTAGATTAATGTTTCTTGCTTTTTTTCTGCCCAACGCATTAATTTTTCTGCGCCGTCACCAACTTCTTATTAGGAGGTTTCGGTATGTTTGGGAGGCTCACAAAGGTCGTTGGATATTTTCCTTCATGTGTATGTCATACATTCCCTTCTTCACAAATTGGCTTTCATTACGGCTGCGTGCAAAAAGGTGCATATCCGCAACGTGCTTTGTTTATTCACATGCAAATACAATGAGAAGGTTTGTGCTACGCCCCCGCGATTGCGCCGTAAACGACGTGGTCCACAGTACTCGAAGGCGGCTTTTGTGCTCCGAATTTCTATCGTAATTATATCGTTATCATAACGAACTGACTCTCAACTCGAACAATGATGACATGATTACAGTGGTGAAGGCATGATATACTCGCCAACTAACATAATAAACAGTATACCGGCATATATTACAAGAATCGAAACCGAAGAGGAATTCCAAGTAGCTCTTCATTGCTTTTTAACCCTTCCAGGAGCGAAGAACAAGTCGTATTCTACTCGGGATGGCGTTCTATGATTTGAAGAAATTAACTTTTACTCTCTTGTCCTGGAATGAGGACCCGTCCGACTAACCAGATCGATTTTATTGTTAAAGTTTTCCTCTCGTCCCCTTCGTCCCCCTCCTCATCTTGAATGCAGTTTTCCTATAACGCATATCGAAATATCGGTAAAGTATGGCTGTGCAAAATGTTCCGAAATATCCCTACAGGTCTTAAACATATATGTGTTACTATAAACTTAACGAAGACGTGACTCGTTTTGCTCAATAAACCTCCATACTGGTTAGATGCCTGGTATATAATCAGCACGCGCGTATATACACACGGGGTATTTGGAACTCAACCTACAGTTTTTGCAGTCTATAGTGCATGTCGGCAAATTTCCATGCCTTGACAACGTAAAGTGATGTGACAAAACACGTTTGAGCGCTCGGCAAGGTTGCAAAAACTGTTTTACCTTACATATGATTACAGGGAATCGTAATGCCTTCTGCCAAAGCCAACAGCCCTGAGGGCCTAGAATTTGTTTTGGTCTTCCATTTTCGGTGTTGTCGGTTATTAGCAGCTTACTGTTCCTTTTGTTAGAATGCTTACTTGAGAAGCTGACGCCTAGCTCCGACTCTTCGCGCTCCGCTCAGGACCGGCTTCGCACGGAAGGGGGTGGCGCCGGCAATATTTCTCCCGTAGCGGTATCCAAAACCATACTTTAATTGACACCATGAGTTAGTGTATGCGATTTTAAGCCTATTATTATAATAAAAAGTTACCCACACGCCAAATCTGGTGCGGACAAGCATCAGACGTTGACCCAGCGCAAAGAACCAGCAGGGAGAGCAAGCCTGAGTGAAGCAAACGACATATGCGAGAATCCCTAAGCTGACGTCACGGAGGCGGGCTTCGTAGCGCCGCCTGTGTTCGCGCTCGCCGCCAATAGGGATCGGGAGGTTTGCGGCTGCAGGCTGTAGGGGAGGAGTAAGTTGTGGCGCCCGACAGTAAGAGCAACAAGCCGGCGACACGAGTCCGCGAATAAAACTTCGCTTGGATGACGGCCTCTGAAGACATCACGTTTTGGCTGACTGTACAAAAAGCTTCTGAACTTTAACTTCTTTATCAAATCACACAGCCAACAGACGAAGCAGACAGAAGTCCCCAATAATTATTTCCAAAGCCATATTGCAAGAATTGGTCTTCATGAAGGTGTGAAAATTGCATAATTGGGCCCTCATTAAAGTCTAATGCAGCATGAATGCATGTTTACGTATCCCTGGCATTACGGCATGAAATTCTGGTTCATAAATATGGGTGAACTCTCTTCCCGTTAAGATGTCAACGTCAGATCCGCCTATACGAGTTAAGCCTAGCGAAAATAACGTGTTCCGTTGAAAAGCAGTGATGGGTTTTTCGATACCCCGTAAAAATATTCTACGTGCCTGTTTCCGGAGCACTAAAACATGCGGCTCAATGATGATATTTTAACGAAGACGGCGAACCCGGCTAGATGAGTTTGCAAAATTTTCTAATTTATGGTTAATTATGTTTGGTACGGTTGCATTTACGACTTGAAAGATACACTTTATTGGTGTACTTTTAACTCAGCGCCAATATAGCTCCATTTCGTAAAACAAACGTTCACCAAAACAATACGACAATCAACTGTTAGTATTTCTCCGGTTGCCCAGTGGTTGCTTAGCCCGCAAATATGTTCTCTACTAAGCATGGCAGATGTATTCACTTTTATGAGGTTGTTGTTTTAACATTGCTACGTTCCCATTACATGGGGAGGATTATAGATCAAACTTCTTGCCACGCACATTTTATGTAGTGGTGTGTAACAGCGAAGTTTGTAACCTAAGGGGCATCCACAAAAATATTTGGAGTTCAATGACAAGTTGGCCATCCATGCAACAACTGTCAATTTATCTCTCATGGCGACTACCCCCGTGTGCCTTCAAGCGTCGACATTTGCCCAACTGATACCTGGTATGGCTACCGGCCGGAAGTTTTTTTTTAGCACAGCGATAGTGCTTGCGCTCAAATGACTAAAATTCCAAAGTCAAGAAGGTCAAGTTTATACTCGATGTCAGTATTACCCGCCTGTATTCTAACTTCCTGTGAGTCACCATTTTTATGACAGGAAACGCGAGTGTCCTCTCGCTACCAGAGTATAAAACTCTTGCGTATGAAGCTCATGTAAGATGTAAGCATAAATACTACTCATTTGAAAAGTTTTTGACATGTTTTGACATAACCACGAAGGCGTAAAGACCTGCTCGGCTACGTTATAAAGCTATGTAATAAGCACTGTTTGGCTTTTCTCGTTGTCCCCTAGTTATTTATATATTTTGTACTGTTCCGTTATCACAGTGGTAGATTTATGCGCGCTGACGCACCAAGTTGAGCTTCGTATGCTTAAGGACGCTACTTCGTTTATACTTAAGTACTTTCTGGATGCTTACCAGAAAACGTGACATCCAGTTTCGAAATTTTCCAAACAAACCTGCGCACAAAACACGCACTGGGCAGAAACAACCGCTCTCTTGCCTAAATCTTAAGCGCCTGCTTTGTGCGAATGGCTTCCGGCTTTGGTGAAGTTAAAGGAGCACTGACACTTTTATTGCTTTTATCGATGCTTAATGGTCTGGCCAACCTGAAACAGCACTTCAAATACTTCAGCGCGCGATAGATAATTACATTCAACGGCCTCAAAATCGTTTGTTTCAAATTTCTGCGCTTTTATCCCGAACGGCGCATATGAAAGACTCCCTGCCTGACCTCACCGCTTTGTGCGGATGTCACCAGCGCCCGCTTGAAGGGGTGTTGCGCCCGCTCGGCGCTCGTAAGGCCACGCGCGTGAAGTGACGTCACGAGTTTTTGACGAGCGCTGTAGCGTCTCTGCTTTTTCCTCTCCAGGAGTGATGTCACGCTGATGTCCATTTGCTGAGGGCCGCTCCGCGCGCTGCTCTGTCGGCGCGATAAATGAGATCCAATTGAACTATGTTCTTCGCGTCGCAGGCCGCCCATATTTCAGGCAGTGCATTCTGTTGAGTGAAGGAAGCGAACTGTGCAATAATATTAACGCCAAAAATTTGTGTCAGTGCTCCTGTAAGGTTATCACTGTCCATGCAACAATTTATATGCGCAACCGCCGCGAAAATAGAGCCTGCTAAATGATATATCCCTAACTCCAGTTCGCGAAATTACGACCGCGTTTCCTACCATTTTTTGTTAAAATAGGCAATAGCCGCAACCAGTCGGGAGGCAATATTTTGAATTGTTATTCAGCTACAGAAAAAATGGAAGTCAATGAAAAAGGAAAGGCTTGCAATATTACTTCAAATCAATCAAGTCGTATGTGCCGAAATCAATCGCAACTATTGTAGCACTGTTTGAAATTTGTGATGAAAGCTGAGTCAGCGTTTGAATGAGGATATGTAGGCATAGAAAGAGTCGATGTCGGGAAAAGAGAAGAATTCTCGCTGAGCTTCATTCGCAAAAAAATTTAGAAATGCGCAGCAGATTGTAAACTAATGCATATATTTATCAAACATACCGCCTATCATTGTGTACGCATGCGTTGCGGGTACCCACTCACTGAAAATCTCTCTGGCCTACCACAACACGTTCAGGAGTTTTCGAGTGGTACTCTCGTCATCGGTATCAACTGCCTACTTAAGTAAACGAAAGGACGAAGACCTCTCGCCCTGATTTCCAGCCGCTCTTATCCTCCGCTGCTCGAGTCCATGCTTCACTTGAGTGAAAATTAACTTGGCTTGCCTAACCACTAATCGAGAAAGATGCATTTCCGCATTTCTTTCCAATACGACGACAATCTTAAACGCACTTTCGTAACAAGCAATCTATACTTTCAACCCCTAGCGACAGTTAATGCGCAGTGAAAACCAATTAGGATAAAAATAGCTGGGGTACATGTGTTTTTATGAATGCATTTCCACGTACCATCTAGCACTGGAGTCACATCTGCATCACGTCATGGAATTGACTTGCGACAAACACGTTCTTTGAAAGTCTGAACGCAGAATTTGTAAACTGAGGAACAAGGTGTTTTTATCTTAAGTCACATAAAACATTATTATTCTAAGCCCTGTTCTGTGGCCTTATCTCTTCCGCCCTTGATGGCCCGATGCGTTCCCGTGACGTTTTTATTGCTCTTTTGTACTTTTGTTTTGCTGTCATTTTCCTTTGTTTAAATTGCCCTCACGACCACAGTCCACAGCGTCCGAATCATACTTTCTGAGCGCAAAATTCTTAGACTGCCTTGGAAAATGTAGGCACTGAAAAGAAATGAACAACTATAAAAATATAAAAAAACAATGTTGCACGTAGCGTTGGGCTTTAGGTATACGGCCGACGCGCCCTCGCCAACTCAGGCCGGGCAATACCCACATTCGAAGTTGTTTGGGAAGTGAGCTTGGTCTGTACCCGCTTTTGCAACGAATGCCATTTTTTTTCGGGCGCTAGTGTCGTTCATTCACTAGGTGAGCCGTCTCTCGTGTCAGATATTTTGTTAGAGGTGACCCTGTGTTGGAATGCGGTGACGAACATCTTCATAGTGCTGAAGTAGGGAACCTCTGTTTGTGAGATAACAGCTTTTAGTTGTAAAAAGGAATCATTTTATTACAACAGGGTACAATGTTGGGCTAGTTGGTTGTCATATAATACAACAAAAGAAACATCAAGGTTACAACGTTGCTGTTTTTGCAATGGTTACTACAACGTTACCTGCATCTGCCCGCCATAAATCTTGAGGCAAGGACCGAAATATTCGGCTTGATCGCTCAGAGTAGTACTGAAATTGGCCGTACATTTTTCCGTATATGCTTTGTGACCTAAAATATTTTAAACATCTGTGAGTGTCACTTCGTGTTTCTGGGCTCAATATACGCAAATATTCATTCAAAACGGAGCAAATATGCAAATATAAATAAAATACGGCGTTACGTTTCATCAACCATTTGACGTGCATCCACTACTGTTCCCGTTGCGGAGGGTGCGAAATGCGAGTTATGTTGCATATGTAGCTCGCTCAGGCCCACTGTGTCATTTGTATTCTATTAAATCCCCCGTTCACGAGGCATTGCTTTTATCTTATCAACAGGCAATATATCGCACGGTGGTGCGTAACTGCAGCGTAAGTGCCGCATGTTAAGACATTACGTCGTTCTCGTCGCAATACTGCAGCCCGCTAGGTTTTGCATGCATGAATATATTCAGGATGGATTGTCGTTACTACCGTGTTTATATAGAATACACAAGATAAGTGTTTTTATATCATGCAATATTTGGCAAATAATCACGCAGTAATTGCAGCAGGAAGTACTTTTCAGAGGAAAAAACATTATTCCGAAACATCGGTGAAATGTTTTTAGTAGTTTTCACTTGTGTTTTAAAAATGAATGCTTCTGTAAAAAATGGTCTTACCTGTGAGTCGAAGCAGCGTGGATTCACTGATCCCCTTACACGTTTCGCCCTTTGGCATAAAAAAAAATTCTGAGCCTACCACACTGCCTGTATCCTGCTTGCGCGCGTAGTCTCATAAGTGTTCTGCGCTTGCAGCAGTTTTTTTTTGTAAATCTACATTTGCCGGCGTAAAACAATAAGCGTCAAAAGCGCACTTTCATGTGCAGCTTTCCCGCTCATGGCAGTCCTTTCAACAGTGATTACTCTGCAATTTTATAGCCAAATGAAAAGTTCTTTTTCACAGCTAATATTTGCGGTGAATACTTGCTTTGTGCACAGTTTCAAGTCGCGCACGTTGCGCGACTGGGTTCCTGAGCCATGGGAATTATCCCTTAGAAATGCATGGGGAGTTAGATTTTACAGCGAATTACACAAAAAATATTTAGAAACCTGAAATGTACTTTTAGAGTTCAATCTTCACGTTTACTTCTAGCTTTATGCCAAATATCATTTTCATAAAGTGGTTTTTCTAGGTTCCAGAGAGGTTGTAATTTTGAGCGAGAAAGCTGGGTATGTTTTATTGAACGTCAAAAGCGCACATATATGACAAAGAATCCTTCTTTTGACATAAACCGTGGGCATGCGATAGCAGGTCAATTAGTATCGTCATATGTAGTTCATTGTACGCCACAGATTGCTGTAGGTCCCGGTTTTACGAGGTCCATACTTAAAACCGGCCGTCATTCGGTGGTTTTCTGGCCCTCGTGCCGCGATTATGTCCTCTTAGAAGTAATAAAATGGCCAATTCAACAACTAAGACAACAAAAATGTGTCGACAAGCTGCGCAAAGACACGCGAGCAGATAAAATTCGCGGGCGAGCGCGCTACCTGAGATGGAGGGGGACATAAGGCAGGAACTAAACAACGAAATGCTGCCGCCCCGGTCACCCATTACGGTTACTTTTCCAGTGAAGCACATATAGAGCAATAACTAAGCTCTCAATCACTTTCAATACAAACGTTCTGTTGACTTCGCTCTAAGAAAACGCTACAATAACTATCCCTGCACATCAAAAACACGGAGCCTTTCTTCAACAAAATTAAACATTCTATATATAACCCTGCCCCCTCCCCCAAGGGCTTTTTTTTTCTGGCAAAGATGGGAACCCTAGATACTTCGGGTGATTAAGGGTCAAAGCTTCTGTCATCGCAAAGTTGTAGGCAATAGTTCATGGGTTCCTTGAACTTAAGAGGAATTTATTTATGTAGATCGCAGAAGCGCTTACGCAGGTCTTAGCCCGGGTTCATAGTGTTGTCGCAACTGTCGTGATATCTTTAAGAGGAGATCATTTGACGTCTCAGTCAACCAAACTGTGTCCACAGCGCACGATATGGCAGTTATATCGGTAGTCTGTACACAGCCTTAATTGCATTTGTTATGTTTACTTAAATTGCATTGTAACTTTGTTGAAAGCGGATGGGTATTAACAGCCTTTTTATAGGCTGTTTACCTTGCTTCAAATATGCAACCAAGAAATGAACTTGGCCTTTCGAATATCAGTTGCTATTTCCCGAACAGTGTTTACCACAATACAGCAGTTGGTTGGCAGCTGCCATGTACATAAAATTTTTTAAATGTCAACTGACAAAGGTTACCGCAGAATGCGGGGTCTACGTTCTCGGGACTGCTAGCCAATTAGGACAAGATTGCAAAAAGACAAATTTTTAAAATACTATTCCCCTCAGGCAGCAAGGTTATTTGAAAAACTTAGAATAAGCTGGAAATTTTAATTCCGTTGATATGTTTGTGCTTTTATAATTTAGGTTTCTTTAAGGTAGCCTAAATTATAAAGACTCTTTTGTGGAGTTTTAACTTTGTGAATGAGAGATATACTGTAGCGTTAAAGAATCCCGTGCCCCCAATTATTTTTCAACAGGGTCCCGGTGTTGCTCCTTTAACCAACTCGCATTATTATTCTTTGCGTTCATAATTCCAGACCCCATGTTGAATTCTCCGGTCTGTGCTTCTCAGTACCTCGTCTTCAGTCTCCAAAACCTTATGTCATTACAAACTGCTGTCCACGGCAGGACCCAGGTTTCATGTTACAGGCCGGTATGTTTGAACCTTCGGGGTGTCGCGAGAAATTCTAGTGTTACACACGGCAGGGGATACGCTTTGAACCATCTATATCTCTCATCACATAGAAGGAAAGGTGTTAAAAAACAAATGCCTGTGAGTGACGGACTCGGTCGGTGATGGCAGTGGTGACTCAGGCAGGCTGCAAAACATGGGTGGAACAACTGCAGCTGGTGACAGCGAAAACACGTCAGCCGCGCCTTACGCCAGAATCGCAAAACTGTACCGATACTTCCTTTGTGCAGGAGCTGCACTTGACGACTGGAGGTGGCGTAGGTTTTGTGCAATAGCAGTCCGGTCAACTGCACCCAGTGTGCTAGTACCTCGAACCGGGCTTCCAAGGAGGAGCGTGGAGCCGCCCTTTTCCAGGAGAACTGGGGATCAACCTGGATGAGCCTGGCGAAAGAGCGCGCTAGGCAACCGAGCCTCCTGGAGTCAGCTCGTCTTCCTGGCGCATTGTCTGGCGGCGGGGTGTTGTGCCAGTGCGCCCGGCACAAATTCGTTGCACGGGGCGACGCACCGAATGCGGGGCCAATTCACGCTTCGTCCAAAGCAGACAAAACTGCCCACGGTGGACAAGCTGAAACATGCATCGCCGCAGAGTCATCAGCCATTTTTCGTCATTGCGGGTCGGCCGAATCCTGCATCGGGTAAATTGACTGACAACCAACATGTCGCAACACGCCTGGAGGCGAGGTCGGAGAGATGGCGCCGGTGTCGCCCAACCTTTCCACATTGTGGCGGCTTGGCTGACGCACCCGCTTCGCTACCATTCGTCGGATTTCAAAACTTCAGCCAGTAGTAGTTCTGATAGGGAGCGATTCAAACTTCTCGGGGCTCCAACGAACATCCCGGAATATAGAAACCCGCCCGGAGGCATTCCTCGTCGGCATTTTTCGGCGGCACGTTTCGGAGGCACCGAGTGGAGATGATGCCGCCTTTGTGCGAGCCATGTAACGTTTGCTTACCCTTGTACATACGGGATATAAATGTTACTTCAACTTTTCTTCAGCTTGACAACTTCATCGCTCTGCTCTGCGCCGCGTCGATAGCGGACGGAGCAAGGCAACGCCGCTACACCGGTGGCTGCTCTCGGATGGCCAGTCGCAACAGTGGTGGCCGTGGTGAGCGGGCCCAGTCCCAACATCGGTGACAAGCTGGGGTGCTAGTCACAATTTGGTGGCTGCTGTGGAATGCCGAGTTCCAACAATGGTGGCAGCGGTGGGGTGCCCAGCTCCAACTGTCTTAAGTGGATCCTCTATTATTTTCTATGTCTCTGGTGCTTCCTAACAGCAGTTTGATGACATCGACAGCCTTCTATGATTCAAGAGAATCGGGCCGTCCTAGAAATGTCAAGGCGCAGGAGTGAAAAGTATTTAAAGAAGTGTGTTATCTACCAGCCCGTACAACGAAGAGCACGGGAATTACAATTTGCTCCTCTTGCCCACGCTTGCCGTTTGCCATTTGTCCACGCTTCCCGTATTTGTGTGGTCGAGGTGGGGTTCCCTTTTGACGTCACTGTGCTGATCCACCAGGGGGTGCCCACTTCTCTTCAGCTGTTAACGAATGGTGGCAGTTTTCTTCTAGTGCAGAAGGAATTGTTGTGGCGCAGGGGTGACGTAGCCTTGAGATGCCGCAAGCCATGATCATTGGCCGCAGCGAAATAGCCGAAGAGCACAAAGTTACCTCCAGAATGAAGAAGATAGGTAGTAGTATCTCTTTCCTTAGCGATTGTAACCGGGTATGCCGCCTCATCCGGAAACATTTTTACTCAGCGACAAGAAGCTTTGCTGACCAGGAGTCCCCAGGGACGAAGCCTTGTTCAGAAGGATTTGCGCATACAAGGCTGCTGTAAATGCTGCCACATGTGGGCTACTCCACCTCTATGGTGAACCAATCTTTGTTCCCAGACCGTGTTAAAAAATGCGATGATATGTATCCGCGCAACGTAATTAGAAGGGTGATCACGACATGGCCCGAAAAAAGCTTCCCATTTCTCTCGTAGGAACTTATATTCGGCCAGTATTTTGCATTCGCACTAAAAGTTTTTTTCTTGACAAAACAACTCAAGGTTAACCAAATATAAAATGGAACCGTCAGCAACTGGCCTCATCTACAAATTCTACAAATCCACCATGTTAAATAAATCTAGTCTTGTTTTGGAGTTCAAGAAGCGAGTAATCCGGCCTGGAAGTAGCATATGTACGTTTTTGAGGGCATAAAAGAACGACCTGAGGCAAAATGATTATTGCACAAAACTGCTCACTTCACACCTGCTCCCAATCGCCTTTGTTATGCGTCATCACCTTAAGTCTGGTTTATAATGCGTTTCAATCCTGATTTTTGCTGGGGACCAGTAATAACTGTAAACAGCTACACTTGACTTCATAAACGATCAATATTGTCACGAAAAGAGGATGAAAAGGGCAACACAGTGCGGCAGTGGCGTCCCAGCCTCCGACGACGAAGAAGCTGAGTGGGTGCGCTCTGCCTGCGTGGGCTCTGTTTTGGTGGTTATTTAAACAGTCTGTAAACACATCGCGTGCGCCCTGGAGGTAAAACGCAATAGTTGGCGTTCATTCATAACATAAAATAACTCCTACACAGACACACGAAAAGAATGGACGTGAATACGCAAACTGAAAAGACAACAGACACACAGCCTGCCTCTGGTCAGCACAACAGGGGACACACTTGAAGACCAGGCTGACACTCTTGCACAACACTTCCAACATGTATCTAGTTCAGCACACTACACAAACACTTTCATTAAACCCAAACTCATGGCCGAAAAAAAGCCTTTACATGACAAAGACAGATAAGCCACTTCTTACAGCTCTGAGTTCACACTTCATGAGCTGAGGTGTGCTCTGGGCACGTGCAAGCCCTCAGCTCCAGGCCCAGACAACATCACATATACAATAACACAGAACTTACAAACAGACACTCTAGAAACACTCCTTCACCTTTTTAACAAGATATGGCTTTCGGGGCACATTCCAAAGTCTTGGAGAGATGCCATAGTTGTAGCGTTCTTGAAAGAAGGGAAGTACCCTTCTCCCGCTAGGTATCGGCCCATTGCCCTTACCAGCTGGCGGTGCAAGCTTCTCGAGAAGATGACAAACCAGAGGCTCGTGTACTTTTTGGAGTACAACGGCCTTCTCGACAGTTGCCAGTGAGTCTTCAGGGTGGGGAGATTCACAAACGATCAACTTGTGGCACTAGAGTCATACATCAAAGATGCCTTCATTCACAAACAGTTCTGTTTAACTCTGTTTTTCGACCTCGAAATGGCCCATGACCCACTTGGCGATATGGGATCTTTAGTGATCTCAAGTCATTTGGTGTTTCTGGCAATATGTTGAACACTCTTGCTAGTTATATGTCGAAAGAATCTTTCGCTCAGATTTGGTTCTACACTGTCAAAGGTACATGTGCAAGAAAATGGCGTGCCGCAAGGTAGAGTGTTGAGCTGCACGCTCTTCATAGTTAAGATGAACTCTCTTGGAAAGGCATTGCCACCTACAATCTCTGAATCCATGTATGTAGACGACGTCCAGATATCCTTTAAATCATGCAATATGTCCATTTGTGAACGTGGGCGTCAAGAAACTTGCCGGCTGGGCAGACAAGAAGGGTTTTTGAAATTAATCCTGGAAAGAGCTCCTGCGTTGTGTTCTCGAGAAGCGCGGGGTCTATCCGGACCCAGACATTACTCTTATGGGTGTCGCTTCCTGTGAACAAGGAGCACAAGTTTTAGGTGTTGTGTTTGACCACAAACTCACATTCATTCCACACATCAAGAAAATTAAGCATAAATTCCTAAAACAATGAATATCTTAGGTTCTCTCCCACCAATCGCATGGGGCTGACAAAGAACTGCTGCTTCGCTTGTATAATGCTTTGGTTGGGCTCGTTAGACTATGGCAAGTGTGGTGTATCGGTCGGTGACTGAAACAGCGTTGCGAATCCTTGACCCAGTGCTACACTTAGGGCTACGTCTTGCATCGGTGATTTTCGCACTAGCCCTGTCGAGAGTCGTATGTTCGAGTGTAACAAGTGGTCCCTTGTGACCAAAGAACGTCATGGACTTGTTTTATATGCTTTTAAATTTCATCGCTGAACAACTATCCTTTTTATCTTGTGTTTTAACAATACATCCACCAACTGTGCTCTTTGTAATCGCCATCACGTTCCTCTGCCCTTTTCGCTTAGATTGAGAGAGCGAACCTTGGAATCTAAGCGCTTCCTTTTAGATGTGTACAGGTCATCTTTTCAAACATTTTACCGCCTGGCAAGTTCGCCCTGTGTCTGGTGACCTTCTTTTATTGAACTGACAAAATCGGTAGCACGAGCTGCGATACTGCAGCACTTTCTGTCTTTGCAGTTTAAATACCCACGTGCAGAATATTACAGTCACGGTTCTAGAACCTCCACTATGGTCTCCTGCGCTGCTCATGGCCCCAAATTCAATGCAGTTAGAACCATGAGAGTGCGCACATATTTTTAACATAATCGTCTGGAATTTAACTTATTGTACGAACACATACTTGAAAATCAAATTCCCGATTCCAATCACCTAACAGATTCCTTGAGTGTTGTTCGCGCCACTATCATCGCACCAGCTCCCCCAAAACCACATAGTTAATCTTGTATTCAAAACTACCATGTCTGTGTATGCGCAAAAGATCTGAGCTGCTCCTCTGCTGGGTCCCAGGACACACTGGGATCGCTTGACGAGTTTGCAGACGAGATGGCCGCTGCTGCTGCACTCGGGAACACTGTATACCTTACAACGCTACCCTATACAGACCTCAGGCCATACCTAAGAGAATACTTGCGCAGACCACGGGAAAACACACTGGAATGACCAGACAGACAACAAACTACATTTAATAAAGCCACACTTGGGACGGTATATAGCTGACTCACACAACAGATACACGGAAGTCGCCCTGGCTAGGCTACGGATAGGCACACCCATGCAACGCACTCGTATCTGCTCACGGGATCTTCAAGACCCCAGTGCCGCAGGTGCGGAGAGGCCCTACCCGCAGTCCACGTACTCATTTAGTGCAAGGCGCTCGACACCATACGACGCAAACATTTTCCTGAACTGTACAGACAACACATCCCGCTACACCCATCTCACTTCTCAGCCGACAACCAATGTTTTCTAACAAAAGTGTTTTTTCCGTTTTTATCGGACGTCAAGTTCTTACTTCTTTCATATCATGTAAAATCACACCGGCCCAATACAGCAGCCATCTTCTTGTATTCGGTTCAATTTTGTTTGTAGTCGACAATTTACTATTTAATTGCACATCCGTCCTCATCAAATAACGTTCTCTCTGGAGCTCTTTGCAACTGTCGGCCCTGGGCCATTAAACTGAAACTATCATTCATCATCATCATCATTTTCGAGGATATTGGAACCCTGAGTTTGCCAGAAGAACTACAAGTAGAGGATATTTACAGAACGAAGCTCTAAAAACCACAAGGTATTGCTAAAAACTGGCAAAACACCTCCAGAATTTCAGCAAACATCTACAATAACACAGAGTCACTGTAATAAACAATCATACCTAGTTCCGATTGGTCCGCATAGAGAAAAAAGGGCACTACAATAGTGGCACGTAGGTCTTCCAGGAAGACTCACTATTTCCAGAGACCTGTGTTTTGCTTTATCTGCTTCTCTGGTAGATCTTCTGTGCCAACTTTTTTAGGCACCACCATACACCGCTTATTGCAGCTGGCACCCTCTCTTGGCCGCCATCCCTGCCGTTCATCGCGATGCGCAGAGCTATTACAGATACGAAGTGAAATGTCAAATGGTGCCGCAGCCCTATGGTGGTTTAACGCCTCAGGTTCTCGGTACGCAGCCCCGCTGCGCTCATTTTGCAGGGAAGTAATGAACATGTGGAATGTTGCTCACGCTCAATTTTCGAAGCAGAAGACGCCTGTTTTAAAAACACGGCAAGGTTCACTTTGGACAATTGCGGCCAATTTGTTCTGCATAGTTATCCACATACTAGGAAAGCGATATTAGCATAGCAAGCAGACTCTTTAAGTCACATCTTTTGGTTGTCATTTCGGTCAATTAGGGAAGAAACTGTGACCTCAAAGTGTGATGACAAGTACTATCTGCTGACGCACTTGTACAAACATGTGGGATCTCTGAGTCACCACAGATGTTTTTGATACATGTATTTCGTCATCGGCTACGCTTGTTAAATTGGGAGGTACAGTAGCACTTTATTATACCCTTATTTTGTGCTAAGGAGGTCATGTCTATCTGATGTTAGGAAAATATCAGCCCTGGTTTCTGTGCAGTGCAACTGTGTGTTTAGTTAACAGTTATTTTTCTTGTGGAACTCTAACTTATATAGCACTTTTTCTATATTTAGCCATTGAAGCAAATATCGTTCAGCAATATAGTCGTCCAAGATATTTTGCTCATTTTTATGCACCCACGTACTTTAAAAAAAATTAATCGAAACACAATTAATGAGCAACTAACTAGTGGTGAAACATAGCATTATTTTCTGTAAGCATCATTGAACACCTGGAGAAACAAAGTAGGACAAGATAGAGGACTTAATACCCGTGTCAGAGAACCCCAGTTCGCTGAGCGAGAAACCTCTGTAATTTCAAGAAACCACTTTTAACACCTTTTTTTTTAACCAAAATAACTACTCTGTTCTGATACAAAAGCCGTAAACGAAATTTTGAAGCCGCTGATTTGGTTAAATAGTTGTTAAGGTATTTCAGTTATTTATTTTGGTCAGGTATTTCAGACAACACATCCAACCTGATTTTAAGGAGAAAGCCTCAAGTGCCCGATTTTACGAAAAAGCGGCATTGTTGTTTTCTGGCCAAGAAAACCGCAGTCGCAGTAAGGGGGAAACAAATAAAAAGCACGTGTGTGATGCGATGGTATTTGGACCAGGAACTGCACAGAGACAGCTGGCTGCTATAGTAACTATGCTACCGCCCCCTGTTTGCCAGCGCTGAGCAAAAGTTGTTGTCGTTTCCTTCGCGACACAGCCTTACTTGAGGGACTGACGCGGAATCCTGAGATTTGAGAGTTAATGGGACTGCTTTAGAACATACCAGCGGTATTGTAAGCCCACAAGTCATGCGAATTACCATAGCGAATTAAAACGACAAACTAAAAGCGGCGTCAAAGCGACATTTAGGAAAAAAGATCTCAGATGGAGCTGTACAAAGAATAACCGTAACACAACATAGAGAAATGATGCGCGCTGTGCCAATAAATTGCATCTCGGGAAAGTGCGAAAGTGGCAAACCAAGATACGATACTATGATACGATATTACGATACGATGTTCGCGGAAAAAAAGATATTTCGAGTATTTTCTTTCCCAATTTATTGCAAGTGGTTCTCGGTTGTATCTTTTAAATGTCGCCAATGAATAATGGAGGGTTTCTTAGCCCACATTTTATTGATTGGGGTGTTCAATGCACCGAAGCATTGCCTGAGCTGTGAGGCACGCCGTAGCAGAAAGCTCCGAATCATTTTTAACACCTGGGGATCTCGTCACACGGGCGGTTTCACGTTTCGCCTCTGTCAGAAAAGCAGCCCTTGGGGCAGTGATACAACCCACGACCTTGAACTCAGCAGCACAACGCCTTAGCCACCACCTGCGACCTCACATTGGTCCGTAAAGTGGAACGCCACAGATGATTGCCCCCAGAATAGTTGTTGATGATATCGCTACGTTGTTTCGAAGCAGATGTAGTTGTGAAGGATCCACGAATACCTGAAAGCGGTGGCTTATGCAATTTTGACATAATCACGCGCTTTATTACGCATCATACCCACAGAATAGTTCCCTCAAAAATTGTTTGTCAAAGTTGTAAAATGTGGGGCCCGCCGGCACAAACCTTTCTACCTTGAGAGTTGAATGTAAATGCCGTAGCGATTCGCAAATAGCTTTCAAGTTTTTGCGTCAGTAAGCAATGTTTGTAGTGCTGAAACGTACACCCTATGGAAATTCTCACCCATTCGTACCAAAAGAAATATCTGCGGGTATGTGGTTGGGGTTGCGTGGACGTTCGTGACACCGGTGGCAAAAGTTTGAAACAATTTACTTTCAATACATCGCTGGCACAAGTTTGAAAGAATTTATTCTCACTATTCACGTGTACTAAGACCTACGTTCATAGTGTGCATGTTGTTTCCAAACACACACTGAACAATAACAAAAATAATCTTGTGTTTCAGTACCCAGAAATCTGTGATCGACTTGAAAAATATGAGTCCCTGAGTATAAAGGGTGTTTTGTAAGACCTGGGCGAAATTGCTTTAAAGCGTGCCATTTTGCGCTGCGACCCAAAAAGTTTGTGTCAGTGTACAGAAACCTGTCCAACAACATCAAACGAACTACCAAATGAATATGTGAATCATGAGTAGGAATTGTAGTGAATAAAAAAGAGATCTGTATTTATGTCCTGTACGTGGGAACCGATTCGTCGACCGCACGTATTGATTAAGGATAGCTAGGAAGAAGCAATTTAAATATAGTGACCGGATGATCCCGTTTTGGAGAACATAGTACCGAGAAATGGTGGAAAATATTTCCGGTTGATACGAAAAACACCCGCGTAAGAGGATGTATCCGGTTATGTTAGAGAACGCTCAAAATCAATCGTAAGTGAAACAAAACTGCGGGGCCAACCCGCCGCGGTGATTTGTAACAAACAACCTTGCTTTAAAATGTATAAGATGAGGACACGATGTACAATACTAAGAGAACTTCTTAGTGAGCACAATCCTTCAGGAAAAAAAATTGAGTCCTCAAAACCACCGACACAACATGAGCTTCTGAGCGGACGTACCCGGAGATCCCCATGAGTGGCTCCGCCAGATTCGCCGTGACGGTGCGCCCTCAGTGTGCGCGGGGCATACTATGCCTCACACGGATGCTTAACCAAACACATGAAAAAATGTTCCAGCTTTGAACTTAGTTAAAAATGCCCAAGTAGATAGAGATGCAAGGTAGACATTGCCGCCATGGCTCAGAGCTGCTTTCTATTCATGCCTACGAGGGCTGCTTAGTCTTGTTTCAGCTAAGTTAACAAAAAGGATTAGGCGGTAGTGGGCGTAAAATTTTCTTTTGAAACAATTGCGACCTCATGGGCTTTCATGCTATTTCACTTCATAAAGACGGCAAGGTGCCTGCAGTTTTGGTGGAATCCACAGTTTATAGTTATAAGAGCATGCCTTTCATGTCGTTAACCTTGTGCGTTATATTGTCCGTAACCGTGTCTTTATATCGATAACGATGCCGTTATATTGCCCTCATCTGTAATTGTAGGCTACCATGTTCTTTATCTTTCCAGTAATTTTATTGATGGAACACCATGAATAAAATTACGAGGCACATCTTTTACTGTCGGAGGTCACAAAAGTTCATGTCAATCACGCTTTTCAATACGACCATCCTATTAATTTATTTAAATATTTACTTCTATTCTACCCCAAAAACCCCTGGGCGTGGCGTTACATGCGGTGTTCACATTTATGCAGGGTTACTTCGATGTGTGTTTTGAAGAGAATGGGGATGGAGCGGTGCATGACGTGGGGTGGAAGGTCGTTCCAATACTTTGCGGTTTGAACAAAAAATGACCGAAGGTGATCAGTTGTACGGGCATGCGCAGAGTAAACTGTTTTGTGGTGGTTAGAGCGGGAAGATATGCGATGCCCGGGCATGATGAGAGATGCTTTGGAGAGTGAGTGATAAAATTTATGAAAGCGAACTAATCTAGCGGATTTGCGTCGCCGTTCGAGGTTGGGGGTTCTCATCTATAAGTTAGTAACGCTTGATTGACGCGAGTATTCTGAATATATAAACCTAGTTTCTCTATTCTGGACAGATTCTAATGTTTCGGAGAGATTAGATTGGTGTGTCTCCTATTCACCGCAAACGTATTCAAGTATCAAATATAATAATGTTCGATATGCCAAAAGTCTACATAAGGGGGAGCGAGTCATAGATGTCTTCTGAGGTATCCAAACACTTTTTCGGTTTGTTATAAATGTTTGTCGTGCGAGACGAGCAAGCAAGATCTCGCGTAATGTTTACACCTAAACCTTTGTGGGAATTCACGGGGCTATTTTGGAAGAAGAAAATAAGTATGAAGAATCCGGGTGGAATTTACTGCGATGAAAAGAAACGACGAGTGTTTTCCTAAGGTTCAGAGTCATGAGACAATTTTGGCACCAGCTTTTAATAGTTATTAGATAATTTTGGAGGATCTGGAATCATTAAGCAGTTCATAGGACAGCAAATCGCGCAGTCGTCAGTGAGTAGACAAATTAGAGAGGATATATTGGTAGGTAGGTTGTTAACATGCATTTGAAATAGAAGGGGACCGAGCACCGTACCCTGAGCTACACCTGAAAGTTCGGGACGCCTAGTAGATGACATCTGGTTTGAGAAAAGAACTGTTCCCGTCTTAATAATTTTTTTATACATTGTAGAGCTGCTGGGTCAATGTTTATTTGCGAAAGTTAGAAAAGGCGTTTACGGGGTACGTTATTGAAAGCTTTTTCAAAATCTGGGAAGAGGGCATCTAGAGGCGTATTGTGATAGATTGTTGAGCTGATGTCGTTATTAAAAAAACGCTAGTTGCGTGTCACAGAAGAGGCCTTTCTGAAATGCGTGCTGAATGGGATGGAAAAAAAGTTACATAGATAACAAACTTGAATGTGTGAGAACAAATTATGTGTACCCTTATTTTACAGAACGGATGTGATATTTGGCGGTAGTTTGAAGGTGAGGATGACGGACCTTTGTTGGGCATTAAAATGACCTTCATGATTATAAAAGCGCTACTTGAAAACGACGACGAAGGAGGAAACGCAACACGAAGCGCTACCATCAACAGAACTTTATTGTTAAAAAACTAGCATACATATTAACTAATGAAAACGAACAGAAATATGCGTCCCACCAACACATTGATAGCAACAATACATTTCAACCATTCATACATACATGACTGAGTAAAACATTGACAGCGTATATCAGCAAATAATCAGAAGGCACCTCGAATACAAACCAGGATGAAGCACAATGAGACTCCTTACAAAAATGCAGACTAGACATCATGTTACTGCACAAATGGCTGCCTGACACAACTAGTGCCTCCCTTTCTAATTTCAAAAATTTGTATGATCTCCCTTGAGGATCACTTTGCATGATTATCCATCACGGAAGAGTTTTGATTGTGGTTAACCTTGGTTTGTATTCTACGTGCTTTCTGATTATTTGCTGCTATCTGCTGTCGATGTTTTACTCAGTCATGTATGTATGAATGGTTGAAATGTATTGTTGCTATAATGTGTGGTGGTGACGCGGATTCTTGATCGTCCTTGTATATATGTATGTTCGTTTTCCACAATAAAATTTATTTGATAGCAGCGCTTCGTGTTGTGTTTCTTCTTTCGTCGTCGTTTTGAAGGAGCGCTTTTACAATCATGAATCTCTACCAACATGCCCAAGTGGCAGTTGTTCTAAGAATGTCTTTGGAAACTCCCAGTCGCGTGGCACCACTCCAGATTACAGGGAGCGCTGGAAGATGTTCGACAATAGGACAGCCGAGAGATGTTTGGTGTTTTTTAAAACTTTAGAATTCACACAGTCAGTACTAGCTCATCACGTCACTTCTAAGAAAGGAATAACTTGGATGATACCATTTGGTTCAAAAATGACATTGGGCATAGCAGGGATGGCACATTTGAAAATACATGGGGCACACCTGGAAATACATCGTCAGGTTCCTTGGTCAACACTGAGCAAAATGTAGAGTTTAGTGCTTCAGCGACATTAAACTCGGGGATCAGAATGTTTTGTTCTTCAAAAATCGAAATGCTTTTAGCATGGGCTGGGTTTATGGTATGCCAAACTTTTTGGGGTTTGTGCGCAGCATGTCTGATAGGTTGAACGAAAAGAACGTCCGCCTAGCGTCCGAGATCACGGATGCGCAGTTTTTCAGTCTCACTATCTTTTTCCACGCATGATTAGACTTTGATTTTTTGGCTGACCGGAACTTTGTTTCCTTTTTGTTGCTTAGCCGTTTTAAAGTATTATTGTGCTATGGCTAAGTAGGCCGTGCTGTAATTGTACTTGTGAGGATGCACCTGCTTGCTAATTGGTGAATTTTGTTTTTTAAGAGCTCCCAATTTTCCCCAACAGAATATTTGAAAAATATATGGGGAGCAGATTGTAGAAAGAAGCTAGCTTATCATTGATACAACGATATTGAGCTTCGCCGTATATGCTTATCGTGTATTTTTTACTTTGTTGGGGTTGGCCAATTTGCATTGGAAAGTGGCACGACTGACGTCATTATCCTTAACCCTTGGTACACGTAGCAACGAACTAGTTCCAACTGCAAAAAATCTATTCATAATATTTAATGAATGCATGTCATGGAATCCACATGTACAAAGTGTGTGCCGTAGGCTTGCCCGTACGGTTGGCGTAAGATTCCGCTTGCGTACTGTCCTACCCCAAAATGTAAATATTTTGAGTTATAATTCACTTTTTCTGTCTACGTTAACCTATTGTTTTCTTGTATGGGGTACTACGACAAAGACAAATATAAATAAAATTCACATCCTTCAAAAAAAAAAGCTGTTAGAGCTCTTGTAAATGTTCGTTACGACACACATACTGGGCCAATTTTTCACAACCTTAAACTACTCCCGTTGCAAAACTGATATGATTCAATATTACTTACGGGCCACAATAATAGCATTAAAAAGAATGATTCTGTCTTGAGAGACGTTGTTGCTCTAACAGTTCGGGTAAGCACTTATGACACACGCTGTACAGACATTTGGAAAATACCATATATACGAACGGACTACGGAAGACAAATGCTTAGATTTAATTTACCTATTATACTAAATTAATCCCCGATATAACCATGCACTCTTATATTTCCTGTTTCCTTGACACTCCTTGGCTTTTGTATCGTGACATGATTTTTGTTCTTGTTCCTTTTCGCTGGTTTAATTTTGTGGCACATGTATTTCCCACACCTATTGTTCATGTCTTTGTATGTGACATTATAATTATGATGCTGTGCTTTGTTTCTGGTTTATGTAATTTTAGGACACATGTATTTTCCGCAACGCTGCTGTAACTGTATGCGGGGCACAGGCCTTTGTCAAGCCCTATAAAAAGAAACGTAAAGAAGAAAAAAAAAGTCTATTTGTCTGTGCCCCTCAACATAGCATGCCTATGTGGAAATAAACATTGGCTTCAATAAAAATACACAGCAACTAGTGGCCGGCATACCATACAACCTTCAACGCCCAAGGGCCAGGTATGATCCCAGGCATCGCTTTCAGGTGCGTACCCCAATCTCACAAACCAGCCTCCGTTTTAGAAGCTTCTGCTTTCGTATTTCAGCCAAGGTGTTGGCCTACTTGCCTACTACGTATTGGCCAACTCGGCTACTAGGTGGTCAGCCACGGTTACTACAGCATACCAAGGCTACTCCAGGTGCCTAAGGTCGATGATGTGGCTCTGCTCAAATCTTATAGACCGGATGAAGGATCTCTATTTGCCTGGTAAATAGCAATATTTTGTAATAGGGTAGATATACTCTTACAAGGAGGGAGGGGATCAACGGCTTCAGATTTGTTACTTTATGATTTGTTACCACCACATGGAAGTGATGCTTCGACGAGCGAGAAACAACGACTGGAGGTGTATGGCAGAGATTCCATGTTCCAGCTACAAGTGACTGGCGGTTAGTTCGAAGAAATAGCCAATGTCACAACAAGCAGTGCGTTAGGTATGCAATTAGGGGCCAAGTGCTTCTTATTGCAACAGTCATACAGTGAGCTGCTAAAGCTTGTGTACCAATTGATTGCCGCCAGTGAGAAGACACTACTAACGAGCGGATATTGGCCGAGATTTTATTTCTTCCCATGACTGGTATTAAGGGATAGGCCTAAAACGCAGCGAGGCCCAGCGACAATATGGAGGAGATAAATGTACGACGAAATGACATCCGTCACCTAACCATCCCTCACTTACGAATAAATAGAGGTACCATATCTTTAGGTACCATACCCTTCTCGTAACAACGCGGTTCCTCACAATGAAGTGGTAACAGACCATGGAACGCGCCTGAGAGCTGTATATGTGGAAGTTGAAGAGACCATTATAGGCGGCCATCCGACCCAAGGAATGCAAAGTGCAGAATTGTACACGGCAACCACATTCGAGATAAAATTGAAATTGGACGAAGTAATCCCTGATTATCAGTTAGGTGATTACGACAGATGCAAAACGTCTGAAATAAATAATTATGAAATTCTGACCGTCATTTACTACCAACGTTCGGATTCCCTGACAGACGACCACCGACCTATAGATTTGCAATGAGCACATAACTATAGTGTCATCAACACAAAATACCATAATTTTCACCTAGAGGTCATTATTACTGCGTGAAACAATAGAGAAAAACGTGCTTAGAAAGCTGGCGAAAAGAAAGCCGTGCCGGCGGTAACAACAGCAGAAAGGGTATTCCCTCCACATCCGGAAACGACCATAACAGATCTCGCAAAGATCGGCTGCGCAGAATTAGGGGCCCAAGAAGAAAGGAAGAGAACAAGCCAAAATGTCAGATTCGAAAGAATACTATGAAAATTATAAAAAAGGCCTCGTCTGCTGAAGACCTACCAACGTTTGTGAACGAGAAGGTATCACGACACAAGCCATATTCACAGCCTCAATTGTGCACAAGACTATGCTGTAGGTAATCCAACGTGGCCAGAAACTGATTCCGTCTGTTGAATAAGCGAAGAAAACACCGACGGCGGAGGAAGGCCTGAGAAATGCAACCGATCTGCTGCTCGCTTTGAAATATGGGGCTCTATACCACGCTCTTTCAGCAACAGAGGCTTTACTTATGGAAATAATTTAATAGTCCACTTTTGTAGTTGCTACCGGGACGGGGGGAAAATAGAAAGAACCTTGATTTATCTACATTCAGATAACATTGTAATAACCCTTACTGGGTGTGAATGACGCCTCTGTTCCGCAGGCAATATTCGGAACTCCTGTGGGTTGTACAACCCCCCACTACATTTACGTACCCAGCGCCCATCTACTTGTTTGCTTCGCTCATTCTGTAATTGTTTTGAGGGAATGCTAAAGAACCCCGCTTTTTGGCTTTTGCATCCAATGGGAAAGATCATAACCGCGATTGGAGCATTTGTTAGATTCAAGAGGAGTGGTGACCTGTGCCATGGAATGGCGGGCTTTGTTGAGAACTATTTGCGGTCTAGGCCCAGCTGCGGCCAGGGTTTTGCAACACCCGTGACTGATGTGAGACGTCCTGCTAGCTCAGTTATATGCATTATTTCTATGAATGGTAGTTGTTTGATATTTTAGGTCAGTTAGTGGGTGTTGTTGTTATCAACACGTCTAATGAATCTTCGGGAACAGAGTAAAATAACAGAGACACAAAGAAAGAAGCGAACATGGCAAGCACCTATCCTGTTCACTTATTCGTTTGTGTCGGTGTTATTTTGCGCTGTTCCCTAAAATGCCAGTGCACCAACTAGCTCAATTCGCCACCTTGCTACATCTAATAACTTTTCTACATCCCGCTTAGCTTGGAGACTGTACTTATCTCGGCACAAAATATCGCGACTGATAATGTCTTGGAGTTGCTTACGGCTTTCTTGTTGCAATCGTTGGCGCTGCAAATACCATGTTACTGGATTAGGCACCGGCAGAGGGTTTGAAATCATGGGACGAGAGGTTAGGAGCCACTCCCTTGCAGCGTCGTGGGCTTGAGGATTTCCATCTGCTCCAACCATGTGACCAGGTGTCCACGCAAGTCTAACAATCGGGCCTTGTTGCTGGAGGGTGTGTATTAGTACTATGATGCGACTGGTAGTTGCATTGTCAGTGTAGGCCTTCTTGAGCTCGCGTAACACTGTGTGAGATTCCGTAATTAGTTTGAAATTCGTTACGTTAGTTGGTGTAGAGTGTTGCAGTTGTTGAATCGCCTCGAGTATTCCAAGGAGTTCAGCTTCTTTGGCGAGGCCGCAGGTGTGTGCTATTTGGCGGCGGCCATTGAGGGCATGGTGTTCAGGGCATGCACGGGCAATGGCCGCTTGCGCACCGTCAGCTGAGGCAACTGTAAAGATGACACATTCAGTAAGACCTTTGTCTTGCCTAAGTTGGTGTATATATCGTTCCTGTACAGCTGTGTTTCGTCTTGGGATTGGTTTCTGCCGCACAATACCAGTTCTTCGACGATCCCAGGGTGGGATTGAAGGGGCTACTATCGTGTGGTCGACTTCGCTGTTTTGCAGATCCCATCGTCTGAGTGGTTGGCCTTGCGATGTGAGGTCAAGCCGGTCCTGGTGCCTAAGTTGCGTTTCCTTCACCATGCTGGTCAGCGGCGGCAGTTGAGAGGCCTATTCGAGGATATCTCAAACGTGAAATAAGAAAATTTATTACCAAGGCCAACGCGAACGCGGCATATACCCCAGACGTAACCAGGAAATGGTATACCGGGGCCACTTTCCTCACATCGGCACCCACGTGTACCTTTTGTGGCCAGGCTACAACGTCAAACTTGCACCATGTAATCTAGCACTATACAATATTTGACAAGGGCACATCCGCCATGCTTGATAAATGGCCTCTGCCATCTGACGCTCATGCGCAGTTACAGCTACTGCGGGGTTACGCATTCTTACTCGAAGCAAAATGCCGATACCCACTAGACAGTGGTCTGTACAAAGCAGTATATAGCGGGCCTAACCATGTGTTTTTTAATCGGCGCAGAGGAATGAAGACGCCCACGAAAGAACCTATGATCCCACAATAAACTTTAGTGGTATCGACATTCATCCCCTCCCTACTTACCTCCGTCCTCCCACATCCCCAAAAAGGGCTTTGTGCCTCGTTTATAATAAATCATATTATTTCATCGCGAGCGACAGGGAACGACCTCTGGTCCTGTTTTGGTTACTTTGCCGACGATGATAATAGAGTATCTGGGAATGATTACAGCCATGTTGTTCCCTAGTCACAAATCTTTTGCATTAAGCGGATCTGACAGCGTACAGACCGCCACAGCCTTGTCTATAGCACTCGATCGGTGTGCCGCGGGCTGCTCCGGCGACGCCTATCGGTGGCACCGATGCGACATCGGGTTCGAGCATGGAGGAAGAAAATTTTAGGAGGGAGCATGACGTCAGGCGGCCCAGCTTTGGCAAGCCAACCTCCTCTGATGGCGCCTTCTCATCTCCTCAGGCTCCACCCGCGCAATGCATCATAAAAGATGCACCACTCTCAGGCCCGCGGTAGCATTTAGTGGCTCCGGCTGGGTGCCCGCGGATGTGGATACGAGTGGCGTTGCCGAAGGAGCCGTACGAGATATTTCGCCAGCGTTGCGCTCCCACCCTCGCATCGTGGAAGTACTGTCGCTGTTCAAAGCGACACGAGACGTAGATCCCATGCTCAGGAAGCACCTGCACGACAGACAGAAAGAACAACTTTATTGTGTGCCCAGTGGGAAAAGGCAGAAGTTGAACATCCTCCTCGGTCCTCTAACCCCTTGTAGGTGGCAACCAGGAGTCCTTGGACACCGGCGGCGTCTTTAGCCATCCGGACGAATTCGACTTGCACTTCGGGATCGGAGCTGAGCAGCGCAGTCTCCCACTGCTCCACGGTTCTAATGTCTAAGAAAGGGCATCCTTCCTGCTGTACCAGTTTATTCTTGATGGGGCACGACCGAACGATGTGCTGGAGGTACGCTCTGCCTTTACAAACTTTGCATTCATCTCTGTACAGCCCCGGGTAACAGTGGCTGTAGGCTACAGGGTTAGGGAACGTGTTGGTCTGGAGCAAACGCCAAGCCACCGATTTCCACTTAGTTAAAGTTCGGTGTGGTGCAGGGTATCTTCACGAGCTGCGAGCCAAATTTGACGCTTACCGTTGGAACCAAAGTTTTCAGATTAGCTAAAAACGTTGGCCGAAAGCACAACCGGCTTTGCTCGAACGCGCCGCTGTAAGCATTCACAAGCACGGAGCAGCCTACGGGTGCGCGGTATTTGCCAGGTGTGCTTTGACGATTGCGTTTGGCATTCTGCTGGGAGTTATCACGCCACCTTCCGTTTACATCATTGCACTGTAACGAGTGTCCTATCAGCTGAGAGGTGGTGCGAAAAGCTTTGGTTTCGCTCGCGTGCGCATTTGCATACGTTCCCCTTATCTGTGCTCTGGCATGGTGGCATGTTGTACGTGCCACAATTGTCGTGGTGACGTTTGTGGTGCGTTGCTGTCTCCTTCAGTGCATCAGGAAACAGAATGTACAGAAACACTGATGTTGGGTGCGGGCGCGGGAAGAACGGATCGTTTTCTGCCTCGCGTCGCAGGCAGTACGCGGGCTGGTTGTCCGAGGACTGCTCAATTCGTGCGATAGCTACATGGGTAACGAACGCTAAAAAACGTTTGGGAGGTGAAAAGATAATATTACCAGAACCAAGATAGTGCCGTGTGTTTTGTCAAATAAAATATAAGGCACGGATGTCATACTCTGTCATCTCCACTTTTGCACGGTGGCGGCACACAACACTTCGACTGCGGCGTGACCCTCGACGGATCCCAAAGCTCAATAAATAAGGACGTTTTCTGTCTCTCCCGTCCGACCGCTTTGCCTGCACGATCAGCCCGCGGCGTGTTTCGGGTTGCAGGCAGCGCTGCGCGCAACATCCGAACGGGGACTCGTCGCCGAAACCCGAATACCCAGACGGCCCGGAAGCCGAACGGAACAACGCACGCAGCGCGGGCGGGTGGCTGCATGAGGAGCAAAGAACTACCCAAGGTTTCTTTCCTTCATGGAACTAGCGCTTGCCTGTCACGTGGTGTGACATCTCCATCAGTTTTTCCTTTTTATTTTTATGACTAGGCTTCAGGACAGCCACGTGATGCTCTCTCCTCAACTTTTCTTTCCTCCATTGGTTCGAGATAGCGTGCCTCTGCGCGTGCGGCTACCGTGATATGATCAGCTTGCCTTTGACGAAGGTTTTGGCCGCCGCTGTTACTGAGGATGCTTTTGCCACCGTGAGCGCTGTTGGCGGCACCACTCGTGAGGCGCACGCAGAGCGGGCGCCGTTCAGCGCGCGTTGCTTTTTTTTAAATGCACAGCGTTTCTTTAACTCACGATGTCACCCGGCGTTGTCGGCGTGCCTCGGCGTCCGCAACAGCCGTTCTAGGTGCGCCCTCTCCCCCACTCCTTCTCTACCGCATCGCGCTACCCTCCTCGCTCTCAACAACAGGTCCGCACCCCTCCCCCTACACTATATAAAAAAATAATACTTACCGGCGCCTGGTTTCGATCCCACGAGCCTGCGGGCGGAACGCAAGGTACATGGTGCTCTACCCACTGCGCCACAAAGCCGACACAGAATGGAAGGCTAAGAACGCGTCTTATATCCTTGACTCATTCAAACTACGTCACGAAGCTGCTGATACAACGCGTTCACTACCTGTGGGCGGAACGCGAGGTACATGGTGCTCCTCCCACTGCACCACAAAAGCGACACAGAATGAAAGGCTACGAACGCGCCTTATATCCTTGACTTATTCAAACTACGTCAAGAAGCTGCTGATACAACGCATTCACTACCACCAACCCCCCAAACACTAAACGTTAACGCAATACACCCACCCCCTATGCGACGCATTTACCTGAGTCCCCCTCGCGGGGAGATGGGCCCTTTTTTTATATTACCAGTCTTCAACACACGCGCGCATGGCTGGTGCGTTAATAAAGACGATAGTCTTTCTTGGGCTATTTAACCCAGAAACTTTGGGCTGTCTGTATGTCTGTCTGTCTGTCTGTCTGTAACTCGATTCAGCCACCCGGCCAAAGAAAAGTGTATACTGCGCAATAGTCTATTATACTCACAGCCAAATGTGAGCTTCTAAGTCAGGTTTATATGTTCATACTTGTCAACTTTGTTGAACATGAACAAGACATTACGCAAATATGAGGCAGCAAATCAACACATATTTGATATTTACAGTGTTCTTTTATTAAAAATTTATGGATGCATGGTTTTTCGATAGCAAATGATATTCTGCATCTACTGCAGAAAACCGCCGCCTGCCTGTGCCACCTGGCCGCGCCACCGCCTGGAGGCATATGAGGAATCACGCGGCAACAGCAACGAAAGGGTCCCCTAGCTAGGTTCTACATTCTGCTTGGAACGCACGTGGAGGACGGCGACGCGATTCTATAAAACTTGAAGTCGTCCGACTCGATTTACGCGCGCCTCCGTCGTACTGTAGAGCTGGCGTCGAGGCACCCGGCCTGTAGCAGTTTAACGCGGCAAATTCAAATCGTCTTGAGCAAACCGTTAGTGTGTTTAACTTGAGATGAGTGCGACGGAACAGTAACAGCATGAGGAGTGAGCGGGAAACCAAAGGGGAGCTATTTTCTTGACAAATGTTTTCAAAGAATATCGTCTTTTGGCGGCATTTGCAACGAAAGGAGCAGATACGCGGCCAATTTTGTTCTTGTTGTGCGTCTGCTCTAGGAAAAAACTGCCGCGTCATGGTTCAGTCAAGCTGCTATGTGTAATGGCGCGTTGCGGGAGCGAGTTTATGCGCCGGCGTTGGTAGTGTGTCCATGGCGGCGACAGTTGGATTTCATAGAGCGGCTTTTATTGCTCAAGTGGTCGTGCTTTCAGTTCGATGAGCGGAATGAACGGAGAGTGAGCGGAGGGTCATCTGGTATGATATTGCGTATCTCACACAGAGGGAAAAGAGCTGCTGGAGCCAAACATTCTTCTATTGATAACTAACTATATTGATAATTAAGAGGAATCAATGTTAACTGTAATAAAACAACGCGACTTGAACGAAATCAAGATGAAAAAGTTGAATTCCCAAACTATGGTAATTTAATACGACCAAAGCCAGGTATTACGCAAGACGGAAAAATGAGTGAGAATTAAAAAAAACCAAAGAAATAGGTTCCTCTTAATTTCTTACGTCAACTTTTTTTTAGTCGGACGTTTTTGATTGGCATTGCCATCTATTCATTCAATTCTAACATGGACTACTTTGTCCCCGAAAATTTTTAGTATAATTATTCCTAATTCAAATCAGTACTTTCTAGTGTGAATTGTCTTTCATACGCATTCTCCTCGACCCATGTCAATGCACTTTGGTTACTGTTTATTCATTTTATTTCAGCTTAATTAATTTTGGTACGCGTCACTTTATTAAGTGACCCACCTTAATTTACTTTCATTCAGGTGGTTTGACTCTAATTCTGCTTGATTTGCATTCATTATACTCAATCTGCTTTGTTTCGTAATTGACTACGGTCAATGCGAATTTAGTTGCGTTCATGTTAATTAATTTAATCTACATTATTTCACTGCATGATTCACAGCTAGTTGTGTTGAATCCTCACAAATTAATTAGCTTCAGGTTTATTTCTAATATGCTTGGTTTCATCTTATCACACCTTAACATCTGTCAGTTAAGTTTGATTCATCTTTATTAACTAGAAGTTACCTTGATTCAGTCAGAAATCCACCTAGTTAAAGGGACACTGAAGTGATTTGTAAACAATGCGGGATTACGAGCGCAAATTGTAGTCCGGTGTCCCAAGCCCCTGTTTCGACTACTCTGAGCACGTTTACGCGAATTTATTTAGTAGAAAAATCAATTCGAAAATGCTGTCCTCCTCTCTGCACTCTCACCAATTTTTTGTGGCGTTTTCGTGTGGCGTCAGCAGGAGAGGACCTGCCAATTGGCTGCGCTACTGCACGGCTCGCCGACCTTCCGCGACCGAGTCGGCGCAACGTTAGTCCGCCGGCCGCCGACGGGTCGTCGCAATTCGCTCGATCAGTTGAAACTAAGCCACAACACGTTTGGGAATGGAAGAATGGGCCTTTCTTTACTTCGTTAGTTTGTACACTGTATCTAGCTCCAAGTCAAGGTCGCTTCACACAATGCGACGCTTCGCTGATTGGTACGCCAGTGGGAAAATATAGGGCCTCTTCAAGGGGGAGAAGAGTCAGCGAAGTCAATATAGGTGCTAAGGAAATAAAATCAACTGATATTTTTACCGTACAGCGCAAACCTAGGGTGCGGGAAGCACTTTTTTTGCGCTGGGCGAACAAGCACAGCGGTAAGCAGCACGACTACGCATCTGCGAACGCTTTTCCGTCTACGAATTGCAATTCCTAGACGTGAGCTATTGTGGAAACTCGGGGGACGCTTACTGTACGAGCGCAATACAACAAATAGTCACCTAAGCTGCTTGAAATACTGAAAATAAAAAAAGTGTAAACTGGTTATTCATTATATACCTTATATTTCGACTGCCGGGTACCCTCCCCCCCCCCCCTTTAGCCTAGTGGTCCAGCGTGTTAGGTATGTCGTCGCAAGTGTTTTGCCAGTCGCAAGTTCGAATCCTCGCGGGTACGTGCTTTTTTTTATAAGTTAACTTTTTCGTTTTTCGCCAAAGTTTTCTATACTGAGTTCATCTTTTTTTGTGCCGCAACGTTAATTGCTCCACGAACTTGTCCACAGTACTCGCGCAATCTGGCACTGGCGCGCTAGCGAGTTCTCGTTGGCGTGCTGTTGCCATAAGCACCGACTGCTTCCGGGCAGCGGGCACAGGCCAGAATCAACAGACCCTTGGCGTGGTGCGAACACGCTTTTTACGATACAGGCATGAGTGATGAAAGCTCCAAATACGGGGTAAAAGCGCATGTATTTGAGCGTCTGCGGGGACACGGAGGGCGTTCATGCACTGCGTAGGCCTCAGCTAGTGAATGCTACGATTCCAAGCCGTCCTGGGAGGCTTATCATATGCATTTAACAGCCGACAACATGGCAGAAGCGCGATACTACGATATACTAGGATATTGGGAATGCCCATCCAACGACGCCACCGGATGTCAAACATGTTGTTTTACAGAACCGAAACCAAAACCGAAACCGAAACTTGTTGATTGCTAACCTTGGGCATCGTCCAATCACTGTGCCCCCTACTCCCAACGTCACAGCTTAGTTGGTGCGGCCGCCGCAAACCGCGCGTGGCAGTTTTTCTTCTTTCGCGCTTTGTAAAGTAATTACCGATTTGTCAACAGGATAAACGATGACAAGTGTGCTAATTTGAGCCAGTCTACGCCGTGCAAGCAAACACGGGAGCTTGACAAATTAACTTCAGTGTCTCTTTAAATCTCTTTTACTCTCGCGGTGATTCTTGTTATTTCCTGTGTATTCTTATTTTACTTTGTTACGGTTATTTAGATTGAGGTCTCTTAATTCACTAGTATTATTCCTAATTGACTTTCAATTCTCCTTAATTCGCAGTGTCATCGCCTAATTTTAAATCTTCATCTGGTTCGCCCTAATTGCCTTTGATTCCCAGGTGGCGTCTAGGGGATCTTTAATACGCCTCCTGATGACTGCTTGTTTTCGCTCAAGGGTTGTGAAGGTTGCCGGAATGATTCGACATATAAATGTTCTCTTTTCGTCAGTTACACTGATCACATATATTCATTTTATCAGATAGTAAAGTTATCAACAGAACAATGTAGGGCTCAAGCAGCTCTTTTCCCTCTATGCGAGATACGCAACTTTATCCCGCGCGACCACCCGCTTACTCTCCGTTCATAGCGCTCATTGAACTGAAAGCATGACCGCTTGAACCATAAAAGCCGCTATAGGAAATCCAACCGTCACCACCGTCGACAAACTACCAAAACCGGCACATAAACTCGCAGCCCGCACTGCACCATTACACGTAGCAGTTTGAAAGATCAATGCTGCGGCAGTTTTGTCCTAGCGCAGACGCAGGACAGGAACGTTAACGCAGCAGCAACGCGTGCAGAGCGGCGGCGCCTCCCAAGCGATGGCGCAACCAGGGCTCCCGATGGCCAAAGCATCCTCCGTCACCGCGGCGACCGAAACCACCGACAAAGGCGAGCTGATCATATCAATGTCACCGCGCACGCGCCCATACACGCTTTCTCTAACCCGGTGTCGCATAGGCGTCACCGGTGCAGCCTGTGTCACGTCGCTCGAGTGTTTTAGACAAGTCTGTTGCGGTCTGTATGTGTTGTAACGCCACTCGATAGCCGAATCATTCACTAGACAACATTGTGGAATACACTGCCACGTAGGTGCATTTGGCACTGGCTTAAAGGCGTGGCCTGAGGGAAGGGAGAAAAGAGAAAGGGCACGGCTCGTTCTTAACATAACATGATCCGCCGCATTCATGTCTATCTTACCGCAGAGGTCGGCGAACTCACTCATGAGTCCACTCACTCAGACTCATTTGGACTCAAACTCACGCGTGAGTTTGAGTTTGAGTGAGAGCGAGGCTAGTGTGGCATGGTGAGTTTGAGCTTGAGTGAGTTTGAGCCGAGTGATTCCGACTGAGTTTGAGTCGGATTCAGTTTGAGTACGCCTGAAACCTAGTGAATTCTGAGTCAATTTTGAGCTCTGAGTACATTTTGAGTTTGATTCCATTGTGAGCCCTGAGTACATTTTGAGTTTGAGTTCATTTTTAGTTCTGAGTACATTTTGAGTTTGATTCCATTTTTAGTTTGAGTCCATTTTGAGTTCTGAGTACAATTTGAGTTTGAGTACATTTTGAGTTCTGAGTACATTTTGAGTTTGAGTCTATTTTGAGTTTGAGTCCACTTTGAGTTCTGAGAACATTTTGAGTTTGAGTACATTTTGAGTTTGATTACATATTGAGTTTTGAGTACATTTTGAGTTCTTAGATCATAGAAGTTTTGAGTCCATTTTGAGTTTGAGTACATATGAGTAGCCTAGCAGGCAGCTATGGTTGGCTGTTAAGTTTCATACGTCACGGTGGGCTCAGAATTCCGGTTACCTGCGGTACGGCACCAATCGCGATCTGCATGATCGGGTGGGAGGGAGGGGGTGTCTGATTTTTTTTTAGTTTCTTGTTGAATTTTCATGGCCATAAGCACTTGCTGTATACCTAATTTTCGCGGCTGGGCGCGTGAGTGATAATTGACTGGTGAGGTTATAAAAAAAGGTTGTCTTAACTTTTCCTCCTGGCGGATCCACTAAGAGCGTGGGAAAGGGCGGTGGGAAAGCACACGGCGGCGCTGCCGTGCTGGTTGTTCGCCTGCTACTGTTAACGGCTTGATATACTAGGGGTCACAAAGGAACAGGTGAGAGCCGGGGGGAAATGGGGGCGGGTGCTGTCGTTTCTGCTGTTTCAGATGAATTAGCTGAATTAACTGGGCAGCGCCCCTTAAGACGAATAATGACCACATTAGATTGGCTGAAAAGTGAAACTGATGAGGCTAAGGCGTGTACGATATCAAATGAAAGGTCCGGATTAACGGAATCAAGCAGCGTAAATAAAAAAATGCTTCCTCATTGTAGTCATCAGGCAGTCATACTGAGTCATAGATTGGGTTAAAATTCAAAATGACGCTGCGAGGGCATGTGGGGAATCAAATTCAAGGTCTCGATGTGGGGAATCATTCGGATAGATTGGGTTAAAATTCAAAATGACGCTGCGAGGGCATGTGGGGAATCAAATTCAAGGTCTCGATGTGGGGAATCATTCGGGACGAAAATGAGTTATGGATATATCATAACGTAGTCATAGTAAGTCATAGATTCGGTTAAAATTAAAGTTCATGACTGTAGGGCATGTGGTATATCAAATTAAAGGTCTCGATGAGGGTAATCACGTGCTTCCTGATTATTATCATGACATAGTCAAGGTGGGTCATAAATTAAGTTAAAATTCACAATGACGCCGCTGGGTGTCCGGGGCATCAATTTGAAGGTTCCGATAAGGGAAATCACGTGCGACAAAAATGTGGTAGGGCAATATCATCAATTGGTCATGGTTAGTCATTCATTGGTTTAATTTCAAATTGATTCCGGTAGGATGTGATGGGTATCAAATTAATCATCTTGATGAGCGGAATCACGTGGGAGAAATACAAAAATGCTTCTTGGTTATAACCCTCAGATTGTCATGGCGAGTCTTATAATGGGGTAAAATTCGAAGCGACCCCGCTACGGCGTGTAGGGTATCAAATTTAGTCTTGACGAGGGGAATCACGTGGTACAAATAAAAAAGGCTTCGTAGTTCGAATCATGAGATAGTCATTATGAGTCATAGATTGGGTTAAATTCAAGGTGAGGCCGCTGAAGCATGTGGGGCGTCAAATTGATGGTTCCAGTTAGTGGAATCACGTCGGACACGTAAATAATGCGTCCTGGTTACAGTTGTGAGAGTCATGGGTATTTTGACTGGTATTAATACCATATGACCCTGCTAGGGTGTGTGGAGTATCAAATTAAAGTTCTCATCGAGGGGGATCGTGTTGGACAAATATAAAAATGCTTTCTGATTATAATTATTAGGATATAGCAAAAGGTATACAGAAAAAGGTACATACTCACACTCACGCACTCACTCACTCACACACACACACACAGACACACACACACACCACACAATCACATCCGCACACTCACACGCTCACACGCTCACACACACTCACACAAGCTCTCAACACACACTCACACACTCTCAATCACACTCACACTCACACACGACACAGTCACACACACTCTCACACACACTCACAATCACACTCACACTCTCACTCTCACTCACACTCACACTCAACCTCTCACTCTCACTCTGACTCTGACTCTCACTCTCACTCACACTCACACTCTCACTCCCACTCCCACTCTCACTCACACTCACACTCACACTCTCACTCAAACTCTCACTCTCACTCACACTCACCCTGTCACTCTCACTCTCACTGTCACTCTCACTCTCACTCTCACTCACACTCACATTCTCAATCTTACACTCACGCTCACTCACATCATACTCACACTCACACTCACACTCACTCTCACTCACACCCACACTCACACTCTCACTCTACTCACTCTCACCACTCACACTCTCACACTCACTCTCACTCTCACGCTCACTCTAACTCTCACACTCACTCTCACACTCTCACTTTCACTCTCTCACTGTCTCAATCTCTGCGAGGCCATTTGAGTTCTGAATTCATTTTGAGTTCTCAGCCCATTTTGAGTTCAGTTCATTTTGAGTTTTGAGTACATTTTGAGTTTGAGTGCATTTTGAGTTTGAGTACATTTGAGTTTTGAGTACATTTGAGTTTTGAGTACATTTGAGGTTTGAGTACATTTTGAGTTGAGTACATTTTGAGTTTGAGTTTGTGAGTATTGAGTTTGGAGTACATTTTGAGTTTTGATTACATTTTGAGTTTGAGTACATTTTTATTTCTGAGTACATTTTGAGTTTTGAGTCCGACTGAGTTCTGAGTTTTGCGGTCAATGTGAGTTTGAGTTTGAGTGAGCGAAGATGTGCTGCTCAGCATTGAGTCTGAGTTTGAGGGAGTGGTGATTCGGAAAAAAAAATGTGAGTGAGTTTCAGTGAGCCGCGCCAATTTTGCCGAGGTATGCCTTACCGTACAAATACATCTTTCTCCGAAAAGAAAAAAAAGAAACCCAGTCACACCCACAGCGAAATACTAAAAATTAAACCCATCTTCCCGCGAGGGAACCCTGGTGTGATGCGACGCATCGGGGTTCCTATTGGTGTTTCCGTTGGGTTGATTCTCTAAATCGCGTGAAACGTGTTTTGAACGCGTATAATGCATTTCCATCACATGCGGGTGTTCCTATACGCGGGACGATGGGAGTAATTGTTGTGTCACACCACTCACTGAAGGGACCGTCGCTTCCATCACGTCTTCATTGGAAGAATCATTCACTCGATGACATTGTGGAACGCACTGCCACGTAGGTGTATTCGGCACTGGATTAAAGGCATGGCCCGAGGGAAGGGAGAAAAGAGAACGGGCACGGCTCCTTCCTAACATAACATGATCCGCTACATTCATGGCTATCTTACCGTACAAATACATCTTTCTCCTAAAAGAAAAAAAAGAAACCCAGTCACACCCACAGCGAAATACTAAAAATTACGCCCATCTTCCCGCGAGGGAACCCTGGTGTGATGTGACGCATCGGGGGGTTCAATTGGTGTTTCCGTTGGGTTGATTCTCTAAATCGTGTGAATGTGTTGTGAACGCGTATGATGCATTTCGATCACATGCGGCTGTTCCTATACGCGGGACGACGGACTTAATTGTTGTGCCACACGACTTACTGAAGGGACCGTCGCTTCCATCACGCCTTCATCGGAAGAATAGAGTCAAGCACGAAGTAGTCAAGCACGAAGTAGTCAAAGCAAGCTCACGTCAGTGCGAAATCGAGCGCTTATTTGAACCAGCGTGGCGCGATACCCGCTTTATATTCACAGCGATTGAAGAAGAGGAGACAACGGAGGAGAGGGGCGCATGCGCACACTTGCGCGCACCAGAGCAGTTGTTAAAGCAGCGAAGCGCGCGTCCAACAAGCGCGCCAGCTGTGATATGCTAATTAGCCGGAGTGAGAGTGTTGCGCACAGGTGTGGGAGAGAAGAACGGAGGACGGATGTGGACGGACGTCGCGACGACGACGCAGGAGGGACAAGCCCGAAAGCAAGAGATGCGTGGCATCTAAAAAAAGCGGAGGTGGGTTTTTCTTGTGTCGGCTCGAACGTCAACGTGCGCTTGCCCGAGAAAGGCAGCGCCATCGCCGCCCAAATTTTGCTTTTCACACAAAAGAATCGGCAGCTAAACTCCAAAGGCAGGAGGCTCCCTCACTTAAAGAGATGGATTAGAACCCACCCCCGCCACACCTATGCGCCCTCTGCCGGCTAATCAGGGAGCCAGCTCATGCGAGGATGCCGGCGCGAGACCACTGCGCCTTCTTTGGTGGGTCTGAGAACATGATCCTAACCCTGCGTGACCA
>CM023448.1:33921803-33967970 GCA_013339765.2 Haemaphysalis longicornis | reverse complement strand
TTGTGTCTTCTCGTAAAGTGGAACATATTGTTGAACGCACCGGCAGCGGCGCGGCAATAGTCAGCTAAATGGCCCACGTAGGAGAGAGTTGAACAGCAGTACGGTGCTCCCGGAGCCTGTCGTTATTGCGCTTACCAGTCTCCCCGAAATGGAATTTCCCACAGGATAGAGGCACTTCGTACACAATACCTTGTTTGCACCAAGAAACTGCATGGCATGCCTCTTAGCACAGTGGTTGCCCTTTTCTCGCCATTCACCGCGGAGCACATTCGTGCTACTTTATCGGGGGCGGAAGAACACAACGTCGGCACCACATTTCCCCGCAACCTTTTCAAGGTGGTGGGAGAAATAGTGCCACGTAGGGGACGCTCCACAGGCCTCTTTGCTTTGCGAGGTTCATCTCGCCCTTGACGTCATTGCCCCTGACTTGACGTCACGCAAAACAGAATAGTGCCTTCGGTCGGCTTTTGAAGAAATTTACTATTACTTTACAAATCTAATTTGCTACCTTTCGTCTTTGGGAAGGCGAGAAACTTGGCCAAACTGTTTCGCCTGTGTTGCTGCACCAGAGCTAGCGCAGGAGGGAACGCTCCTGTTAGCGCGACCCCGTATTAGAATACATTCAATATATATATATATTTAATATATATATATATATATATATATATATATATATATATATATATATATATATATATAGATATATATATATCTATATATATATATATGATATATATATAATAGCGACAGAAATGGGGGAATTTATGGTTCAGGGGGAGGGGGTCCGTTGTCCACGTCATCGAGGTGGGGTGGTCCCGACGTCGGCCCTGAAAAGAAGCGGCCCGGTCCTCTCTCGTCCTTAAAATATTGAAGAAAAGCCCGCCAGAGCCGGCCGGAGTGCGTCCGATGGTCCAACGTGCGATGGTGGACTCCGGTGCCAGGTCGGCGTACGCCGAGAGACTGAAGTGCAGTCTCCCGAACCGCGGTAAAGGCAGGGCAATGCCACAAAAGATGTTCAGTCGTGCCTCTTGCGGGGCATAACGGGCACTGTGGGGTCACGTATGAGCGCGGGTTGATGAGGTGTAGCCGCGCTGGGGACAGAAGTTGGCCCGTCTGGGCTCGGCGAAGAATGACCGCCTCTATCCTGCGAAGAGTGCTGGGTGGTGGCCGATATTTTTCGTCGTGTTTCGCCAAATGCCGGATAATGCTGCGGTGATAGCATTGAGCACGATGCCATGTCTCGGCCTTATCCATTAGAGGCGACGGTGGGTGTGCAACATCGGCAATGGCCGAAGAAGTGGAAACGACAGCGCATCCAGGCAAAGGTGCGGAAAGAGCTGCAGCGCGCGCTGCCTGGTGTGCCTTTTCGTTCCCAGTAATTCCCTCATGCGCAGGAATCCATTTGATGACTATGTTGTAGCCTTCCTCCCGTAGGCGACGGGCTTCTTTCCGAATTGTGTTAAGAACGGAGTAGTCCGCTCCCCCTGCACGGCAGGCGGTGTACGCTGCTTGCGAGTCGGTGTAAATATAATAGGTGCGAGATGATGATCCCGTCTTTCCACTATTCGAGTAATGGCAAGGCGTATGGCGATGAGCTGAAGATTGGTGACCGTGTGTTCCTCGGTGAGCCGTTGAACTACAGTCGTGTCTGTCTCAGAATCGTGGCAAGCTATTGCGGCGCCATTCTGGAACTGGGCGGCATCTGTGTATAGTTGGACGGTCCCTTCTAGGGATAGCTTGTGTGACATCTTCATGTGGCGTTTAGCGGCAGCTTTGCGCCTTTGCGGATTAGCTGAACTCATGTTCTTTGGTATTGGTACACCATCCACTAAGTCAATGAGTTCCCATGGGGGCAGAGGACGACTCTGCGGTTCTATTGATTGATTGATTGTGGGGTTTACCGTGCCGATGCAACGCAGGCGATGAGGCGCGCCGTAGTGGAGGGCTCCAGATTAATTTTGACCACCTGGGGATCTTTATCGTGCGCCGAAATCTGTACACACGGGCGTTTTGATTTTCGCCTCCATCAGAAACGCGGGCCGCCGCGGTCGGGAATCGAACCAGCGACCTCGTGTAGCAGCGCAACGCCTTAGCCACTGAGTGCCCCGCGCACGGGCGTTTTGCTTTTCGCCTCCATCAGGAAAAGCGGGCCGCCGCGGTCGGGAATCGAACCAGCGACCTCGTGCTCCAGCAGCGCAACGCCTTAGCCACTGAGAACTGCGGTTCTAGGTGACGACGTGTATCCCAATGCCTGCAAGATGTGGTGACGGCCAGCTACCGTTCTGGAAAGACAGCGCTCTGGTCTGGGCTTGCGATTGGTGCTAAACCACATCCTGCAGGGAATTAATTTTGCTACATGCGCGCAGGTTCACTACTGGGCAGTACTGCGGTAGCCCAGTGACCAAGCGCATCGCTTTGCGATTTATTCTCTCAAGCTGAAGGCGTTAGTGGCGTTCAGTGTAATGTACGAATATGCGTACAGGATTTTTGACCTTATGAGGACTAGGGGGATCCATCGGAGCCCAGCTTCTTTGATTCCCCATCCACGGGCGGAGACGCGACGCATAAGGTGTATGTAAGGCCTGATGGCAAGTATTCATCGTGCATGAAGCCAGCTTTTAGGTCCTCCGTCCTCGTCAATAAGCATGCCGAGTATACGAATTGTTCGTTTCCGGCATATGACTGAGCCCCCTAAACGAAGGGAGATAAGATTTCGTTCGGCCTCGGATCGCAGTCACGGACTGTTCATGACAGCCACGTATTCGGTTTTTTCTGGAGAGGTTTTCATGCCGCACTGCTCGATGTAGTCATGAACGACATTCAGCCCTGCCTGCAGGGCCGGCTCGACGGCGTTCGCCCGCCTTCGCAGGGCCTTCGCACGCCGTCTCGCTCACGCACGCACCGAACTGAGCCCGCCGTGCCGCCGAAAGAAGAAAAAATTGTTGGGGCTGGTGAGCTAAAGGGTATTGCAGTGAGCCTTTGCGCATGTCTGAGGAGGCGCGGAAGGGTTGAAGGTGTAGAAAGAAATAAACGCTGAGTGAAAGGGAAGGGCCACGACACAACACCCTGCCACTTTGGTGGCCCCAATTTCGGAAACAGAACAAACTAGCCAAAGTCGCCGACCAGTGACTAAAGCGTGTTGGGGAGAACATTCCAAAGCAGTCTTGCTACGGTGGACTTGCCGGGCGGCGGCCAGCAATGAACCATAAGGCTTTGCCCACAGACGGTGTACGTGCCTCCATCCGCGGGTTTCCACCCTGCAGGCTACGCGCGTGAATCGAGACACCCTTGCAAGGAAAGCAGCGGAGTGACAATGCGGCTTCGGAAGGACTGATAAGCGGAGAGCGAAATATAGGAAGAGATAGCGTTGTGAAAAAAGAAACTTGTACCCGCCTGCTTGCTTTGCGCTGTTCAGCAATGGTCTGGCCCACGTGGTCGGGCCCACACACGAACCTTTGCAGATCAAGCAGCGTTCAAACGGAGTTCATAATAAATAAAGGTCGGAACGAGGCGCCGACTGCGTTGTAAAATATGAGGCAAACGCCCGGTTTACACGCGCCTAGGGTCTGCCTTATGAAGCGAATAGGGCGCAACCCGATCCGTCATAAAACCAATGTTTTAATGCATTGTTGCTATAGGGAGTTTCTCGGGACCGCAGTCATCCGTCGCGAGAAGGTAGGTCTCGTAAATCCGGTGGAACGTACCAGCGGGTTCACTGCTAATACAAATTGTTGGCAGGGCACATAACTACTTTAGTGTTCCTTGTTAGCCTGCCTAGAAAGAAATTGAATGAAGATATCCCATTCAAAGTAAGTTTGGAAGGACATGCAACAAAAGAAAATTGCGGGTAGCCGCTGGTGGCAGCCAGACCTGGTACTTAAGCTAAATTAACCGCTCCAGCGGACGACGGCTCACACCCGTGCGTAGGGAAATAATTGTACGGCCAGTTTCTCCTGCATAGCGCACTTTGTAGACTAAGCCTGGGTGATGCACTGCATTTGTGGTGTACAAAGGAGCGACTTTGTCCCGAAGGAGGTTGTCGTCCTGTTGAGAATATGCAATACTAAATTATAGAATGCGACAGAATTGCGCGCAAAATAAAGAAATTTTTTGGAGCGGTCGGCGAGATATTGCCCAGTTCCTCAGCTTAGTGGTTCGTACCTGAGGCGAGGATGTGACTGAAAAGAAAAAGAGGAGTTTATTCCATTATCTTACATGCCTTACGCTAACATGCTCTCGCTAGTCATACTCGAAAAGAGTTCCAATCGAAATAGGAACATTTTTTTGGCGGTTTGGGTGATATGAATGCGTGCTTACCCAAGGCCAGCGTATCCCAAACATGTGTTACTTTCGGTGGGCAAAAATTGCTCAAGAAACGCAAAAATGGTGGCAATTACGAGATCTAGGCAACGCCCATTGAAAAGCAAAAACGGCGGTTATGCCCTATGTTTACAATTCAACGTTTGTACAATTTGACAAGATAGCCCGAGCGGTCGTAGGTAAGGGTCGCTTTATCGGCTGCCAAACTAGGATAAGCTATGCAGATTGCACAGACCCTAGCCTTGGTACTAAACAGATGTGCCAAAAAGAGCACAAAACCCCTGGTTAGCTTACACTTGAAGGCGTTGTTACAGTCTTCTCCTGGAATATGGGGAAAGGTACATAGACTAAACAAGGCGGTGCCTCAAAGGTCGTCTCTGAGTATAGCAATATAGTAAACAACATCGGGGGATGGCTTGCATAACACTGGTTGCAAGCCCCTGTTCGAAAAGCGCGCTGTTGTGCCAAGCACATGAATCAGCTAACGCAAGAGATACTGCACGCTCACATAATTGCAAAAGTAGACCATGAGTGTGTTATTACCGCGTCAGTCGTGTTATGAAAGAAAGAGCGTGTTTTCTTGCAGTCGAGGTGACGTGATGGAATTCTTCTATGACGTGGGCCAGTGTTAACTGCCAGTGTTAGGTTGTGTATTCGTCTATCAATAAAACTATTTAGAAAGCGCCTTGTGTGTGTTGTGACTCAGTTGTCCCATTGTCCCAGCGCTTCAATCTGGGTCAAAGTATCTTCAACTTCAGTGTCATGGCTGGAGGGCATTTGTCTCACAAGGGACGAGAAATTCAGCTAAAAACTTCGAAACTACATTACTACAATAGCTTTAGCCAGTCGTTGTAAAACGAGAGGGTATTTCACATGCTGTATGGAAATGAGTTATTCAGTTGCTTTGCTGAGTTGTTTTCAGTTGCATTCATTCGGTTTGCTGAGCGTTCTGTGGCTTTGGTCTGGTAGATTCCACCCCGAGATATTAGACATACTGAAATTTCTGCTTTTGATAACATGTTGGCCGACGGGGAAAATAAAGCTGAAGCTATGCTGGGTAAAGTAACCAACCTGTTTGTTTTAAGCGGCTCAGTTTTTGAGGACCAGGCAGTTCGTGTTGGATTGTGTGTTTGCGCTTCAAGCACCGGGCGGCTGAAGAGACAGCCCCACTAGCGTCTCTTGTTCCCACTCCTGGGTACGGCAAGTTGATCCTTATACTTTACAGTGAACAACTGTGGGAATAAGGAAACGGCGTTTTGCCCGTCGACAAAGATACGGAGGCTGTGGACCCTTAGGGTCCGGTGATAAGTGCTCAAACGGGAAGGCTGTTCACGTCAATTCAGCGGAAACTAAAGGAATGCCATCCGCAACGAGGTTTTGAGGCAAGCAAAGCAAAACATGGGCCGCCAGATCATCCGGCCAGCAAACTTACATATTTTGAAAACAGGCAGGGGTGCGACAAATACACGAGTTGTACGGCACCCGACATCCACGGCTTGTAGTCACTCTACGCAAAAAACGCCCTGAAAGTCTTATGAGCTGCGATCGCTTGTTTGGGAGCGTAATTGCCTCACGCTGCGTCGCAAAGAACTTATCTTGCACGCGAAGTACTGCAGAAGGTCGGAAGAACGGCCACCAATGCAACATCGGTGAACGTGCCTTTGATTCTGTGTAAAAATGATTGCGGTAAAAAAATGATGCGGTTCAGGGAGCCAGATGCTACTTGTGTACGCCGCTGCCATTAATGAAACAGCCAAACTTCTTTTGAATCCTCATTACTTGTCATCTTGAAACAGGTGTTTCCGTTCTTCAAAAGTCATGTATTAGCACATTCTCAAACACAAATCGCTATAACATTTACCCGTCGAATTTGGTGTTTTATCGAACTGCTGTCAAAAGTAGGAGGCTCCTTTTCAGCTGCACTTGGTCGCTTTTTTTTATCAACGACTCTTGTTAGTTTGCATACATTCAAAACCTACGTTGAAGTTGAATTAATGGGCGCTTCGAATTGTTTATTGCCATAATGTGTTATTGAGAGCGCACGGGTTTGTCAGTTCTTTTCTTCGTCTTAGTCTTTACAGGACACTTACGTTGCTGCAGAGTGCTTGCCGATACGTTTTGCCTTGCAATTCGAAAATTTCACGTGGCAGTTACACAAAAGAGCATGGTTGATGCCAACAATCACCCCCAGTCAGTGTGTCGTAGAACAAATGTAGTTACAGCTGTGTGCATATTGACACTGTTTTATGATCCTATTGAACTCGCGTCGCAATGCGCCAGCTGCTCTAAACCGTTGTCTCATTAGAGATACTTTATAATTTTTTAAGAAGTGTGTTTAAGTGCGTGGTGTGTTAAAACATTTGCAGTGTTTATGTGCCGATATAGGTTTCGAATGCAAAATTATGCTATCAAAGCACTCAGCAAACATTCACAGTCCACGGATTGAATGGCTGCATTCTTTTTCGAAAATAAACTCAACCATACTGCGGACGCACGTGATAAGTACTGCCAATGGTTGCTCCGGAATTTTGAACTTATCTATGGAGCGCAACTGCGGCTACGACTATCTCCGGCAATTAGCCATTATTGGCATCGGCGGTTCATCCGTGTGTACCACTCAGCAGCCTGACACCGGATGGTTCACATAATTAGGACGACCATGAAAGGACGGTAATCTGACTACAATAAATGTAGCTCGCTGTATTCCCAAAGTATGACACAAAAAAAGAAAGGTCGCAGAAATTCAACCAAATTGCACACAGCCAATGGAGCACAAGCAAATCTGTATCCCACATTGTCAGCAAGCTGTGTGTACATAATTAAATACTTGTTATTCAAAAGATGGTGAGTTTATCGCCCAAGTTAGGTCATTTTAGAGGTATAGCCTTTTGAGGTATAGCGAGCGGTATAGGCTTTTTAATCTCCTCTTTGGAGATAAAAATGCAAGCGCACAAGCACCATGTGATACAGGTAAGTGCCTCGAATAATTGTTATCTGCGGCTCATCATGACTCTTAGTAAAATGATATCACGCACCCTTGAAACTGTGGGAGAAAAGGAGAAATTTTACAACTCTTGAAGAGGGCGAACTTTGAACATCGTTGACGCAGGAAATCCTAGCGTGAATAAAACAACGTTGGCAATGACGAAGTCGTCCTAAAGCAAGTGAATTTTTAATCCGCTCCGCAAATATTTGTGGTAGAATGATTGAGATTAAGTTGAAGCGATTTTTATTACTTGGGAACGCACGAGGATGCTTGAAAGAAACTTTGGTATTCGTGGCTTGATAATGCGGTCGCACTCAACGACAACTCACTATAGGGGACATTAAAAATTGCAATAGAAAATTTACATCAAAACGAGAAAAAGTAGCAACATAAAACAATTTTTTAAGCACCTATTTTAGAATCCGCCGAAATACTGAATTATGGAGACATAGTACAAAGAGTTCTGTACGACATGTAGTGCACTTGTCTGTTGTCCAAATCACATGGGCTAATCCCGAAAGGCAATGGGCATTCTAAGGTCAGTTGGCCTAAATTTTTGTGAGCTGGTTTACCTGCGAGTGTACATTGTTTCTTGCTTCATGGTGACAACTCCGCCTATTCGCTAGCACTATCAGACTTATAACTTCTTTTGGTATATATTTAGGATTTGCCTACTTGGAGAAAGCGAAAAGAAGTAACCGAAAGATGCTAAAGGGGATGCACTAGACATTGGGTGTAGGTCCCTTTGGTGTAATGATCAATGTACATGCATGTTGTGGCTGTTGTGTTCCCAGAAAGAAATCGCAGCGCTAGTGGTGCGACAGGGTTGTTCGGGATACAGGGAAAGATGACATCTCATTGGAAGCGTAAGCTGCACCTTTAAAAATACCTACTAAACCCGCAAGGCATGTCTATATTTCTCCAAAATCCCTGTCACAAAGTGTAAAATTGTTCAACCGCACGTCTCAGATGAGAAAAAGGTTTTAATTACTGTTTTGTTATTTGCAAATTCAAGAGAATCAACTGTATTAAACTATACGTTATAGCATCAACATGTCTTGGTTTGGTTTTAACTTAGTTACTATTAGGTCTAATTTTCACGGGCTTGTTCTCATTTTCTGTAAGAACCAATTACCGTGACGGATTAAGCTATTTACTAACGAGCGAAAAAAAGCTGTTGCTATCAGCATATATATTATTCCGTACATTCTTGTCATCAGCGCCATCATCAACAACAGCAGCAGCAGCAACAACCTACTAAGGTCCACTGCAAGCCTCCCCACACGGTGCACCTTGAGTAATCTTGGTGACGGTATTGGCGATACCGCGGTCCCCGAGCCCCCAAACCTAAGCTGGAACCAACCGTGGAGATGTGTTGAACGGTGACGGGTAGAAACATCGAACGATGACAGTCGGAGCCCTGGACAAGTTCCGGTGGATGGGCTCTCTGTCTGTTTACCAGACAGGGAGCTCCGGAACCTCTTCAGCTACCAGGGTAAGGCTAACGAAGAAAGTACCATCGTCCCCTGCTTCTATACTATGCTATACACAATTATCTAAACCCCAATCCAAACGTAATCCCCCCCCGAAAAAGGGCCGCACCGAAGTTTCATTTCCACCTCTTTTAGCAACTGTTTTTCCAACAACCGTAAACAATTATTCTCGTTTTTTTGCAATTGAGTCAACTTACACAGCACAATCTGTCACTTCATTGTGCGTCTTCCTGGTATCGAAGTTTCTGGCAAGTATAATTAGTGAGGCGTACAAAGCCAAGGAACAAAGAATTGGGAAATTGCTCGTGGAAGTCACCACGCAGCCGCAGGCCGAAAAACTCTTGAGCCAGACCCGAATCGTCGATCTTGACACTGCAGGGTCACACCCCACTGCAGCCTAAACAGCTCCAAGGGCGGGACCTCCGATCCGGATCTACTGAAGAAAACTGAAGCCGACCCTGCTGGAAGGCTTTCCAGGTCAGGCGTAAAAGGGTGAGGAGAATAAACATACGTAGAGAAGACAGACAAATACCTATAAACCTCGTGATCTTAACTTTTTACGGGGTCGAGCCTTTCAGAATAAATCACTGCAGGTTTTGTGCGATGCCTAGTCTGGCAGTACATGCCGAACCCGCGGCACTTTTTTAAGTGCCGCGGGTTCGGCATGTAATGCCGTGGGTTCGGGCATGTAATGGCATGTACCTGCGCAAAATGCGGCCAGAAAGACCACCCGTCTCAAAACTGTAACGTGCAAAAATTTCTTTGCGTAAACTGCCAGTGTCCACACGCGGCTTAGTCAAGGAACTGTGAAAAGTATCAACTGGAAAAAAAATCATAAACATAAACTTCACTGGAAACATCACTTTCAAAGAGGCACGGAAGAGGTTCGACTCTTTTTATATCGGGAGGTACGCCGACGCAGTTCGCCCGGGGGGGGGGGGCGGAGCGGCGTCTGGCTTTGGTGGGGACACAGTACTGCAAGTCAACTTTGTCCCGCCCGCGCCCCCATCCCCTGGCCAGTCTCTGGCAGCCAATTCTATCTACACATCGTTTGCTACGCCAGCAGTGGTTGCGGAGGCAACTACGTCTGGTGGGAGTGACGCTGCATCCTCCACTTCCGCTCCACCATCTCAAACCCTTATGAGGACCCGGAGGTGATTCAGACGGGGAAACGAGCGGTAGCTCCCACCTCCAATGCACCTGTCGCCGTCCGAGGCGTTCCAGAAACCCTTGGTGGTTGCGGGCAAGAGAATCGCGCCCCAAAGGGTCCCCGGTCAAAGGAGCATGATCTCTCGGGCACTCCGAGGACGTCGGATGAAAAAATTGACGTCGTACCATTCTTGCTAAAGAACCGATAATCGGGCGAGTTGGTACTTATTCATCTTCCCTAACAGCGCGCCCACACGAAGACTAAGGCAAAGAAGGGGACAGGACGAGCGCTGACTCACAACTATTTATTGAAGAAAGACAGGAATTTATGTAATAACAAAACACCAGTTGCGCATGACAATACAAGGGTAAAACATCAGATTATCATAAAGCTTCTTATGGATCCCCAAAGCCAAATCATCAAAAGTTTACGCCCCTGCACGAAACAAAATTTTACCGGTTATCTAAAAACTCGAATTCCTCGTGGCTAAGCAATATCGACGGATGGCTTACGTACGTTTTGACAAGTTTGGAGATATGGAATGCCCCAAACACCTCTCGGGTCATCCTATCTTTATGTTATAAGAGCACTTTTGTTTCTCTGAAATGATGGGTAGCACTGTGAAGTAGAGGTTTCGCAATGCATTGAAAGGTGCGTCTCGACATCCTTTTTTATGCTACTCTTGTGCTTCATTACACGCACGTTAAGGCACCGCCCGGGACTGTCTTATAACAGCGTGTGATTTGGTAGGCTGGGGTAGACGCCATTCGCGCGTGTACAGTGAATGATGCGAAATCTCTCGCCAGCTTATGTAGTTTCTATAGAACTCGACCCGGCCGTTTCTACCTACAAGACAAGACTCTGACCATGTCACGAGAAGCCGCAGTACGGGTACTAGGTGAGCAGAGCATTCCGGAAAGCTTGCCAAGGCTCTTGGACTGGGCCCTAAGTTCACGTTTCGGGCCCCGGCTCATGCCCTCCGGAGCAGCTGAGCTGTCCAAGGTATCTTCTAACCTGGCTACTCACTATCTTTGTACAGCTAAAAAAGAAAGAAGAAAACACAAAAGCAGCGTTTCGTAGCGACAGGAGATGCTGCACCCGAGAGACAAACACTTTTGTAAAAAGCAAAGCACTATTCAACTTCATTCGATTAAAAAAGACAGGGTGTAAAGCTGGCGAAAAACACACTTCACGTACGAATTAGAGGAATAAACAGATGGTGCAGCGAACGTCTCAGCACACTAACTGCAAAGTAAGCAGGCTCACAAGAACAACACATCAAGAACGAAGGCCGCACCTGACACATCCATTTCTGAAAATACCAATGACCAGCTTTGTGGGGAATGTCAGGTTCGTTCACAAGTGCAGAGAAGTCCCAGGGGCGCACGCGTCAGTAACGCAACCAATTATAACGATATATACTTGTAGTAGCCAAGTATGTCCTGCGTGGGAGTGACAATAAACTCGGTCGCCAGCAATGTTCGAGAAGTTTCCGTGCATATGAGCAAATGATGTCACAGCAGAATGGAGGCATTGAAACAAGTGGGGAATAAGAAATCTGAGAATTATGTAAACTGCCCAAGAAGTGTCCCATTAGATGGCATTCCAGAGAATAGATAGTGATCCTCTAAATGTGTGTCATCTTTGGTTTTGTTAAAGCGAACACATAGGCAGCCATTGTGAGAGAAGGCCACACTTTACGCCGCTGTTCCCGACGCAGCATGGTAGGACTGAACGCGCTTGCGTTCGAGCGCGTTACCACGGCAAGTGGCAGCACGGGTCTGGGCAGCCTGATGTCAGTTCCAAAGTATAGCCTGATGCACAAGGCAAAGCAGCGCGCGCCAACAGCAGCAAGCTTTTCGGCTAAGTCATGGGAGCCCAGAAGTAGGCAGAATGAGGTGAGGCGCGCATCCTCTCAGGCTGGTGTCGATTGTGAAAAGGGTGTCTGTTCTGGTTTATGGGGGGGTATATAGAATGAAATGTATTTAAAATATGTTCTGCTCAATGGGAACGGTCTAAACATCATGGGAGATATTCGATTCAAAATGAAAGCTTATGACATAATAATCTCAGCTTGAAATTTTTTGTCAATACTCCTCGAAGCCGTCTGCCCCAGTAGTGGCTGAAATTCTCGTGGTAATATTCGGTTATATTTTATATGTCAGTTGAGCTTACACACTGGAAATCTGTAAAAGGCTTAACTACACGTAAATACAGACCACGTTGTGAAGCCCCTAACTACTGTCCCACAACCTCCAAGAGAAATTCCTGCAAAATCGTTGACTTGATTCTCTATTGGAATGCATTCTACTATTTGACGGTGTATATTTTTGTACACTACCAACGTCCTTTCAAAGCATGGAACTGATGTGCTACGTAATTAGTCGAGTTCTATTGGGAACTTTTTTTTTCATTTGATTCGAGAAGCCATGCATATGGCATTTACTTCCACATTCGAAATGCTCTCCATGTAAAGTATCTAATAAGTGATTTGTAAATTAGATATCCCTCTCCGCGAAAAACATGCTTTGGTATGTTAAGTTTAGTTCAGTTGTCCTAGGAGAGACTATACAGGGCCGTGGGTCAAAATACATCAGTTCAGAGCAAGGTAAAAATTAGAAATAAACCACTGTTTTCTTCTCAAAATTCTTTTGGACACACTTATGATACGTCTTGGGGAAGGCCATTCAAGTCACGAGCTATTCTAGGCAAGAAAGAAGTGGCCGAAATAGTAGAATTATAATGGTGATCGCGAAGTTGAAAGAGGGAGCTGCGATGAGATATGTGAGCAGGGGGAACGAATTAAGGCTGGTGATTGAAACAAACATAGAGAAATCTATGAAAAAAGCAATCTGGCAATGCAGCAGTCCAGGAGAAGGCTCGGAAGACCGACAGTAATATTGAGGGTGATATGATGTGATATGAATCGGAAAATGAATGAGTTTTGGTAGGCGATTTTGAGGCCACTACTGCATCGCTAAGCTATATCTGGGGGGGGTGCATTAGGGGATGCATATTCCAGTGTGGATGTAACAAGGGCTTCATAGGTGAAAAGGTTAACATGATCCAGACCATGGCGAAGGTGGCCTTTCCTTTCGGAAAACTAGGTGGTTTGTTTGCTAATGGGATGATATTTTCGTGATAAGTTCTGAAGATAGCATTATAAAATGTTATACCGATGTTTTTACAGCTCTGAGCATCTTCAACGATAGTGTTAACAATAGTGTAGCGGAAAGCTAAAGGTTAATTCCAGTAAATACCTCTCTTTGAATGATTATTTCATCGCTCTCAATAGAGAATAAAAGGTAGCTACGACAATATTAGGCAAAAATGCAGGTTTTAAAAGAGACATCGGTTTGGCAAGTCAATAATGCAAATAGGAGAACAAGGGGCCCCAGTAAGGATCTTTGTGGCACATCCGAACATATTTTAGGGGTCTCGAACATTGATCATATCACAAAGTAATTGTGAACCGTTGATTAGGAAGGACTCAATTTATTGCATTACAATGTGGTGTAAGTTTAATTCAAAAAGCTGAAGTACTTGACGCCCGTGAGGGACCTTGCCAAACCCTTTAGGAAGTTGCAGTATCACCATTAGTATTAAGGTTGAAGTGTAGGTCATTAAGAAAAGTAGCCTCTTGTGGCTCACACAAAAACTGCTGTCTGAGTTCCGGCTTTGACGAATGAATAAGCGGTTTAAATAAAAATAATTACATGCTACGAGAGTGAATGACATCTTCCATTGATTTGCTACAGACGCTAGTTAGAGAAACCACTCGGCAATTATAAGGTGAAGGTGTGCTGTTGCATTTGTGGACTGGAATGACCTCCCATATTATTGAACAGGTGGGAACCGTGCTTCGGGCCTGTGACTGCAAGGACAGTCAAGACAGAAACAATTCACTTACAACTTTAACAGTTCTTAAAACGTAGGTGTTAAGTTCGTGAATCCCAGCCGAGCAAAATGTTTTAGTTCAATGGTTGAGGGCCGTTATTCCGCCAGCATAGAACGGTCCTCTGGGTATGCGTTCACGTCAGCGTCCATTGCCGCGTGTCTCTTTCTTGATTAAAAAGTCTATAATAAATACATTAGCTGATTTAGACCGTCTACCTCTCATGCAGTTCCATCTACTAATGTGATCACGGGTGTGCTCTCTTGGTTTTTTTATGCCAGTATTTTGTGTTTTGGTGGTGTAATTTTTAGGTAGCTCTTCATGATAAGCGTCTGTTTTGTTCTGTGAACATTGGCAAGTATGCACTTTCTGTGGTCTAGTATTTTCCCGTTTGACAGTGGATACGAGTGACAGTGCATTCAACATACGAGCGTCAGACAGTCGTTTTTGTACTAATTTGCTCTTTTATGTCTCGAGGAAACCAACGTTGCTTGCCCTTTGTTCATTAGTTGCAATAGTTTACGTTTAATTATAATCCAGGTATCCTATGAAGAACTGTCATAGCAATCCCTTCAGCAGGTAAGGATTAAAATATCTATTTAATTGTTCATGTCAGCATAATCATGTTTTAGTACAGAAACACTGTTGCTATAACGACGGCGTGTTTTGGAGAGAAATTGAAACTAGCATAAATAAACGTGTGATCGCTAATTTCTGGAAGGAACTAGAGGGCAAAAAACTATGTGGTTGGCCATTACAGGTTGAAGAATGTAGTCGAAGCAGTTGCCACAGGTGTTGGTTTCTATACAAATTGGGTAAAGTTAAAGTTAAGGTAGATATCCAGAAATTCGGTATATTCTGTTCCGTTCCTGCTGCGGAAGCTTGGTTTATCCAGTGGATGTTGGGGTAAGAGAAATTACCAAACAGACGTAAATGCACGTTAGGTGTTTATTTGTGAGTTCGTTTACACTATCCTGCAAGTTTAGAGGGAGCGTCGGGGCTGTGGAACGGCGGCCTAAAACACACGCCCAGGAGAACACAGAATGGTTCCCCACAGCAAAGAATCCACAATATTTCTATAAAAGCCCGTGTTTTCACCGTTTAACATAATAGCTTTTTTTCTTACGGGCGAAAAGAACACCGCGCCTCGCGCGCCTTGACGATCGTTCTGAAACTATTTAAAATTGAGTAGATCGATAAGCACTTTGGCGCCTGGGATATCGCTTGAGAGCAAAGTTCACTTTAAACTAGTACAATTACTGTTGGATGAGAAAACAGTGATGGACACTTTTACATGATTTGATAAGAAAGCTGCAGACGTTCGAAAAAATAAAATAAGGAAATGTAAACTCCGGACCTGTTACACAAAGGCTATCACGGTTAGTCGTGAAGGGGATAGTGACTATGGGAATTATTTTACTATTCCGGGCTACTAATCAAAGACATAGCGTTTGCTTCTCATGAACAATTTTTAGGTGTGGTAAAAGCCACAGATTTGCTTTTTGCTAAACAGATTACGTGTTTTTCGCCTTTTTTACAAAACGAGAGTAGTAAGGCCCCATGGTATAACTCCTCTCCAGTTTGCGCCCACAACACAGGATTGTGTTTGTTTTGTTTTGCTTTAAAAGGAGGTATCATAAATATGATAGGCTCATGCCGGTTTCACCAATGCCGCATGTTTGTTTGCCGTGTTAGTTTTGGATCTTAAAAAAGGGATCTGGGTAACCCTCATTGAGCTAACTGTGGCCACGTTCGCGAGCGCAGGTCTGTTGTAGTCTATGAGGCTCCCCCCTCAAGGCGCGAGACCCGTTAGTGATGAAGCTTGCGAATGTTCGAGCCGTCCGGCCGAGAGAAATACGGGCACGCATTCAAACTGGTGTATTGGATTTGTCGAACGACACGTGCGAATGATGCACACAATCCCTCGATATATGACATTGAATACACGGCTGCCTCATCACAATCTTTCAATATTGACAGCAGAAAGGCTGATGTAAGCGATTAAATATATTTATGCTGAGCAGTTGCTGATAGCACCTCTGGAAGGTTATCCACGATCGACACCTAATAAATATTGTTCCTCCCCCTCACCTTTGCAACTGAACCTGGTTCATAGTTCAGCACTTCCACTGTAAGCATAATCTTTATATCAATGTTCGTCTCCGCTTCGCCTGGTCCCATAATTAAATTTGAACGAGCATCTGTCTTACTGTGATGGAGCTTTATGTTTAATTTACTTATCCTTTCTATTTCAGTAAATGTCCACTACCAACAATCTCAACATCATAATAATTAGGCTCCGCAATTCGATGCTACAGTACGCGTGGACACCACCTAATGGTTTTCTTTCCGTGCATTGTGTCTCATACTCGCCTAAAAATTATGGCAGATAAATACTTGGCGGTACTGTAGAAAATAAATAACACATCACTCTAATAATATTACGTTTGAGTTGTTGTTGGCGACTTGTTCACGTTTAATTTTTATTGCGCATTTTTGGGAGACATTAGTATTTTCTACATACAAATTTAAAATGGTTCTCTTGTTAACACTTTTCAGGTTCAATCGATTGCGCCTGGTGGCTCAGAGACTTGGACGTTGAAAAAGAAGAATGCAAGAAATTTTTTTTCTCATTCTGCAGAACTCCGCGTATTTACCACATTCCTTGTTACAAAGTAATGAGGGATATGATTAAACAGCGTAAATATGATACCCATCCAGAATAAACAATAGTGAAGGGAAAAAAATCGACGAATGTCGTAACAAAGAAGGACAGGGAATAGTTGGTACACCCTGAATAGCACCCTCATATAGTAATACCCATAACTTCATAGAAAAGATACATTTTTGTCCAAAGAAAAAAAAATATATATTAAATGCTATGAACTGCCTGGTTGACTTCTCGGTTGATTGTTGGGCAAGGTACTCGGGTCGTACTTTGTGAATTTGATATTTTGCCAATGAACAATATCTTTTGGTCACTTATTTATGGTGCCTGCGTGCATGGGAAGAGGGGGATCTGTGTATTTGGAAGCGGTGCATTTTCATTTACCATTGCGATGCAGATGGTTTTTATAGGAGGGGAGTGTCAGTTAATTTTAACCGGAACAGCGGCACAAGGCGTTTGGACGTTAGGCAAAATACGAACGAATTGTGTTGAGGGACATCCAGAACAAGGAAATAAAAATAAACCAATAAATAGGAGGTCCCAGTCCTCTACGAAAGAAAGTCCTACCCACAAGATATTTCACGCTCACATTCGGTAAGTCGATGGCTGGCCGATGTGATGGCTGCTTGTGCTGTGACCTTACATTGGCGCTGGCAGTAGGGAAGTGGTGAAATGCCATTAAAACTCATAGGCTCGTTAGTGCTGCTGCAGAATCTCTAGGGACGTGGTTGACAATCTTGAAAGCAAATAGATGAGGTGGCTCGGACTTGAGGTGTCGTGGTTGTTTTCGCCCAGACGCTAACTCGCCGATAACCCCGTTTCTCATGGCTCCGACGTGCCACCTCTCTTCGGATTCTTTTCCTCTTCCCGTGTTCTTCGCCAGACCCTCTTTGCCGACACCTGTGCGACCACCTCGTTGCCTTGTTCACTTCTTCTGCGACGCCAACTGCTCACTCTAACAGCGCCTACTCACATGTGCCACATCGAAGAAGTGTTTTTGGAAAATATAATTCCAGTGAGAAGTTTTTGTGTAGTCAAATTAATGTCTCCATTCTATGTACACGCACTGCACCACCCATCACTAATATCCACAAACACAGTTCTCACGAACTCAACCCTATAGCAATACTCACGCACTATAAAGTTAAAATAATTACCAAAACCAAGCGTAGCACTTTGCTAACCCGGTGTAACACAGAAGCCAAAAAACCAATATAAAATACACCTACTCGGTCATACCAAGATATCGCTCACTGTTTTAAACAGCGTGTCAGAAATAAATCCAGAAAGCCTTGACAACCCTAAAGCCTTAAAATGCCCAATAAAAAATTCAACGTGTACACTTTCATATTTCACAAACAACGAGAGTAATATTTCTACTTTTCTTAGCCATTTCTTCATTCAGACTCCCAAAAGTGCATCACCATTTCACAGTACTACTCAGTTACCCTGACTACATTTCACATCTTTACACAAAGCTACAAACACAAAATACTTTTCTGCAATACGATTCCCTCTCGCGTAATTTGCATATCTTACTCTATTATTTGCGAACTCTATTCCACAGTTTCAATCCGGTTTCCTCACGATCTCCTTCTGTTGAAGACGAGGAGGCAGACACGGTTAAAGGAGCACCAGTTTATTGGCGACCTTCCTACGTGTGGTTCTGTCCCATTCTGAGGATGATGATTTCACGAGCCTCACTGCCCCGTGCCGCTGCTGCTCAATTCCTCTGCTTCGTCTTCCTTTCAACCAGATCACATTTCGTTAACAAGCTCCGGGCCGCCCAAATAATACGGAATAATACGGATCTGGTTGACTGAATTTTGAATCTGGAATAGGCTTTTTGCGTACAAGTATGAAGCCTAGAGACCATGCGATACCTAAATCGGTCGACTAGAACTGATTCCCACGGTGGTACGCACTTGCCGTAGACGAACTTTTCCGTCGCTTCCCCGAAAAGTTGATTCCTCGTCCACGTCTGTCGATCGGCGCCGTTCTATGCTTAACAATCGCAGTATCTACAAGGTCGAGAGGAACCTGAAGATTTCGTTGGAGTTACATCTGCGGTGGGTAAGTTGTGCAGGTGTTGGCGCTGACGCAATCGGGGTTTCCATCGCCTGCTCGATCGATGCTCTCGATGTTTCCATCGCGCACAAATGGTTCTCTGCTAACGAAGCTTGAGGTGCTAAAGTTGAATACAAACTATCGAGGAAAGCCGTTGGGTAAGGGGGCAGAAAAACCTCTTTCAGTTTCGGCAGGCACGATGCTTCTGGGGAAGTTCTTGAGCTGCAGAAGCCATCCTACCCTCAATATTCCTTTCTTGTCGAGGTAGACGTCGAAACTTAGTAGCAAGGAAACCGTTCCTCTGCCCGTCGTTCGACACGCGTCCACTGGCGTTCGCTGGACCCATTACAATTCGGGTATTCTGTGTTTCTTTTGTTTGTTGGTAACCACTTTGTTCATATGTCTGAGTCTTGCAGGTGGTTGACGTAAACGCACTTTCATCACGTGTATTGTCAATATGTCCGCTTGTGTTTGAAATCGGTTGATGTTGTCGATGTCTTCATTGTGACAAGGGCTTATGACGATTCGGGGCCCCTACGCAATCAACATTGTTACGTTCACTGCCTTTAAATGTGGTTGCAGTGAAGGCTGTTGGGCCCTTGTAATCTTCATCAGGATGTTTTCGCTTATCTCGGCGTCCAAGGTGGTATAACTCCCCGAAGGCTTTAGTCACAGATTCACACTCTTCTGTTGTTACGTGCGTGGTTGCCACCGCTTCTGATTCAGTGTTTGGCGCGGTAAAATTTGCGTCTTTTTGCACTCTCCTCCCACAAAGCGCTTTCTGGGGCATCTTTGATGCAACCGCAAGAGCTGGACACAGTCGACAGTTCTTCTTTTGTTGGGGGTTTCCAAGTTGGATCACACAAAAAAGTAATATGACACCCTTTGCAATTCCGACACGAAAGCTTTCTTGCATTCTTGCAATCCCTGGAGCGGTGGAAGGGCCTGGCGCAGCGAAAGCAACAACCTTTTTTCCGCAATTTGGCTTTCTTTTCGTCTAATGAAAGTCCAGCCCGGCAGTGACCTGTCGTGTGGCCATTGGACTCGCAAAAGAGACATCCATGGTGGTATATCTTGACCGTTAGCATGGAGGTAGGACCTTGAATGTTGTCCTTTGTTTCGTTACTGGGGTGACTGAGTTTGAACTGCGTGTCGATTCTCGCTCCATTAATAATGGAAGTAATTTCCCGACTCCGTACTTCTGTAGCTGCAACAGGTCAAGCAATATCGAGAGTTACATCGGGCCGTCGACCTCCCGGTTCTCGTGCTGGGTACTCCTTTAAACGTTTGTTCGTTGAACTTGAGCCCAGCTCACCGGGGCAGAGTCTGCAATAGTAGAGTCCTCAACATAATTCCGTAGGCCGCGACGTCCACACCGAGATTCTTCAGTGACCTCACGTTGGTCTGTATCCGTTCATGAAGTGTCTGAAGGCCAGTCAAGTCGTCGCAGGATGTCACTTTAGGTAGGTTTAGCAAGTTGCTCATATGAACATTGATAACAAGCTGTTTATCACCAAAACGCTGCTGCAGTAGTCGATGGCTATGGGGTAGCTCTCGTTGGTTGTAGACAAGCCGCCCAATGATGCCTTCCGCTTTCCCCCTTCAAAAGCTCCGCAGGTACTTGAATTTATCAACGGTGGCAAGCTATGGGTCTCTTATGTATTGTAGACTCAAATGGTCCTAAAATTGCGGCCAGTGAATAAATTATCCATCGAAGGCTGTATCTCCAATTCGGTAGTTCGAACCAGAACTCTTTCGGGGGATGAGACGACCTCAGTCTTATACTAGTCGTCAAAGGGCACGTTTTCTCTCCAGCGATAGATCATGCGATCGATTGAGTCCTGGAAAATGTTCTGCTGTGGCAAATTCCTCGTCTAGCTCCGCATCTAGTACATGCCTGCTCTATCTCTTGTACAGGTCGGCCAATATGTCTTCTTCTTCTGGTTTGAGTATGTTGAGGTGTTCATTTCAGCTCACCGATAGGTAGTGGGTTGATTTCATCTCGTTAATGATCCTTGTCGTTGATGCGCGGTGCGTCCCACGTTTCCGGTTTCAAACGGTCCATGGTGAGGCCCGGTACGTTGATGTCTGCTCTGTCGCTCTGTGATGTCGCTCGGGTGCCCTTTTCCATAGTCTTGCCCATCGATAGGGGTCTTCAACTGTGTAAACCTTGCATCCTGGTCACGGCACCAAAATGTTGAATAACAGGAGGCCAGGACGCGGTTAAAGGAGCACCAGTTTATTGGCGACCTTCCTACGAGTGGTTCTGTCCCATTCTGAGGATGATGATTTCACGAGCCTCACTGCCCGTGCCGCTGCTGCCTCAATTCCTCTGCTTCGTCTTCCTTTCAACCAGATCACATTTTTTTAAAACCTTCATTTTCACTTTCTTTCGCTACTTCCATTGGGTACACTGCATTTCGTGACCTATTTGGATCCGGCAACACAATTTTGTTTCCTTCCTGCATTGCTTACGGCTCCAAACGTCGTCCATTATACTCTTTACAACTAACAACTTTGGGATGTTACCTCGGCTCTTTCACTTGCGACCGAGGGTTCGGGCACTTTCCAGCGCTTTTTGATAGAGGTACGCGTGGGCAGCTTTGCCACCTCCGTTCACTTGGTCGTGGGATTTCCCTTGGCCTTCTGTTTTAGCCACTCGCCGTTTGGTTCTTGGTTCTTAGTGTAAGTACGCATGGTAGAGCAGACACCTGAGCTTCATTAACTGCTACATCAGAGATCGTTTTTTGACTAAGGAACTTGTCCAATCTGCCTAACAGAAGCACCTTGCCTTCACCTGACGTTTGCCTAGTATGCTCCTCTCCACGCGGCTGGTCTGCCTCCGGTTTGCTTAACTTCATGCAATGCTCATCACGTTAGTTTCTCGCACTGCAAACAACCCTTTAACATAAATGTGTGGCTTCTGAAAATCTTCTTTCTTTTATGCCGGCACTTTCCTAGCCGGCCTCGACCCCCATACCGTGTCCCTAACGCGCGTCAGGTTAAAGAATTAATTCGTATCTCTTTTCTTCCATGCGAAGCTCTCGTTCTATGATTTTAAAATCCAGGTCTACCCATGCCCACCTCAAATTTTTCTCCTCAGAGAGGACGGAACTTACGGTCAAGAATGTCAGATTTTAGCGCCAGCGCCTGGCACTCGCAATCTCGCGCAAGGAACCTTTCTTCCCTCGCGGCCTTCGCCTTTTTCTCAACCCACTCCCTGAGCTCATCTTCAACCAGACCAACCTCTTCGCCAACCGCTAATAATTTCTCCAACTCCAGGTCCATTGCAGCGCCAAGTACTCGACTCCGCAATTCCCTCGATATTACAGAAAGTCCTGTCGCGGACGCCATTTTTGGGATGCAGGTTGTTTTAAATGTGAGGATGGTTGGTTAATTTTATGAGGAAGAGCAGAACAAGGCATTTGGGCGTTAGACAAAATACAAATTGTATTGACAGGACATCCAGAAAAACTACAAAAAGAAAATCAACACAAAAGTCCAGTCTCTACGAAAGGAAGTTCTACCCACAAGATATTTAGGGCTCACGTTCGGGGAGTCGATGGCGGGCTTGATGGGATGGCTGCATGCGCAGTTACCTTGACGTTGGCGCTGGCCGTTGGGAAGTTCTAAAGGCCCGATCAAAATTGTGCGCTCTCTAGAGTGGTGCTTCAGAAATTATAGGGACGTGGTAGACAAACCTAAATACGAAATGGAGGATGTGGCGCGGCCTTGAGGTCTCCTGGGTGCTCTCGCCCAGCTGAGAACTCCCCATCACCGCGTTCGTCCTGCCTCCGAGTGCCATCTCGCTTCCGCTTCTTTTCCTCTTCTTGTGTTCTTCGGTAGGCGCTCTTTGCCGACACCGCTGTGAGTGCCTAATTGTCTTCCTTCACTTATATTGCGAAGCCGACTGCTGGATCGAGCTGTGTTTCCTCACAACCATGTACCAGTTTCGTAAGTATCGGGAGTTCTGCCTAAAATCTCAGAAGAATTTTTCACATAAATCGGCAGGCGTTGAAGTTAAACATGGGATGTTTTTATCATTTCCTCCTTTATAAACGTTGCAGACGGATGATGTACCCCACCACAAAGCTGATACACGTTTCTTTCCTGAAGCTTGTGCAATGTACTTCATTTCTGACTCCATAAAGTCAGCACTTTTATACGTTTTTCCGCATTGTGCATTTGTTTCGTGGTAAGCCTCTATCATTTATTCTGTCCTCCCTTTATTTGGTGCTGAACGCTTACCTTTTAAACGTCCGCCACTAGCGACAAGCAACTGGTGGCCACAACATCACACAGTTTTGGTAAGTGGGCCAGTACCTTTTAGATACAGCTGTGCAGGCAGCATTACCCACGCATTCTTGCTTGCCATCTTGTGCTAGCTGCCGAAAATAACTCAGTAGGAGCAAAATCACAATGTCGACGGGTAGCCTGACACTTCTGATCACTCCATGGCCATCTTTATTCTCTCACAAAGATTTACGCCTAATTGCAACTGGGACCCAGAACCGTTGATTGCAACGTGGTATCTTAACCGACGATAGCTAGTGAGCATACATGCAAAGCACGGACAGTGCAGCAGCTCCATTGACAAGGCTCCCCCGCGAGACCTCTGTGCGGACTCTTGATCTAGCTTGGACTCTGGCTCAAAACAGGTATCAATTCCCCTTCTGTAGGCGCCCTTCTAAAAACACCAATTTATAATAAAACTAAATATTTATATCAGGGTGTAGAACATTAAAAAAACGCATTCGGTTACGATTCGGGTTCCGGGTGAAATAATTTCGTCCCGGTTCAGTCGGGAGCTTGAACCGGTTCGCGAAAAGTTCAATAAGTTGAATTATCTCTGAAATTAGAAAACATATTTAGAACAAAAACATAAACAAAAATTCAAAATGCTGCTGTTCTCCAATGGCAGTGGCGCAATTGCAAAGAAAACTTCACACAATCACGAGATATTAGAAAAACATATGAAGTGGTGACGATTTACCACCTACTTTCTCGCACAGACTTCATCTTGTCCTAGCTACTATTCATAAAGCCACCGCCAACAGATACGACGGTGGAATATATTTTCTGCCGGTTCCTTTTTTGCTGAAATCGCAATAGTCGCTACGAAATCGCCAATCACGCTGTCCTTGAAGCCTTAAATTTAGGCGTCGTACTGGCGCGTTCTAATACCAACGCTTAATACCAATGGCGCACATTTTTTTATATTTGTAACAAAACAAAAAAATCCTACAACAGGCACATAAAATACTACCCATAAATAAAATTATTCGGTCACCCTGAATAATTTGTTAGCTGCCAGCTTATCGAATGTGTTAGCAACAATTTTGTTAAATGTAAGCTTTATTTAGCGATTAATCACTGCATTATATATCTGACCACTGCAATTCCTTTTGCGGTAGCTATTCTGGATGTGTGCATTACAATCTGAATGTCATCGTACCCCCGGCCATCGTTAGGTGTGCTAGATTGCGGAAAACTATGCAAGAATATGCTGTTAAAAATGAAATGAAATTTGACGCGTGGAGCTATAGATGAGACTTTTTTCGGTAGACGCCCTTTAATTCGTCCACAGTAGAAATCCCCTACGGAACGAGTAGCAGTAGAACCAATGTAGCGAGTTGGGCAGTCATCGCAAGTGAACTTTCGAAAAAAAGCGCATCCGAAAGACAAAACTGCAGAACTAGCCGAAAAGATGATCGCTGGGCGAATGGGACAGTGTGAGGTACCTGCCTGCCTTTCTGAACACGTCATCTGCTTATTACGGTTTCTCCTCCCAAGCAAGGTTGAGGGCTGCAGTTTCTTGCCAAGGGATGAAGTGCGCCATTTAGTAGTTTTTCCTGACATATCTGTTGGTGTTTGTACCTGTAAAAACGGTACTTGTCAACTGTGCTGTGCTGAATTATTTGTCTCATCTCTGCATAGTGAAGGGCCAGTGCAGTGTGGTGGCCAACCGGCGAGCCAGTTGTGCAGCGCTTACCTGAAGAAACGGCCAGCAGGCAAGAAGGAGAACAAGAAGCAGTTCGTAATGATCGCCCAAGACGGCAGCATGACGATACGCTCGCGGTGTAGGCCCAAAGACCATCGCCGACGCTGCCGCCCAAGTCACCAGCCATTGCGGTGTAGGCCCAACGATCATCATCCTTGACGCCGCTGGGATAAGCTGTCTCCGTCGGACGAATGAGCGGTGTGTCGGCGACGCAGAGCGCAGTCAGCGAGGCCTAGTCTCAAACTAGGCCTACGCTCCATCCTCCCGCCGCTAGCTATCGGCCATCGCCACGTTCTTTGCCATGGAACCGTCACGCCAGTTTGGAGCTTCTGTGCAGACCGCGATCAGCAGCCTCGTGGACAGCGCCGTCTTGCATCGACTCGGCGAAGCAACAACCCCGTCTCTCCTTGACTCTACTGCACGGTGCCAGCCCCAGCGTACTGAAGTATCGAAGTTCTTCCTGTTGTAAATAGTTTTCCCCGCTTTTCGTTCGCAACCGTTGGATCGTCTTTTGAATAGAATGCGTGTGTTCACGTAGAAGCCGTAGCACGTCTCATCGCTCTCCGCAAGATCCTGCCCATTCCATCGTAGCAAAAAGTGGCGATCCTTCCAGGATCCAACTAGAATACTGACATATACGACTTCCGTAGCGCGCCGAAAGGCCAGTATGGGCGTCGAAACGCTTACAGCGCTAGACGTCCGGTACGGCTTATATGGGCCTGAGCTCCGCTAGGGGGTTGAAAAAGAACGCGGTGACCAGCGCGCTGAACGAGTCGCTCAACGGGAGGAAAGTCACCAGCAAAAGGTTAAAGGACGCGTACGAAAGGTAGAAAGCTGCGGATGAAAGGCGCCAACATCTCCCATTGCTGAAGCTCCGACTTTAGGAAACGCCCGCAAATGCAGGGTTCCAAAGGCAGGCCAGCCAAGAGAACGGCGTTGGACCGATCGCCATGCGCCACCTAGAGTCATGGCCAACCCCCAGAAGCTTCTGCTCGTCCTTTGGGAGCGCCGCGATGACATACATGCATATCTACAATGTTCTGAGCGAGTAGCTACTGCACAACAATAGCCACCAGAGAATGGGGCATGGCACTGAGCATGTGCCTCTGTGGTGAAGCTTTGACCGAGATAGGCCACGTGACAGCAGATGAGTCGCTGGATTACCCTACGGTCAAAAAGGCTCTATTGAAGCGCTTTCGCTCCACTGCCCAGGGCCATCAAGAGACATTCAGGAAAGCGCGAGCCGTGGATGGCGAGACCGGATGACAGCTGGATGCCTGGCTCTTAGGATACTCTGACAATTGTTTTGAGATGGCGGGCATGCCAAAAACATTCGAAGGACTCAGGCACCTTGTCTCTGAGAAGTTTCTTCGGTGTTGCCACACCAAGTTTATTGCGTTCATAACCGAGCGAGACTGCAATACGCTGAGTTCTCTCGCGGACCACACCGAACGCTTTCTAGAGGCCCAAACATCACGAACATTCAGAACGCTAGTGAAGAACGGACCGCCAGAGACGGCAGCGACACCCAAAAGAAGCCGCTGAAATGCTACCTATCATCCCCATCGGCAACACTACATCTTATTCTCGCATCGCTTCATGGGGCCCACCCAAATGCAAGAACTTGCGCAAGTAGGAGAATGGGACTGTAGGAGAAAGCAACCCGACCAAGCACCTCTAGAGGCTTGTGCACTCACACGGCCCCGAAAACATATTCGTAGTTTTCCCGCACCTGCCCGTACTAAGGACCTTGATGACTTTGATATCACAGACCTCCATATTTCGGCAGACCGGAAGGCGCCTCGATTCATAGTAGATAGACTACCCGTCCTCGAAGGATGTTAACTCGGGAAACGCGTCCGCGTCCTCGGGGATGCGGGAAGCATCGGTCATTTTTAGACGTGAACTCGTTGCAGAAGAGAGCATCAATGGAGAAACAAAGGAAGTTCTGCTTCTTGACCAGTCTGTGAAAGAACTACCCGAAGCTATCATTTACGTTGACACACCCTTTTTCATTTGTGAAGTCAATGCATCCTGCATGGAAAACCCGCCATACGATCTAGTCATTGGAAATTTACCTGGTGTGAGAGAACTGCATGATCCTGACTCGTGCCGGGAACCATCGTCAAGCGCCTACAATGAGTGCGTCAACTCCGCTAACCAAACTGTGCCTCTGGACACTCCTGCGCTGATCTGAAGTAGCCAGTGAAACCCCAAACCAGGTCACACCTTTGAAGGGTCCATCCATTAGCGGTTTGCAGGCGTCGTGAGCCGAACTAGCGCAGGAACAACAGAGAGATTCGACACTAAGTCGCTGCTACCGCAAAATCTGCAAACCGTTCGTCCCTGGGAAACGACACTCTATGGGTTTCTGGAAGAAGATGGACTCCTGTACCGACCATAGGAACTGGCGACAGGTCAAACGTTCTGTCAAATTCTTGCGAATTTGTGCATGAGACCCATACTGCAAATTTGCACGAGACCATCATGGGCGGCCACCATGGAATACGGCGTGAAGGAGAAAGGTTAAAATGAAGCCGCTGGATACTTTTTTTATTGGACTTCCGGGCTGGCCAGCGGACCTGGCGTGCCGTTCGTTCCCGCATGCCTCCCGGGTTAAACGCGAGGCAGGTAGCCTGATAGCGCTGTGCAGTCGAGGCTTGTCAACAACGTAATCTGTCCGCGTGTTCGTTTTGCGGCGTAGGCCTCAGTAGCACCACCTTATCAAATCTCGCCAGTTCACCGACCCCACAGACATCTGCGCCACGACCGGGGTGGGGTGAGACGCCGAGGAAACAGTTTCCGTAAAATTTTGTGTCTGCAACTGTTCGTGTGTCGTGTCAGCATAGGTCGGCAAACTTACTCATGAGTACACTCACACAACCCCCACTCGCCACTCATGGCATGCCCAGTTCACCATTCGCGAGTGGAGTTCCACTCGCGGCTAGCCACACTCAGCACTCGCGACTGCGAGCGCCACTCGCGGCGAGAGGAACTAGCCACTCGTGAGTGCGAGTTCCACTCGCGGCGAGCCACGCTCCGAACGCTCGAGTGCTAAAACCACTCGCAGTGAACCCCACTCACCACTCGCGAGTGAGAGTTCCACTCGCGGTGAGCCACACTCTCTATTCGTGAAGTGCGAGTTGCACTCGCGGTGAGCCCCACTCGCCACTCGTAATTGCGAGTTCCACTCGCGGCGAGCCCCGCTCAGCACTCGCGAGTGCGAAAGCCACTCACGGCGAGCCCCGCTCACCACAAATGAGTGGCGAGGGAACTCGCGTTTCTTGCGCGATGTGCGGGGCTTACAGCGGTGAGTATCACTCGCTGTTGGCATTTGTCGCAGGAGCCGCTTGCTGTGGAAATTGCTGCTGGCGATATCCACTCGTACGCACAGCCACTACACTCGGATACAACTCAAGAAAAATGCGGCTTTTCCTCATCAAAGGACCCCCCTCCTGCCAATGGTGTCACCGTATCAACGTGACGTCATGGTACACCACCTCTATGCCGCGTTCACGGAAGAAATCACAGAGCATGTTCTTCCGCACTTACTGACTTCTACCAAAATGGCCACCTCCGCTTTTCGCATGGCTGTTCGCGTCAATCCATCGGCGTCGTCCGGCTCTGAGAATGACCTAGGCGTGAATATGCCCCACCGTCGGCACGTCGCCAGGTGCACAGGGTTTGTGTCGGGCGCAATGTAACAACATAAACCTGCATAAAAAATATCAGAAACGTGTGGGTATTGCCAAGGCCCTTAACGGAAATAAACATAGCAATACGTTGCTTCCTGGAGGAGCAAAAAACGAGTGTGTGTATGAGAGTTCGGCGCACGTTAAAGATCCCGAGGTGGTCAAAATAATTTCGGAATCCTCCACTATACCCCTCCTCATCGCCGGCAAGTCGGCCCGTAAAACCCCAAATCAATCAATCAATCAATCAATCAATCAATCAATCAATCAATCAATCAATCAATCAATCAATCATCAATCATCAATCAAACAATTATTCAAACAACCACTCACATATCTGGAACCTGCGCATGTCTTTCATTGCGCTGTGGCTCGTTTGTTTCCCTGCTATTTCATCACTGTCATCTAAGGGGAACAATGTGACGCTGGAGGTTAAACTTGTGTAATGGACCCGGGGTGGGCTAAAGACTGGTCCGCTCGTTGCGATCGCAGATGAACAGCAGACAGAAAGCTGCTCTTTTCCGCATGTGAACTGCTCAAAGAAGCGTTCTCCGCATTTCATTTTGTCATCTGCGTGCAAAACAATCAACGTACAAACACGGCACGTACCCGCCTGCATCCTACACCCTCATCGTTAGCTTGGAGCGCCGTGCGGGTTAAACACACGGACGTTAAGCAAGCTTCCCCTGTGCTCAGCCGCTCTTTCATACGCTGTCGTTAGCAAAATAAATTTTCTTGTTTAAGTAATGGCACACTCAACCAGTCCTTAAGGAATATTGGCCACATTACGCCCGAAACAAAAATATGCATATAGGATCTTGGGCTAAATTTTAGTGTGCTGCCGAGTAATTAGGGAATTTTTGATGACGCCGCATTACTAAAGCTTGCGCAATATAGTTTGCTTTAGGCTGTTGCGGTTGAGAGTGGTATTTTGGAAGTTTGAACCGCGAGGACACATGGATCGCTCGACGGTGCCCCTCACAGGAGTGCAAACACAAAAATCCTCCTTCGTTGTTTTGACATTTTTGCGGTAAAGCATATTGCCGCGAACAATACATTGGGTTTGTTTATTTGTGTTTTGCTTTTACCGCCCGGCTGCGCCGGTCTGTGTTATCTCTGCGCCAAGGGAAGCGCGTGTTCCATTCTTTCTTTCTGTGCGCATGTGTTATCTGTCGTTATAGGGAGAGCATTCCGATCTAACGTGAACAGACCAGAATAATCTTCTTGGATCTACTATGTTCTCGATGTGAATCGACGTTTCGAGAACCACGCGCGCCGAAAGATAAAAAGACTGCAGTGCGGATGCCGGAGCATTCGATTCGACGACACTCGCCTGTGCAAGTCACTTTGTTGACCGCTGCTTCGCCGCCTCTGTATTCTTTTGAGTTGTTAGGGGAGCACAAGTTCGCTCCAATAAACTGTGTTCTCATTCAAGACAACTGCATCGTCCTTGTCTTCGCGACATCTGGTAGAGGTGCGGGGGACTAAGCCTTTATGCCCTCTACGACATCTCGAAGCCGCCAAGCCAGTCCAACCAAGAGCCAGCCCCGACTGCAAGGATTGCTACCCGAGTTCGGTCTTCTGCCAGAAGGGCCCAAGAGAAGGAACGCCGCAACCAACACCATGGTCCAAGAAACAACGTCGCCAATCCCATCCTGTCGTTCTGCAGCAGCCCGAGAACCGCCATCGTTCCGGGGAGCCCCCGCTGAAGACCCCGAGAAGAATGGTTGGAGAAACTGGAGCGCGTCCGCATCTTCAACAGGTGGGACGACGAAGAAACTTTCCGGCATGTCTTCTTTACTTAGAAGATGCTGCTCGAACTTGGTTCGAGAACCATGAGAGCTCTTCTGACAACTGGAGCTCAGAACCGAAGGGAGTTCAAAAGGGAGTTCCTAAGACTTTCACTACCGTGGCGAGAAAAGAGCGAGCTGCGCTTTTGCTTGAAACTCGAACGCAGAACCCCAACGAAGGAGGTCGTGATTTTCGTTGAGGAGATGAAGCGACTTTTTCGTCGTGCGGACCCTGAAATGACCGAGAAGAAAAGAAGCTCAGGTTTCTAATGCGAGGAGTGAAGCAAGAGCTTTTTGCTTGTCTAGTCCGTAACCCTCCGAAGACAGGTTGCGGAATTCGCGTCTGAGGCGGCCGCGATGGAGAAGACGCTAGAAATTCGAACGAGGCAGTACGACCGCCCTGTCAACGCGCTGTTCTCGGAGACCATCGGTGCCGCAAATGGAAGCTCCGATACATTGCGCGAGAGACCATCCGAGCAGTGGTCAGGGAGGAGCTTCGGGAAGCTTTTTCCAACGACGCCGCAACCTCAAGTGGCTTCCCTGACTGACGTAATCCGAGAAGAAGTCCAACACGCTTTGGGAACTTCTACGCCGCCGTCGGAAGCACCCCGCGAACCACAAGCCATGACCTACTCCTAAGCTGTTCGTCAACCCCGCCCTGCTCCAACCCGTCGTCAAGAGGCCGAGCCATACCGCCGTCCAATGCCGCCCGCCCGACGCCCTGTAGACCAATCCCAGACGCCAAGGAAGACCGACGTGGTTGGCGAACGCCCGATAATCGCCCGCTGTGCTACCACTGCGGAGAGGCCGACCACATCTACCGTCGCTGTCCCTACAAGAGGCTCGGTTTGCGAGCCTCTTGTAGTTCTCCGTCAGCGAGGGTTCTCTGTCGACGCCCCACGCCCCCGATACGGCCAGCGCCCTGCTGAGATCGAAGAATACCTCTCCAACACCAACCGAGGACCAGCCCGCTTCACACCGATTCACCGTCGCCCTACCCGTAGCAGTCCCCGAACCGCCGTAGCAATGCTGATTTCTGCACGTGGAAGGTCCCCCAGCCCACGCGGGGGAAACTAAAAGGAGCAACTTCTGGGAGGTGAAAGTTGCTCTAACGGCGGAAAAAACTGAAACACCTCCAACGACGCAAGGACTCGCTGAAGACCAGTGATTCACGACATGCCCTCAACCCGACGACCCGACCTAACCCTGACGAGACTCCCGAACACGACGACAGCTACACGGCGCGACGCGTACCCGACCTGACCGAGACGTCCGTTGAGAAGACGACGACAACGACGATGCACAGTGCCCGACCATCAACACGTACAAACAGAGATACGACGCCCCGACGAACCCGGAACTCGAGGAAGACTGCATCTGACGTCAAGGTGTCCATCGACAGGCTTTGACGTAGTCGCCCTCGTAGACACGGGAGCTGACTATTCGGTAATGAGCGGACCATTTGCGTCTAAACTGAAGAAAGTTATGACCAGATGGGACGGTCCGCACATATGCACAGCAGGAGGCCACCTCGTGACGCCGCGTGGAACGTGCACACCGCGCGTCACCATAGACGGCACCAACGTACCCTGCGGCGTTCGTCGTTCTTGCCTAACTGCTCCCGCGACGTAATTCTTGGAATGGACTTTTTGATGGACCAACGGTGCAATAATCGATCTGCAGACTAAGTCAATAACTTTTTCCCCCAATCACTCCATGACGCCGGAACCGAACCCTGAACGACGTGCTGCTGTAAGGATTGCCGATGATCATGTCACACCTGCCACCCCGCGCAAGCCTTGACTGGTCGCAGCCTACTGTGAAGATGCTGCTCCTGACGTCGACGCTATCGTAGACACTGATCAAAGGGTGCTTCTCGACCGGTGGTGTGTCGGTCGCAAGAGGCATTGCGCGCTTCAAGGAACACCAATCCCACATTTTGGTTACTAATTTCACCGAGGAGTACCAGCATTTAAACAAGGGCGCGGCAATTGCCTTCCTCAAAAAAAACGCAAGAAGCAAGTGACGTGATCGCGGTCGGCGACTTTGAACGCACACCCGTAGAAACCTTCAAGCTCCCGCAGCCCTTCGACGTGAATCCGGCGCTACCGCAAGAACAACGGAACAAATTATTGGCTTTGCTGCGTCGCTATAGCGAATGTTTTTTGTCGAGCGCAAACTACGTCAGACCCCTCTAGCGAAGCACCGAATAATAACCGAAGATGGAGCCCGACCTACCCGACAGTCACCGTACCGCTTCTCTTCACACGAACGGGAAGCCATCCGGACTCAAGTGGACGACATGCTCAGCGACGACATTATACAGCCATCGAAAAAGCCCTGGGCTGCGCCCGTCGTACTCGTAAAGAAAAAAGACGGCACATTAAGGTTTTGCGTTGACTACCGGCGACTGAACAAAATCACAAAAAAGGACGTGTACCCCCTAGCTCCCCCGAATTTTGACGACGCCCTCGACCACCTCTGCCACGCGAAGTACTTCTCATCGATGGACCTGAAGACCGGCTACTGGCAAATTGAAGTGGACGAGAGAGACCGAGAGAAGACTGCATTTATAACCCCAGACGGCCTATACGAGTTCAAGGTGATGCCGTTTGGGCTGTGCACAGCACCCGGCGACGTTTCAGAAGAGTCATGGACACGGTGCTAGCTGGCCTGAAGTGGCACACCTGCCTCGTATACCTCGACAACGTAGTGGTATTCGCCCGGACTTTCGACGAACACCTTGCAAGGTTGGAGTCTGTACTCGAGGCAATTCGTACGTCGGGGTTGACGCTGAAGCCTGAAAAGTGCCGTTTCGCATACGGGGAACTCAAGTTCTTGGGCCACGTCGTCAACGCCGCGGGAGTCCTACCTGACCCAGGCAAAAACTTCAGCCATTGCGAACTTCCCAAGGCCGAAAGACAAGAAGGGCTTGCGAAGATTTCTCGGGCTGTGCGCATACTACCGGCGCTTCGTCGCAAACTTCGCACGCATAGCAGAGCCACTCACGCGCTTGACGAAAGGTAGCACCCCTTTCAGCTGGGAAAACGACAAGAAAAAGCATTCTGGCGAGCTGCAAAAACGCCTGCAAAGCCACGCCCGTGCTCGCTCATTTCGACGAAAATGCTGAAACGGAAATGCACACGGACGCCAGTGATATAGGCTTGGGTGCCGTCCTTGTCCAAAATCAAAGCGGCTGCGAAAGGGTAATCGCCTATGCCAGCCGTGGTCTGTCGAAGGAGGAGAAAAACTATTCTGCCTCTGAGAAAGAGTGCCTGGCTATTATACGGGTGATTTCAAAATTTCGCCCATACGTGTATGGAAGGCCATTCAAGGTTGTAACAGACCGCCATGCGCTGTGTTGGCTCGCCATTTGGAAGGACCCCTCTGGCCGTCTTGGGCGGTGGAGACTTGGCGCCTGCAGGAGTTCGACGTTACAGTCGTTTATAAATCCGGCAGAAAACACTCCGACGCCGACTGCCTGTCCCGCGTCCCCGTCGACCCACCACCACAAGACTCTGATGAAGACAGCGCGTTCTTCGGGATCGCGACGGAGAGCGACCTAGCCACCCAGCAGCGTGCCGACCCCGACTTACGCGTCATAATCGAGTACTTTGAGGGATGCAACGTTGCCGTTCCTAGGACCTTCAAACGCAGCTTACCAGCATTCCGCCTGAGAAACTCCGTCCTCGTGAAGAAGAATTTCAGCCCCGGAACAAGAGCGAATTACCTTCGCGTCATCCCCGCGGACCTTCGAGACGAAATTTTGGAAGCGTGCCATGACTACCCGTCTTCCGGACATCTCGGTACAGCCCACACAATTGGAAAAATCAAGGCGAGGTACTACTGGCCCGGCCTTACCTCTGACGTCACCCACTACGTCCGGAGCAGCCGTGACAAGACCCGCCGGATGCCGCCGGCGGGTCTTGTCACGGCAGCTCCGGAAAAACGCCGCCGACAAGAACCGCCGGACTTCCGCAACCGATCGCCGTCCCATCGAGACCATTTCAACAGATTAAAATGGACCTTTAGGCCCGTTCCCTACGTTCACGATCACAGAATAAGTGGATTGTCGTAGCGACAGAATACATGACGCGCTACGCAGAGACCACCGCTCTTCCGAGGGGGACAGCACAAGAAGTGGCGAAGTTCTTTATAAGCCAAGTTGCACTGCGACATGGAGCCCCAGAAGTCCTAATCACAGACCGCGGAACGGCATTTACTGCGGAGCTGATGCAAGGAGTATTACGCTACACCAACACGGATCACCGAAGAACCACGGCGTACCACCACCCCAAACGAATGGACTAACAGAACCTCTGAACAAGACAATCGCAGATATGCTGTCAGTGTACGTTGGCGTTGAACATAAGACTTGGGACGAAGTGCTCCCGTAAGTCACGTTTGCGTACAACACGGCTATCCAGGAGACGACGCAGCTGACGCCGTTCGAGCTTTGTCTACGGTAGAAGGCCGACTACGATGCTCGACGCCATGCTTTCCGCACGTAGAAGACGACGACCTCAACGCCGACGTCCACGGATATCTTCAACGTGCGGAGGATGCCCGCCAGCTCGCTCGAGTTCGTATAACGGACCAGCAGCTGGTGGATGCGGCCGCTACAACCTCCGACGCCGAGACGCCGAGTACCAACCAGGGAATCGTGTGTGGGTTTGAACTCCCATCCGACAACGCGGACTCAGTGAGAAGCTCCTGCGACGGTATTTCGGACCTTACCAGATTCTACGACGTGTTGGCCAACTTACCTATGAAGTGATCCCCGATGGTGACTCCGGCGCATCACGACAGCGCACGCGGACTGAAGTCGTCCATGTGGTTTGCTTAAAACCTTTCTACGGACGATGACGAACTTTTATTTTCATTTGTTCGGACTGTCGCTTATGTTAGCATCGGGTCGATGCACTCTTAGAGGGGGGTAATGCCGCGAACCATACATTGGGTTTGTTTATTTGTGTTTTGCCTTTACCGCCCGGCTGCGCCGGTCTGTGTTATCTCTGCGCGAAGGGAAGCGCGTGTTCCATTCTTTTTTTCTGTGCCGCATGTGTTATCTTGTTGTGATAATGAGAGCAATTCTGATCTAACGTTGAAAAGCCCAGAATAATCTTCTTGGATCTAACTATGTTCTCGATGTGAATTGACGTTTCGAGAACCATGCGCGCCGAAAGATAAAAAGGCTGCAGTTCGGACGCCGGGGCATTCGATTCTGCGACGCTCGCTGACGCAAGTCACTTTGTTTACCGCTGCTTCGCCGCCTTTGTATTCTTTTGAGTTGTTAGGGGAGCACAAGTTCGCTCCAGTAAACGTGTTTCTCATTCAAGACAACTGCATCGTCCTTGTCTTCGTGACAATATGAGGGGTCAGGGGCGGGTCGGGATACAAGTTGCTGGACTTTATTTCGCATGGAAGTGCGAAGGCTTTTAGCGGGCTAAGAATGCCGAGAGGAGTGGCATCTTTGAGGCGATGGTGACATTGAATCCTTAACCTTCGTAGTTTATTCTGCCACTCTGACTAAATGGGGAGGGACGACGGGGTGCTTGTAGACGTTGGAGGTGTATGGAGCCTCTCCCTCACAGCGGTGTGTGCCGATCAGTTACTTTGCGCTCCGAGGGTATGCCCATGTGTTCAGACAATGCCCAGGATAAAACTTTTCGTTTCGAGATCTCGAATCAAGCGGAGGATATTCGTCACCGTGTCATTCGGGGAGAACGCAAGATTCAACTCTCGAAGGCCTACGTGGGAATGTGTTTTGACGCGGAAGTTTCCGTGCGTGATGGCGTCGGAATGATCGCGGATGGTTTTCATAGCCTCTAGTATGCCCAGACGTTTGGCCTCTACAGCTAGTCCATAGGTGTTGGCGATGTGCCGAGATCTATTTAAAAACGGCAGGTCCGTGGAGGTCCTTGCTATTATTGTTCAGTTTCGTTAACAACAGCATCTGTGAAGATGTCTACTTCGTTATCTGCTTTGTCAGCCACTAAGCTTCGGACATCTTGTTCGCCGGCTGCTGTTTGACGTCTTGAGATTAGACGGCGACGGGGGATACTAGTCGAAGGTCCCTCCACAATGGGCAACGTCGCTGGATAGCTTGCAAAGTCAAACTTGGTATTCTTGTTTTCCCATGAGCACACCATCTTGCCTTGAGTGGATTCTTCAAAATTATGTTGAAATCGCAATTTGGTCTTTTCAAGAAAAAGTTCAAGAGGAGCAAGGGATGCAGCTTGCAAAAGGGTATCGATTGGAGTGAATTTGGGGAGGCCACTGATTGTGCGCAGTAGTCTATTCAATGGGGGAGGGACTTCAGGTTAGATGGCCGCAAGTCGTACACAGGGAATCCATATGCGAAGCGTCCATGTGCAATCGCACATCCCAGAATAGTACGCGTTTGCTTGGGTTCTCCCCCTACTTGTTACAGAGACGGGTGACGGAGTGCAGGGTTTTCCGCCAGGTCGTGTTCAAACCTGCCATCCATTGGCGCGGCCAATTACAACTGCTAACAGGAAGGCCGTGGAGGCGAACGGGGCTGTTCGCGAGTTCAGCTGGGCATCTGCTATGTGTAAAGAAATAGGTTTGTCGCTGGTTCGTGCAGGTTCCCCAATAGAAGTTTGGTCTTATGCGGGGACAATCGTAACCCTATCTGGCAGATGGGGAGTTCGAAGCTGAATACAGCAGCCTGTAGCTCCGTCTGTCTCTGTTCATTGGAGTGGTAATTCTTAGCTTAAGTCCTTACCACAATATCATCGGCGTACAGGGCAAATCTGGCGCGGTATCTTGTTCAAGTGTTCGCGCTACACTGGGCATGTTCGAGCGGACGGGAAATATTCTGGCCTGACGGAGCAGTATTGAATCAGAATAAGCGGGCGTTCCACACTCGTTCGTCGAGGAAGCGGGGGACTGCCGGACATCTTCGGCAAGGTTTATGGGTGCCGCATTTCTAGATCCTCGGAGTCCGAAGGTAGTTACTACAATCGCAAGACGTTTTACTCCATCGTACTCCAGGAGATCTACAATGCGGACTATAGTGTTCATCGACGTGTTCTCTGGCTTTCCTGGCAGCGCGGGCTACGCAGAGTGCTGCGGGAGAGCTTTTTTTATTTCAAAAGCAATAAAGAAACTTTCATTTGTGACGCGCGGGCAGCCAATGTACTCGCTTAGAACCTTTTACATGAAGTAATAAACACAGACATGCCCTCATCTAGAATTGCGACGCCGTCCTCGCCCACGAGCTGAAATAGACCCCCCATGTCTGCCAGAAGACGCACCGCAAATGACCGTTTAGGGGCAAATCATAAGTCATCTTACTTCTCGTTAAAAAAACGGTGTTGCAATGAGAAAAATCGACTGAAATGTGCGCGGAAGTGATTTTCCAGATCAAATAAATGAACTCCAAACAATCAAATCCGAAATAACGAAAAATATTCGCAATTTTATTTTGAAACTGGCCGTGCCGCTCTCCTTTGTTGTCTGCTAGCAGCGTCGTCTGCTATCTGCCCGATCGGTGCCCGCTCGCCGCCAGACCACGAACGCCCGGGCGGCTCTGGCAGCTTGCGGGGAGGCAGAAGTTGCCGACCCTAAAAAATCGAAGACGTTCTGGCGCCGCGGAAGTGACGTTTTCGGGCTGCCGAAGAAAAACGAATGACCGGCTCTCGCCTCTGGCAGACCGCGGGGAGCCCCCGGCCGCCATTAGTTGAAAATCGAACAGGCCCACTGTTTATAACCAAGCGGAAAAGGACCGGTCCGATGACGGAGTCTCGTGGAACGCCTCGGTCGAGATAGAAGAGACAGAAGACAGACGCTCGATTTTTGCGATGAAATCCACTGCCAAAAACAATTCGATCCATTGTCTGTTGTCACCCCTGCAAAGACATATTTGGATGGCATTTTAAGACATCCAACGGCAACACTTAAGAAACGTTCTACTAGATATGTTTGATTCTACCCTTAGAACGCGCCCGGAGAAGTGCAACATAGCTTTATAAACATAGAAAAAGGCCTTGTTAATTCACGGGCGTTTTTGCCGTACGCCAGCGCTGGCCTCGAGGCACCCGTCCTGGAGCAGTGGACTGCGGTGAGCAAACATCCATCAATTTATGTCGGTAGTAGCGCGACGGGCGATTAACACCGCGAGAGTAGATAGGGAAACGAAGGGAGGCATTTATTTGGCAACTATTGACGAAATACTGGCGTATTTCGTCACCATTTGCAAAGAAAGGAGCGGATACTGGGTAAATGTTATGTAATGACAAACTTCCACATCTTAGAGTTCGTAGCAAAACATGTTTGTTTCGGATACTCGGAGATATCCGCAAATCACCGCTCTCTGTTTTTTCTGCACATAGTAATATTCTGAACAAGGTGGATTTGTTAGGAATGTAGCGTTTCGATATATCGGATTGAACGTAAATGGTGCGGGAGATACATAATGAATTACGTCATCCTACCACTTCAATCTGATGAATTTAACATCAGATAGAAATGAGCAGGGTGAAAGGAATTCTGTTCCCTCACCGATAACTTAGAAGTAGAGCGACAGCAATCGCAGTCCTTATAATTATACAGTGCACTCAAAAAAAACTTTTCCCCCATTTCACTAGTTACCAATTCGACATATGGGTAGGAGCAGAGTCTCCTGCGCTGAAGCTGCGACTACTACCTTTTTTGCCTATACACACAATATGCCCCATCAGCGTCCGCTAATGTTTACGCTAGACATAAACGACACAGCTAGTTTTAATAAACCTACTTGAGCTTGCATTGTTTTCATGCCTTCGTGTACGAAATTGTGTTTCTGCGAACGACCTAAATAAGTTGTAGGGACAGCAGGGAACTGAAACGGTAACTAACAGACTGGCAGAACTGTGGTTCAGTTGTTGAAGCTTTTGACCGTGATTGACTAAGCCTGACTGGTGACATTCTCGGCCATGCCCGCGGTTAAAATGGGAAATTCACCGTGTTGCATGGCATTGCGCATTTCGGATCATCATGTGGCACTGCCACTCCGAGCTAATGTATTTGTCGCTGTCAATGCTGAACGTAGTATTAACGTAGAATAGGCGAAGGTAATTGTGCCCCTTCTTTTAGAACAACATATCGGCGTTGCTCGTGGAGTAGTTTAGTCCCACAACAACAGGGGGAATTACCCCTTGCGAACTTCAGTGACTAATGCAGACAACGGCTGTCCCCTATCTTATCCAAATAGCCTGGTCGCAGCGGTGATTTCGTTACCGATTTTATTACAAGCTGTCGAGGCACCAAATCTGAATCCCAGAACGTTGATGGAACACGAGCCACTTTCGATCGGTTTTTAAAGTGTAAACCAGCTCCAATTTAGACTAAAAGCAAAATCATCAGCTACAGACCCTCATCAACCCTTTCCGTAGCTGTTTCACTTCGTACTTCAAGGTCAAGTGAACTATGTTGAATAAACATAGCCGACGAAGGAGAGAAACTGACCATACCCGACGAAGGAAAGAAACCTGCTCGGCAATAACCGTGCAGGGTTTCCTAAAAAAGAGAGGCAATTCAATGCCAGTCCGAAGAAATGTTGAGTGATGATGTGATACAGCCATCAAAGAGTACATGGGCATCATATGTTGTCTTCGTAGTAATAAGAGACAGCAGCCAATGCATCTGCGTCGTTAACAGCCAGTTAAAGAAGGTTACTAAAAAGGATAACTAACCCTTACGTTTGGACAGAGCTGCGCGAATTTTCATATTTTTGGCAGCGCACCTCCCATGTAAGTTCTTAGACTTTCGCACCGCTCTTTTATTTTGTTTTAGAGTACATTTGTACAAAATTAGAACCAAATTGCACCCAAAATTTTGAGGTCATAAACGTTTTTTTTTTGTTTTCGAAGAGGAGGCGGCCGTGCTCGCTAAGGCACAGGCAAGCATTACATTTCTAGCTAATTTCCTCCACAAGGTCTCCCTTCAAAAGCCGTTCTCGCGTTACCCGGCTGCTAGTCCGATAGTTTATAGAGTTAAATCATCTCGCTAGGCACATGTTCGCTAATCGTACAGGGAAATTCCAAATGTAAACACAGTCACCGTACCGTCTAGAAACTTCAAATCATGTAGGACGCCTTTGTACAGAGCTGTGCGTATTTTAGCTTATTCTTCAGGACCTCTGCTATGTTAGTTATTATCCTTCAGCAATGCTCTTTCATAAAGTTCTAGAACACATGTGTACCAAATTTGAACCTCAAGGCACCAACAGATTTGCAGTTATAAACGGTTTCTGTGTTGGCGAGGCAGGGACGGTCGCTGTCGCTGTGGCACACGCAAGCGAATCTACCTGGCCGTCGTGACAAGGTGAACCTTTAAAAGCCATACTTGCGTTACCGCATTACTGTTCGGATAGGTTGACGTTAAATATGCTCGCTATGGGCCATTTCGACAAATTTAGAGCCAAAAGATGAAATGTAAACAAACCACAGTCGCCGTAGCCATAGTCACAATAGCCGCAGTGAAAATAGTAGAATGAGCGAGTAATTAACCAGGGGGTTCCTTTAAAAGATTGACATAGGTTACAAAATGCCTCCAATACATTGGACAGACACGTAGAAACAAGGAAAGTCCGCATAATATTAGCGTTCATCGAAAGGCGAAATAAACAAACCTTTCTAACCACCAGCCTAACCGGCCCAGCCAGCGGGGTTAATATTGAAATAAAAAAAATGCAATTGTAAGCGAAAACATGCTAAAGATTGCTTTAAAAGATGAAGCATACCCTCCGCAGCATCTAACAATAAAAAAGGAGAAGCACTCTAAATAAGTTCAGCTCTATGTCGCAACCGCCGTGCTCATACTTAGATAGGCGTTGGTAGGGGGCTCGGGGTGACTTAGGTAACGTCGCTAAAATTCCATAACTCGACAAGCCCAGGGTGCACTAATAAGTCGAAGGAATAGCGAGATAATTACGGGATTTTATATAGGAAATACTGAAATATAGATTTAAATCTCGGTTGCAGTCCCAAGGCCTCCTCTATTATGAGGGCGCAGGGTTGTGTAGCCTTCACGCATACCAGCCAAAATGGCAACCGTTGTTCCAATAGGCGGTTTTTTGGCTTAGAATAACGTTAAGATGGCGTGAAGGGCGCTAATTTACTTTCAGCAACATTTTTGGCCAAGCGAGCTTCAACAAGCCATTTATCATAGCTATATACTTGAGCAGATCACTGGTTCGCTTTTCTAGCCTCAAAACGTAAGGGGATCTGTCATGAGTAACATTCCCCTTCAGCTGATCCCTTCAGAACCGCGAGTAGAAAAACAAGAACAAAAAACGCTGGCTGAATATCACTGCAGGCATGCGCGGCCAAGTTGTCCACGTGAAACGTTTCTCGCTTTCTCTCCTTCTTTTGTCTGGCTCTGTGCCGTGCCCATGCAGGCATGGAGAGCTGCCTGCTCCGGAATTAACCATCATCTGTGATACCTGACCGTCTACGCTAGAAATGTCGAACCATTCTAGAAAGGCTCTTAGGGACAAAAAAATCTCCCCGTCTTCCCGCGTGGGAACCATGATAGGATGCGAAGCATCATGGGGGTTCTTCTAATTCGCAGCCTTCTCTTCTTCTACGTCAGGGCTAACGTTGCCGTGAGCGTTTGGGTGATGCTGTTGCTTGTACTTGCGTCTCCCCACACGCTGACGCTACTGTTGGTTGCGGTCGAACTCATCATACAACACATTACCAGAATCGGCGCAGGCAATGTCTCAGAGCAGACTGAAAGAGGCGCTGCGTGCGCACCTGCTTTCATGCGCTGCCAAAGGGGAGAAGGAGAGGCGCGCGGCGAGCGCATGCGCACGCACCTGCTTCTTGACGTAGTTTGAATGAGTGAAGGACATAAGGCGCGTTCGTAGCAAATGCTCCCGTCACGGTTTGTAGCACAGTGGGAAGAGTGGTGCGTACCTCCATTTGCGGCCAGAGAGTCGTGGGATCGAAGCCGGGCGCCGACTAACTCTTTCTTTTTACTTATAGTGTAATGGAGGAGAGACGCGCATGCGCCATGGAATGTGGACGAGGCACGGACGGATGATCAGAATCATGCATTGAAGCTGTTACTCATACCTTTTCAGCCTATACGCACAATATCATCGCCGTACGTCCGCTTAGATTTATGCTATACATGAGAATCCTTCCGAGATGCATCATCAGGGTAGCGACGCGGCGCCATTGCATTCCCTCTGCATTTCCAACGGTTTTTAAGCGTGCTGGAATACCATGTATACCCGGCGTCAAAATAAGCCGGGGCACGCGATCGCGTGGCAAAATGCATTGGCGCGACATGTGACGTTGCACTTCTGGTGTCGAGACATCGATGTGCGCGTCCACGTCCACCCACGCTCGCTAGCCTGTCTTTTGCTTCGCTTCAGACGGTAGCGCTGATCACATTCAGAGCTTGGCGCCAGGGGTCACTATTTTGCTCAACATGTCTTGCTCGTACACGCTTCAGCGGCAGAGGGTGAGAGTGAAGATGCGTAGGTCGCCCTGCCCTGCTATGACAGACAACTAATCTTGCATGCCTCGGCGTGACAAAATTGTGTCCCACATATGCTCTCCCACTTTGGTATTTCTAACAGCGACGCTGTTCTTGGGCTGGGTTTGGCTACAGCGTGTCCTTGTATCGTTTTAAGCTCCCTCCGGAGTCCCCAGCAACGCGTTTGTGTTTACAGGTAAAGCCGATTTTATGAAGATCGGTGGAAGCTTGGTCTTTGTAGGCTTGCCTTCCGACACTGCCTGTTGCGCGGCGACGCATGGAAATCTACAGAAGGAGTATGATTAAAGAAAACGGCTTGAACTCGTGTTAATTAATGTATCCAAAAACAAGTTCCTTGAAACTATGCTGATAGGATGACTATAGCACTATGCCTAGTTTCGTTGACTTGTCGTAATTAGGTAGTGAAGATGTAAACGTTGGAGAATTAGTTTGTTGTCATTATAACGCAATCTACGCAGAGAGTTTGCCATGTATTAGAGAAAACGGTCGTATCTGCGGCTCCGCGCTGTTTCAGTAGATATCTATCACAATCGGTGGAACGAGTTTTAATATTTTTTTTGTAAAACATGCAATTGGTTGTTAACTAAGAATGAGCACACAAACCGAATACAAACTGAAGCAAAAAAATATACTATTTTACTAAGGTGTGATGAGACTTCACCTTGCACACGTTCTGAAACAATTAAAGAAGGGTAAACGGGAGAAGAGTTTGGCGTGGTACTGGGTTTGGGAATAAATTAACAAAACTTTCAGTGCCCTTCCACTCTGTGAAGAAGGATGACAGTAAAAGCTGCGGTGCCGAGCCTCACCGCGAGCTTTGACTGGGTTCAAGGGGTGCACGAAGCAAAACACGTTTAATTGTAATTTGCGATTCAGCATAGTTCCTGGTTAAATGACTGAATGAACTTTTGATTAACTAGAGTTTTCTTCCGGTGGACAAACATGGGGCTGTCCGTTTACCTCCCATAGAATCCCATATGTACTGACAGCGGACGAGAAATAAAGAATATTTACAATTTCACTATGAAACATGTTGTTTTGAAAAATATAATACTCGGCTTTGTGTTATACTCATCTTAGCGCCTAACTGTCATATAATTTGTTTTGGTATAGTTTCAATGAAACCAGCGTTAGAGGCACTTTCTGTGATGATATTCCCTCCAAAGATTGACTTGATTCTCGGTTAAATAGTCGTTGTGCGAAAAACATCTTACAAAGGTCAACCTTACAACGATCCCCATAATGTCTGCTTCACCTCCTAACACAAATATATGGCTGGGAAGATATTTTAGGGAACAGCCCTTTGGCGCCGTTCTCTGGGTTCAGCCGCGTCGGCGTCGTCGTGACCGAGCGAACGATGGGAAGACCGGCGAGTGAAAGAAGGCAAAGGGAGAGGCTGTCGCGAAATTTGGAGGGGAGTAGGTTTGCCGTGGTGGCGTCAGCCAGCGCCCTCCGAAAGTGTGTGGTCGGGTAAGGGCAGGGGCAGTATGCTGAGGCCACACGAGGCGTTCGACGCTTGGAGAAAACGTGACGAAGGCGTTCAGGCGACAATGATGTGCCTTCGCTTAATGCTATGTTCAGACTTAATGCGTAAAAACCGTATCTTGCGCTATGGGCGTAAAAAACTGCGTTTTACACAGTTCGGTTGGCTGAGACGTCAAATGACGTCATTACTTAAAGATATTACGACAATTGCGTCAACACTTTAAACCCGGCCTAAGACGCAGTTGTCTACATCTTGTCTACATTCTTGTCTACATTGCTTTATTACTGGAGACGATCTGCTGGATCCTAGCCACAGTCAGCTTTCCTGTAAAAAGGAATGCAGTATTTAAAACTAAGATAGTAGTCCCGTTACCATGTATCCTTTGTCAGAGCAACACACAGCGAGCAACGCATCCTCCCCCTGGCCCTCGGCCGCTGAAGCTTGTGCGACCAAGAGGGGTTCCCCAAACAAGGTGGCCCCTGGCGCCCAGCGCTGAATGTGACAAGCGTTGCCGTTTGAAGCGAATGAAAATTCAGCTAGAGAACGTGGTTCGACGCGCATGCGCACATCGATGTTTCGACACCACATGTGAAACGTCACATATCGCAGCGATGCATTTTGCCACGCGCTCTCGTGGCCCGGCTTATTTTGATGCCGGGTGTACATGTGGCTGCATGTGCACCCAGCTCTTTCTAATGGTGATTTGGATAAATGTTGCTATAGTGTATCGCCAAAAACACACAAAAGCAATCCTGATTCAAAGTGCAGGGTCTCCTAGAAAGCGTTGCCGTGACAACAATGAAACTGAAGGTGACCAAGAACGTTTATAAACTCAAGAAAATGCATTTCGTCTCATGTACCCGTATCCTCCCCCCCAAAAGAAAAACTGGCCCGAAAGTGACACGGGTATGTTGGTTCTATGATGTCACGTAGGCAACGTGCGTACACGCGTGGGAAGTTACCGTCATTGCGATTAGGTGTGTCTGGCGTTGTCTGGATTGTCAGGTATTCAAGATAAATTTGTAAGGTCGAATTCCTGTATTTTTTCTGTTCTCGCATTGGCCCAGTATTTATTGGCGAGTTGCTTCTGCGTGTTCGGAGACCGCGTTAGAACACACGTTTTTCTTTTTAAACTCTAGCATGTGCGGCTTGAGCTGTTGCTGAGAATTTTTTGTCTCATCAAAATGGCTTCGATCGCAGTCTTCACAGGGAGTACTTTAGATAAGTCCTCGGACCTGCCCCTTCTTTCGCTTGTCCTTCATGTTTGCCAGAGAGCGCCGTAATTGTTTTGTTGGTACGTGCGCTACCTAAACACTGTAGGGTACCAGAACACGCGATAAGTGCCCGCTAATTCGAGGTACATACCGTATTGGAGCACGATACTTGGTACACGTGCCGAGGAGCACCAAAATGACTATGGGTAAACACTTGTAGAGGGGTAGCGATGCAGATGGTGTACGTCGGCAACGACATTTTCCGGATTCTTCCAGTCTCTTCGTACGGCTTACGAGGGGCGATTGCAGTCTGTTTGTGGGCGGCAGGGTCACAGATTTAAAATTCGCGTTGCGACCGGTATAGGTGCTCTTACTGTACACAATGAACGTCAAGGATTTTTCTTCGAAGTTGGCCCAGCATGAAATAATGTAAGATCGCATTGCTGCTCCCCTTCTACGGGAAACCTGATTGCGTCATCCATGCTGTTCAGGTGGGCTGTAAATGTAGTCAGTGCCTCCTTTTTAATCACGCAGAAGCAATCGAATACGTTACGTAGAAAAGTTTTGGACGCCGGACCGGACAAATTGAGCGCACGTTGCCGAAACGACTCCATCGTAAGGTTTACGGCGGGGACCGTTACGGCAGCGCGCATCATTGTCCCTTGTATATGCTTCTATAACGTGCGTTGAAAGCGAAGTACGTGTTATTGAAACCTTAGGAGCCGCCGCATAATTGGGACTTCAATTATCGTGCGCCCTGGCAAAGTTGGGCTCCTTGCGAACGCAGCTACGCAAGCATGAATTGCCCAGTTCGTTGTTACACTTGTAATCAAGCACTGGACGTTAAAAGATACTGGAATGTCGCCACCTTGTTGGCCGCTGTCAAGTACCC
>CM023448.1:33726960-33921703 GCA_013339765.2 Haemaphysalis longicornis | reverse complement strand
CCCCTACGTGCACAATTTCTCCCACCGCCTTAAAAAGGTTGCGGGCAAATGTGGTGCCGACGTCGTGTTCTCCGCCCCCGATAAACTAGCACGAATATGCTCCGCGGTGAATGGCGAGAAAAAGGGCAACCGCTGTGCTAAGAGGCATGCCACGCAGTTTGTTGGTTGCAAACAAGGTGTGTACGAAGTGCCTCTATCCTGTGGAAAATGCTATATCGGCAGACTGGTAGGTGCATTAAAGACAGGCTCCGGGAGCACCGTACAGCAGTTCAAGCGCTCCCTGCGGGGGCCATTTAGCTGACCATTGGCGCCGCTGCCGGTACGTTCAACAATGTGTTCAACTTTACGAGAAGAAACAAATATTGCGTTGTTTTAAGGCACAAGACAGCCGTGAATTGTTTGAACTTGGCGCATCATGAAAGGCGTTGATAAGTGTGTAAGCACGGCATCTATTAAATTGTGAAAAAAAGAAATAGAGTTTCTGAATGCAAACTTGCCACGTGTGTAACGGATTGCACCAGTTGACCCTGTCACGATTTTTTTTTGTTATTTGAGCATGTTCACGCATGCGCGCTCGTGTATATATATTTCGATACGTGTAGTAAAAATTCAGTTGATGTTTAGCGCTAGTCCTGTGTTTTCTACTTTTGTCCCGTCCTTACCGCGCTACTTAACCATGTTTCACAGTTTGAACCAACTAGCCCAGATTTACGCATTGACATGCATAATAGTAATTCGCAATAAGGACCCGCCGCGGTGGCTCAGTGGCTAAGAGATTGCGCTGCTCAGCACGAGGTTGCGGGTTCGATTCGCGGGCCGCGGCGGCCACTGTTCTGATGGAGGCGAAATGCAAAACCGACCGTGTGTTCCGGATTTCGGTGCACGTGAAAAATTTCCAGGGGGTCAAAATAAATCCGGAGCCCTCCACTACGGCGCCCAACATCGACTGGGTTGCATCGGCGCGTTAAATCCCGAAATCAATCAATCAAATCAATTCGCAATAATGCGCTGTACCACCGTTAGCCGCTCACTGCTACCACCCATGCAATTAAAATTTCCCGCATTGGCTGTGCTCGCGCGCCTCGAGCCTGGAACTGCGCCAGCTGAAGTTTAGTTGCTTTTGTGCTTGCTTTAATTTCGTATCCCGGAGCTGTTGTGCGTCCTTTCGACATGCAAATTTTTCTTGCGCGACTGGAGCCCTTCTGCATCATTTTGAACGCGCCATTTTTTCTGCTATGGTAGCTTTTTTACTAGTAGCATAAAAATAATAACCAACCCAACGAGCATTTTTAACTAAATGAACGCAGGGCTGTAATTACGTACATTTTACCTCAAATGTACCTATAGTTTTCTTTGCGCTAGACAACGGGGAGAGGTAGGACAAGCGCCAGCGGTTCACGAGTTTCCAACCCTTTCCACTATATAAACCACTGGCTTTCAGGGCCTCTGGGTTACGCCGCCACGACAGGGCTACAACGGAACGCCCTGTTGTTCTACGTCGGTCTAGCGAAGGAGCTACGATGACAATGCAAGCACATAAAGTGCTCTGCACCTAACATTTTGTGAACGGCGCGCATAGCGCGCGGCGCTTGGCTGCGCACTAACTCGTATGTCCTGGAGAGGAGGCTGGAGAAACATACGTGTTTCTTTTAGAGGCGAAGCTCTTCTTGCTCAGGCCCTGTCTGTTCCTCGTTGCTGCTGTATCCGGCATATTAATGATGATTGTGGGAGGATCCCACTAGTGTTTGGCCAAGCAAAGATTGGCCGAAGAGTTGAAAACGTTCAACACGTTCGTTGCTACCCAACAAGGAGGAGAGGAAGAAGAAGAGGTTGTCGTTCGGCTGCGAGCTAAAAAACGTACCGGGGGTCGCGATAGAAGACGGTCTGCCGAAGGCGACGGCCAAGGTGGCTAAAATGTCACACACAGAATTCGCCAACTTACCCATGGAGATTCTCATCGTCCCAAACAAGCCCTACATATTCACCACAAACATCGACGTCGTGGATGGGCTTGTCAACGGAGCGGTGGTAAGTTTGACGTGCCGACTCTTTATATGATGTGCGGGCGAATGTTTCACGGTTTTAATGATAAGAATTTTAGCTTCTCCCTTCTCATCATCATTCACTTCATGGAGGTGGCGCAATTTTTTCGAAAAACTTGGAATTTCAGCTAAAGGTTCAGAAATCATGCGAGAACACGTTAAATATTGTAGTTTAAATAAGATCTTAGCACATCTATCGCGTCAGGCCGTCTACTAGGCCGGCAATCACCCGGCCCCCGGTCGTACAACACCCCGGTCCTACGACGCTTTCTCGAAGTCCCTTGAAGGTTGTATTATTGGGGTTACACTGTATACGAAAAATATTCTCAGAATATTGCGTTCATAAAAGCAATAATAGATTCTGTCACAAGAGCTAACATTTTTCTATAAACGAAAACAAATGTAACTTAAACTAATGCTATAAATAAAGCTTTGATGGTAAATAGAAACTGTTAATTAATTTTTAGTCCTTTCGATGTGCGCAGAAAACTATTGGCGGCACTTTTTTTGCAAGTGGGCCACACAAAAGGAAGCTCCAGAATTTAGATATAATTTTTGAATCCGATTTTTGTAGCGTTATTGAAAAGCAATATATATTGCGAGGATAAATATTGTTTTCAAAGTGGGAATATTAGTACGTCAGAAGATAAAGTGACCGCATCTGCTATTGCACAAAGGGACCCCATTTAAACCTTAAAAATAAGTCTGTCGTTAATTTGAATATATTTACGTTGTTGCAACATGTTGAAAATTAGCTCACACTTTTGTGAAGAAAAAAATAGGTTAGGCGTTCGTTGTACTTACCTGTGCCGGCATGTTGTAGTATTGCACCGTATTCATCCAGACACCAAAGCTCGTAATTTGCAAAACTTGTTCCTGAAAGATTGAAATGCAGTTGTGAGACAGGTTGTAAGTTGAAGGAGGTGTCAATCTGACCCGGTTGGAAAGCACGAGAATGTAGGCTTTGGGCAAACGCAATGTACACTGGAGTAATGAACTCAGAAGACGCAATTAGCAACTATACATTAAACGTAATCTAGGAGCTACTGTCTTATAAGAACAGTCCTGCGGGCGAAACACTTAGGGCTCGCGTCCGAGTACGATGCCTTCCGTGCTCTAGCTCGGCGCAAGGGTCGTTGGCGCTGTCGTAGCCGAGAGAGCTGACGTACGTGACGGATGACGTGTGATAGCACGACGTTGTTGCCTCTGTGCTCGCCGGTCACTGACCAAGGTGTTATAAATGTTGGGCCGGACAGCGTGGAGAGCAATGAGCCGGACTACTGTTCCTAAGCCAACACACGCGTTATATTGAAACGGCAATCAAAACAGCCAGGTGCGAAATGGGGAAGACAACAATTACAAGACTCGCAGAGGACTGGCGAGAAACTGGTAAACTACAGTCCGCTGCGGCTGGCACGGAAGATGAAGTGTACACGGACCTTCGGTGAGACGACGCGACGTGGCAGTCTGTCCGCAGAGCTGACGAGATGTGTGCGCAGAGAAGCTTCAATCCGGCGTTATATTCGACGGCAAAGAACGTGGTGGTGCCAATCATTAGCGGCGGGAGGAAATAGCTTGGGCTCGAAACGAGGCCTCGCTGCCCGCTGTCTGCGTCACTGGCACACCACTCACTTTTGGGCCAGATCCCGGCTTCTCCCGGCGGCGTCAAGGGCTGTCGTCAGGCTTAAACCACGACGGACAGGAAACTTGGAAGGAAGCGCCAGCGATGGACTTTGGGCCTACACCGCAAGGGCGCCGTCATGCTGTCGTCTTGCCCGACCGCTTCCAAGCTCTTAACTTTTTTTCTTTGTGGCTTTTCTCTCCGGCTAGCGGTGCTCCAGCGGTTCGGCGGATTAGCCACCACACTGTCCTGGCTCTTCACTAGACTATTCCCCTCTACAGAAAGCTGTTAGAAAGAACTATTCTAGAGAAGTTGGTGATGGAGACAGTGCGGCAAAGATGGTCTAAACAGCAATCTATATAGAAAAGTCACCCAGCCCAGTCCCTATGTGCGCTCTCGTAGAACAAAAATGTTCAAACACTAAATTCCAAGCAAGCCCCTATAGCAGTTCCCCCGGTCAGAAAAACACTACCAACAGTCCCCTCATGCTGCTTCAGAAGTCATCCTACATGTTAACTATAAACTGTTCCACGCTAACAGAAGAATATATGCCTAAGTGCCGCACAAGAACATCAACCGTACGAAGCTGTGTACAGCTGGGAAATCTTTATTGACAGAGTCATATGTCCTGGTCCAGGCATGCGTGTACACCAGAAAAGCCTACGGTTGCCTAACCAACTGGGCGCCTCTTCCGCTATGGCAGCCCGACCCTATGCTATGGAGCACACCCTGATTTCCGTTCCGGCACTTCTACTTATTAGTAGAGTGTTTATGTATAGATTTTACGGAAGGAACAGGGTACTATTGACATGTGGTGAGGATGTCACGTTTCTTGCGTCTTTTCGGCTTTTCCCCCCACCGGCGTCTCATCTTAATATCCGTTTACGGGACGCTTGGGTGAAGTTGTTTACGCAGCGTATCACCACTTCGCTGGGTTATCGGATAGCGGTAAGTCGTCCGGCCTCACATCACTACAATCATTCCTACGACTACCACGCCTCTTAAAAATATTTTAGCTTGACGCATAACATGACTGTTTTTTAGGCTCAACTTTGGGCAAACTGAGTATCGAAATGATCGAAAATCTAATGGCACTGTCGATTCCTGTATCTGCGACAACGCGACTTACGTACCGATGTTTTTATGGCCGGATGCACGCAGTGTTTTAGTGGCTTTTTTAATTCTGCGGTATTTAACGTCTGCATTGGCGGTCGTTTGAACGTATTTAACGTCTCATTGGCGGCTGCGAGTCCTTTAGGAATATTCACTTCAGGGCCTTCATTTCAATACGCTTCGAGAGTACTCGAACACGGTGCCTTGTCTTCCTTAAGACGGTCTGCGTTGTGGTCATGTGTCTCCGGTTCCTACAAACCAAGCTCTCGTTGAACTGGCACTGAACAATTAGCAGGATGGCTAGGTGCGGGGGCTGGCACATGTAAGGGGGTACGCGATATGTCAGCCGGACAAGCGAGGCGTATGTGCAATTCGGGAGTGGCGATTTCCTTGTTGAGGGCGGCAATCCTTCGTTCATCCGCGTCCTTCCTTTCCTTATACTCTCTGAGTGTCTGCAGTTGTCTGCAGTGATCCAAAAGCGGCCAATCTACTGAATAGTATGGGTGGAACCCACGAAGAGGAGCAGCAGGAGGGCGGGGAGGCGGTTCGTTCTCGCCGCCATCAAGACGGCTACCCTCGGGGTGTAGGCCCGAGGACCGTCGCCGGCTCTCCCGTGCGACCCATCACCAGGGCTGTCAGCGAGACGACAGCTGACACAGAGACGAAAAGACGCTGCTGTACCCGCCAGAGTGAGGGGTGTTCCGGTGCGGGGAGCGCGGGCAGAGAGTCCTGGCCGTGGCTCAGGCTAACCACTTCCGTCCCGTCACCAGCCATCGGCCACCGTCACGTCCCTGCCAGCTAGATACCACCTCAACGACTCCTCTAACCTGCCCTGTGGCCAGCCAGACAAGCGCGTCTCCGAGTTGCCACATCCAGACCATCTCGTCTGGGCAATCGCCGTCTCTGAGCATATGACTCCGTTCATGACTTTGTCCCCCGTCATCCGCACCTTTGTGTTTCCGCGTGCACTCCGCCTGTGAGCTGTTCCGTCTATTCCGGCTTTGTACATCTATCCAGTTATTATAGTTGGTGTGCGTGCATTTGAGAAAGCGTAGTCCAGGCTCGTGACTCTGTACGCGGTCCGGCCCAACATTCATAACAGAAGGCTGCAGTGAGTACACCGGAGAGACGGCTTTGGCAGTCTACAATGCCAGGAGGGAAATGTAGGTCGGCTCTGAGTATCCTGGACGTTCTTGTGCCGCAGAGAACTCGCCCAGAGCCCCGTGCTTTCAGCCTCCAACTTGTCACCACTTGTTCAGCTTCCTTTTCTTCGTTCTCCTTCTTTCCCACGTGGTCCTCGTCGGAAACGGCTGAGTGCGTCTTCGTCCTTACTTCTAAGCGCTGCGACAATCGTCTCCTCAAAGCAGTGTACCGACATATTCAGTTGAAGTGGTTGTAGCACATTCCTTGTAATAGGGGAATGCGATATCGATTATAATTTATTTTCAGATACAAAACATGTGGTGTTTGCCATTAAAAACAATACAGTGCTACAAGAAATGTTTGAGATTTAGAGTTGCATCCCGCCATATATATATATGCAAATATCAATAAAAAAGAAATTACTCAAAATGAAGAGACCTTTTCTATGACATATATTATGTACTACCATCCGCGATTATTCATAGTCACACGTTCAACTTTACAACTGGGAAACGTTTTAAATACAGGAGAAAATTTATTCCTTCTTTCAAACATGTGTGTTTGCGCCGTCACAACACGCCCACTTATGTTTACAGATGAAGCAGGTGAGGCCTGAGCACCACTATTGATTGTGTATGTTAGAGTGATTTGAAGTCATAGGAGTTGAACATAATATAATTTTATTGCTCTTGCAATTAAAGCCAATTCGTGCACCTGCTACCATATTTACAACTATTTTTTGTTACAACTACTGTTTTACCTAATCGCCGGAAAGTCACATGGGCGTAACATGTGGGCCGCACCCCATCTAAAACGCTCCAAGGAGCACAAGCAGAACATAAAAGCCAGGCTCAGGCTGAGTCACACAACACGGCTTGGTACTAAACAGGCGCCTCCGCAAACTACCAATTACCACAATTCCCTGGTTTACCCTGACAGATTTTAGAGACGAAAGCGCATGTGGTAACACTATAATTGGGGCCAGTATGCCTAATGTGACAGTATTCGATGCAAGCGGGAACGGAAACATGCAAACTGATAGCAAGATTATTAACCCCTTATACCTCTTTTCACGTCTTTTTGCAAAATATTGGTTGGTTTCTTCTAGCTTTGGTGGTGGCACAGAAATTACAACAGAACCAATGATTTAACCCATGATTGACTTTGTCTGTTGCTTAATTTACCATATTTTCATTGCAATACGGAGCCAAATTGGAGACCCCAAACATAATTTCTCCAGGCGCATGCATGCCTGAATTTTAATTTGAACAGACAGCACCAGATAAGTTGGCTGGTGTTATTCCTTGGACGTCATTCCCAAGGAATTGTTGCATTTATGTCAAAATGGCTAAACAATAAATGTGTCTCTTCAACAGTTTTTTTCAGGTCCTGGAGTGCAGCTGCGCTCGTACGGAGGCCTTACGAACTCACCTAAAATATCGATTCTGATGGCATACTCTGGCAGGATTACACACATAGGAAGAGGTGTACGCACCGCGAAAGACACGGTTGAAAGAAACAAAGATGTGAACTGGTTGCACTGGGACGTTCAAAGGGAAACGCTGACTGGCAATATTCGCCGGTTGATATCACGCCGTCATAAAATTGTTTAATTAATTCTGCGTATGTAAGCTTAGAGACAAAGGTGCACCGCAGTCTTACATTTCCGCTGTTGTATCGATGCACGATTTCAATGTACGACGTTGTCGACCACACTTATTAGCTATCTGGCGAGTAATACGTAGGCCAAATATTTGCACCAATATTTGTCGGGTTAAGATAATACATAGATCTGGGAATAGGATTCCTGTAGGTGCATGTTCCCGAGGACCTCAAGTCCGTTGGCCACATGCTTGCTTCTCCAGTAGTTGACAGATAATTAGATTGTCTTGCTTTTTAGTTCCTTGTTTTAAAATCGAGAATTTAACATCGATAACCTTTGCAATAAAAATGCACTACAACGCGGGACAATTCAGAATAAAGCATTTAAAACAATTCAAGATGCGCTTGCATTAGTAATAAAGCGATGTTGTGATAAAAAAATGGCGCCTGCGTTCTGCAAAGAACCCTCGAATAGCTATCACTTGCAGTATGTCAAGAAGCGGTAAAACAAAAGCAATTCAAACTACCAACGTCTCTCCTGAAAACGAGGGCCATTCGAAATTCCGCGTGCAATGAATTCGAGGGTGCGCAAGCAAGTATGACAAAAGAATGTTTCGATAAACTGTTTGGCAGCAGACTTCAGGGACATAATGTCGCAATAAATATTGCGGGCAGTGGGCAAAACGTGGAGAAAAAAAGAATTATCAAGTAGCGTGGTTTTTTCTACAAATCATGACCTTTCAAAATTCGGTGTACAATAGAACGTTTTGTGCTCAGGCAAATGCTAATAACCAGCTAATTTGATAAAATATTGGGCAGCTGCTTCTGGAACAGCAGCCTTGTGATAAACATCTCAGGCCGTGTGCCATGACGTAGAAAAACAAAACAACTTTAAACTACCAGCGCCTGTTCTACAAACCGCACCCATTTAAGTGAAATGATTAACTAAAACTCCAAAAAGAAATAGGACATATTGCCGAGGGGGAAAACTGCACCGTATTAGACGTTCCGTCTTTGTTCAGTTCCTTTTGACGAAGTATTTGTTCGTTAAATGTTTACAATATATTGTGCAACGTTTTTAAGGCATTTGTTTCACTGCACACTGCTTTTCAATTTTTTTAGTCCGTTCTTTAAACTTTGTTTATACATTACTGTTATTCTAAGAAATTCTCTTTGAAAATGGACTTCAGTATTTTCAGCGGTTTGAGGTCAAAGAGGCTGCGCCGGCTCAACGTCATCCGCATATAAGTAATTAATCACGCCTCAATACGCCCTAGCCTTGTGAGCGCACCCCATCACATGAAAGTGTTTTTCTGGCAAGTACATTACATCTTTAGATGGGAAGCCTCATTTTTGTCAAGCTACGTTTACGGGGGTTATAAAATCTTGGCTGTTAAAAACAGCTGCTCGGTTTGCTGAAGACTCTAAGTGCCAATCATATTTTGTTGCTTGATGTCAGTGCACGACTACATGAGTATTGCAGCGCCTAGTATAAGAAGGGCTTCAAGATGTGCCTGTCTTATTGCTTCCCGTAAATATGCGCAACATGTGTGAGCAATAGAACCAGAAATATAAACTTACCCCCTGCGTTGTTTCAATCACCTGCGCCACATCGCTGGTGTCGACCTTTCAAAATAAACAGAAATACCCCTCATAGCAAGTAAATGACTTGTCCTCTAGGCGTTTCTGCTGTGCCCATGGATTGTAGCGCGATGGAATTCGATGGATGTAATATCGCCACTTTTGTTGAATACCTGTGCCTCCAGAGGGGAGGTGTTCACGCCCTTTTTAGGTTAACTGAGCACCATCCCGTGCATTTAGAGGTGTCTGTACATTGTGCCAAATGCCTTGATAAGGTGATGATGATGGTTGGAGGTTATGGCGCAAGGCTAACTGGGCCAAAGGGAGCGAAAACAGTGTTCTTATATAACAGATGAAGGCGGAAACACTAAAATTATTCAGAAAGAACAAACTAAAATCAGTGAAACACAGTGAGGATGACAGGTGTAGAAGGTCAGCTCGTGATTGGGCCGAATAGTAAAAACATTCTTTAAAGAAAACGTGGGATCTTCGGACATGAAGAACGCTAGGTACAGTGTGATTTCTTTTCTTTGGATATGGTGAAACGTCTGTCTCGTCTAGTGTCTAGAGTTGTGCAATGTAGAAGTACATAAATTAGGATAGGCACTCTCGAAACCTGCTACACAGGTCCCGTCAGCAGGTCCTATCATAGACCTGCTGTAATCTCGTCAGCAATTAGCACTGTGTGCCATGGGCGTAGCCTATTTGTCACTTAGAGTGCCCATTTAGTGAGTGGATTCTGTATCGTCCCAAGCGGGGTTTTACTTCGTGTAGTTTGTTGTTTGTCTGTTCACTCCAGTGTGTCTGCCATGTGTTGCAAAGTTGTTGCAAGTAATATGGCTTTATGTCGTAAAAGAGCAATATTTTTATGTGTACAGTACTTCTCGGTGTAGCAGTTGCGGGCGTTTGATACGCGGTTTCATTTCCGGCTATCCCCCAGTGGCCTTGGTATATTGACACTTCACGTATATCCGGACATCAAAGCCTCCAAAACAAGATTGATTACTTTATTTTTACCACTTTCTTGTATACAGCGCACGTTGCATGAATGATAGGCGCACGACACAGATCGTAGTTCCCATGGTGAAATAAAATCAAAGACGGCTGTCTTGAGGATGTAAAAAGATGCGACTTTATCTAAGATTCTGTAATTCTTAGAAGGAACGGCATTGGAAAAGATGGAAGCTTCTAAAAGAGTGGCTGTGAATATGCATTCTCAATTATAAGAATAATTTGTGATAAACATAATTTTGAGGAACATTACAAGGTTATATATACCCTTTGGTGCTGTAGGAACCATTAATTGCACTCTAAATAGTGGTTGGAATATGGGCACTGGCGAAAGTGCCATAGGCAAGGTGAAGACCGAACGTCATCACCAGATAAAGCATTTTAAACGATGATTTTGTTGGCGACTCATACACGACACTGCCGTAGTCCAACCGAGATCCTACCAATACAGTATAAAGACACAAGAGGTTCTTGTCTGCACAATAGCGTTAGTCTGAGAGGAGTGTAAGTTTTGTTTTTGTATTTGGGCAGTTTTAGGCTGTTTTAACTATTGGACTAAAGTCCTTCTGGATGATGTCTTGCGTCAGAAAAACTTCACACGCTACGTTTTCCGTGTTGTCACTTGACTGGCGAAAGTTGTTATTGCTTTATTTCTACGCCTTAGGGTTTGTGACGTTTAGTCGTCCTCTTCGTTAGCCGAACGGCCATGAGCTTGTGCACCCGAAATGTTCTGCTTTCTCTGTTATCTAGCAGTATGGCAGCACTTTGTGTGGTTTTTAACTGCAATCGATTGTGCTTGGCGAATTATAACCTGAAGGTTGCTGCGCCGCAAAACCTCAACTTCATGATTATTAACAGTAAGCCACAGGCTGTTTAGAGTAATGTCTGCGGGGGGCGGTATCCCGCTCCTCCGGCTAAACCCAACTCAAGTATTTTTTCGTGGTTTATGTAAAACCATTTGCTCCCGCCAATCTACCTCATTTGTAACCCCAATCTGGAATTTACGTTGACCGAATCAATTCTTGCATGCTTTAAAAGATATTGCTGCTAGCCGTGCATTGGGTTTATTTGTGCTTTGCTTTTAACTCCCGGCTGCGCCGGTCTATTTTATCACTGTGCCGCATCTGTTATCTGTTCTCAATGGGAGAGCATTCCGATCTAACGTGAACAGCCCAGAATAATCTTCTTGGATCTACAATGTTCTAGATATGATTCGACGGTTCGAGAAACACGCGCGCCGAACGATAAAACGCCTGCAGAGCAGACGCCGGGGTAATCGACTCGCCGTAGCTCGCATGCGTACTTCACTTTGTTGAGTGCTGCTTCGCCGCCTCTGTATTCGTTGAGTTGTTAGGGGAGCACAAGTTCGCTCCAATAAACGTGTTTTTCTTGACGACAACTGCGTCGTCTGTGGCTTCGTTACATCCGGTGGAGATGCGGGGTACATGAACCCTAAGCCATCGTCAAGCCCCCAAGCCAGTTCAAAAAGAGCCAGCCCCCGCCTCCTAGTTTTACCAACCGAGCTCGGTCAACTACGGGAGAAGGTGAAGAAGGAAGATATCGTAACCAACACCATGGTCAACCAAGCCTATACTCCCATCGTTCTGCAGCAACCTCGGGACCCCCTATCATTCCGAGGATCTCTGGGGAAGACCCAAAGAGTGGCTGGAGAAGCTGGAGCGCGTCTTAAAGTTAAACAGATGCGATGAAAAAGAAACCGCGAGGCAAGTGTTTTTCAACCTCAAAAAATCTGTTCGAGTATGGTTGGAAAATTACGATAGCTCGCTAACGTCATGGGGCGTTTTGAAAACTGAATTTGTGAAAACGTTCACAACTGGGGTGAGCAAAGAACGAGCTGAGCTATTGTTGCAGACGCAGAACCAACACTGCAAAGAAGGTGTTGTAGAATTCGTTGAGGAGATAAAGATGCTGTTCCGACGAGCTGACCCAGAATCTGAGGAAGAAAAGAAGCTGCGGCTTCTCTTGCGGGGCGTAGAGCAGCAGGAGCTCTTCGCTGGACTAATTCGCAACCCCCCAAGGACCATCGCTGAGTTCGTGACAGAGGCGTCCATGATCGAGAGGACCCTGGGCATGCGTTTGCGGCAGTATGATCGACCAAACAACGCGTGTTTGGCGAACGCCGTCAACGCCCCTGGATTCGCGACAGAAGACGTACGGGAAACAGTCCGCGCCGTCGTTCCCGAAGAACTAAAGAAACTTTTCCCAACAACGCCGCAAACCCAAGTCGCCTCCCTTGACCGACGTTATCCGAAAAGTTCAACACGCACTGGGGACTTCTACACATCGGAAGCAGCCCTTGAGCCGCAAGCTATTGCTGACCCCGCCTATTGCCACAAGCCACAAGCTATTGCCGACAAGCTATTAGTCGACCCCGCCCTGCTCCAAATCGTCGTAAAGAGGCCCTGCCGTACCACCGCCCACTGTCGCCCGCCCGACCCATTGTGGTCGAAACCCAGACGCCGAAAAACACGGACGTATGGCGAACTCCCGATAATCGTCATCTGTGCTACCACTGCGGAGAGGCCGACCACATCTACCGTGGCAGCCCTTACAAGAGAATTGGGTTGCGAGGGTTCTCCGTCGACGCACCGCGCCCCCGACCCTGCCAGCGCCAAACGGAGATCGAAGAATACCTGCCCAACACCAGCTGTGGACCAGCCTGTTTCAACCGATCGCGGTCACCCTACCCATACCAGTCTTCCAATCGCAGTAGCACTGCTGATTTCGCACGTGAAAGATCCCCCAGCCCACGCGGGAAAACAAAAAGCAGCAACTTCTGGAAGTGAAGTTGCACAACGGCAGAAAAATGAAAACACTCCATCGACACAAGGGCGCGCCGAAGAAAGTGATTCACATGCCCTCACCCCGACAACTCGACCGAATCCTGACGAGATCCCGAACACTACGACAGCTTCCCGGCGCGAAGCGTACGTAACGTACCGAGACTGCGCTGAAAAGACGACAACGACGCACAGTGCCCGACCGTCAACACGCACAAACGAGATGCGACGCCTCGACGGACCCGGAACTCGAGGAATGCGGCACCCGATGTCCAGTTGTCCATCGACGGCTCTGACGTAGTCGTCATCATCGACACGGGATCCGACTACTCGGTAATGAGCGCGTCATTCGCGTCAAAGCTGAAGACAGTTACAACAAAATGGGACGGTCCGCATATACGCACAGCAAGGGGCCACCTCGTGACGCCAAGTGGAACGTGCACATCGCGCGTCACCATAGACGGCACGACGTACCCAGCGGCGTTCGTCATTTTGCCTAACTGCACCCGCGATGTAATTTAGGGAAGGACTTTTTGACGGACAACGGTACACTAATCGATATGCAGACGAAGTCGATAACTCTTTCCTCCGATCACTCCCTGACGCCGGAAGCGAAACCCGCACACCGTTCAGCTGTAAAGATCGCCGATGATGACGTCACCCTGTCACCCCGCGCACGATTGATGGTCAGTGTCTTGGGTGAAGGTGCTGCTCCCGTCAACGACGCAATCGTGGAGTGACCACAGGTTGCTTCTCGATAGCGGTGTGTCTGTCGCAAGAGGCATTGCGGGGTTTAAGCAGCGCTAATCCCACATTGTGGTCTCCAATTTCACCGAGGAGTACCACCATTTAAGCAAGGATTCTTCAATTGCGTTGCTAGAAGACACGGAACAAGAAAATGACGCGATCGCAGTCGCCGACTTTGAACGCGCACCCGACGACACCCTCAAGTTTGCGCATCCCTTCGACGTGAATCGGGCGCTACCGCATGAAGAAAGGAACTAGTTATTGGCTTTGCGGCGTCGCTACAGCGAGTGTTTTTCGTCGAACTTAAAGTTACGTCAGACACCTCTGACGAAGCACCGGATCATAACCGAGGATGGAGCCCGACCTACCCGGCAGTCACCTTGCCGCGTGTCTTCCGACGAGCGCGAAGCCATCCGGATCAAGGCAACGACATGCTCAAATATGACCTCAATACAGCCATCCTAAAGTCCGTGGGATGCGCCGATCATACTCGTGAAGAAAAAAGACGGCACACTGAGGTTCTGCTTTGACTGCCGGAGATTGAACAAGATCACCACAAAGGACGTGTACCCCCTCCGACGAATCGACGACGCCCTCTACCACGTCTGCCACACAAAGTACTTCTCATCGATAATTCTGCAGACTGGCTACTTGCAAATTAAAGTGGACTAGAGAGGTCGAGAGAAGACAGCATTCATTACCCTGGACGGCCTATACGAGTTCAAGGTGATGCCGTTTGGGCTGTGAACGGCGCCAGCAACGTTTCAAAGAGTCGTGTACACTGTGCTAGCTGGCCTGGAGTGGCACACCTGTCTCGTATACCTCGACGATGTTGTGGTATTCTCTCGGACTTTCGACGAACACCTTGCAAGGTTGCAGTCTGTACTCGAGGCCATCGTGTGCCGGAGTTAACGTTGAAGCCTGAAAATTGCCGCTTCGCTCAGTCATGGGCACGTTACCAAAAAAAAGTAACAGTGTTACAGTTACAGTTAGCTAACCCAAAAAAGTAACTCTGTTACAGTTACAGTTACGAATTTTCCTAAAGTAACTAGTTACAGTTACAGTTACTGCAAAAAGTAACATCGTTACTTTTCCGTTACTGTATAAAAATAAGTAATAGCTATAAAGATATGGCTTATTTAATAGAAACGTACGAAGGCATGCAGGTAGTAAAAAGTACACGTAGTAAAGCTATACAAGAGGGGAACCTGAATTGATGCACTCTCTAGCCCAAATAAACAATCGTTGTGTACGCCTTATTTTTTTTTATTACAGAAGTTTTGCTATCCATCGCAAGTAACTTTTTTTTGGTTGTGCACTCTCACTGCAAGAAATGTATTTGCAAACATCATTGTAGCATATAATTAGTTGTTTTTCAGAGTTGGAATCCGAGAGGCCGAACTTAAACTATACCGAGCTGGAGTACAACACAGCCGAAACAATCTTCAATGTCAATCTAATTTATTTTTGCCTACAATGCTGCCTCATGACCCCCCTGCGTAGTGAGAGAGGATGGGAAAAAGGGGGCGGAGGTGGCGGATCGATGGAAGGCCCTTGTAGGAAAGGGAAAACGGACGTGGGAGTACATCGTTTTCGGGGTGTTTTTGAAAGATATTTAAAAATAGTGCTTCGTTAACTTTTTATTTCGTACGTGTGGTCGGAGACGGAGACCAATTTGAGCCATTGACGAAGCGACGTTTGTCCGTGGGCCTCAGAGTCGTCCTCCGCCCAACCCACAGCCACCCCCATCGCTTTACTGTTTTTCTTCCCCCCTCCCTTCCTTCCCCCCCCCCGTCCTCATAAGGCGGATTTTGCCGTCTCGACCAGAAAAACTGCTCTCAGAACCCCAGCCTTCCACAGCAGTCACGTCGCCGATCTCAGGAACCACTCCCTTCGTCTGCTTTCAGGCGTAGGACGAACGAAGCTCGCCCAAGTATTCGTTGCACCCAACATTCAAAACCAGATGTAGCTACTGTTTTCGTTTCGGCCACAGCTCTCGAAAAGAAGTCGCGAGGCTTTCCAAGAACATTTCTTCGTGCAGTGGCAGTGTGGTCAGACGTCTGCCGGCCAAGATGCTGGCTGGTGTGAGGGCACTCGGGGGCCACCATCGTTGGGGCCGTCGTATGTGTGGAGGGGCATGAAATTTATTACTTCCTAGACCTCTTTCGAGCACTTGGTACAGCTCGATGACGCCTCTAGACCAGGGGACCCAAACGCGTGGTCCCAAATACAGCCAGGGGTCTCTAAAGCGAACAATGGTCGCAAGTAACTGCGACTTGTGAATCGGACATTCTACAGTGCGCACAGGGCGGGACGAGCCTCAGGCCGCCGAGAGACTCCCCGCGGCGTTTTATGACCCCGCAAACGGGGCTGCACGTCGCTAATGAGAAAGCGACGCCCTGACCGAAGTTTTTCTAGGCTTCCGTGAAAATGAAAAAAACTTTCAGTGCGTTGTGCGGCGTTTGTGGGTGTTTGTTTTCCTGTTCGCCTTTCTGTCAAACACTTTTACTGCACTTCAGATGTGGCGAAAATGCATCCACGTGCGCTTAGGCGCGTGTCGCACCGTTATTTATGGCCTGGGTGAGAGCAATGTCGCACTCCTGAGGAAATACTGCAGCTAAGACTTAGAAACTTCGAGCCCTTAGTAGACCGCGTGGAAACACGCACACGTGCACGCCTAAACATTTCTAGACCAGATGTTTTTCACCCATGAGGAGAGAGTGAGCTGGCATAGATGAAGTAGACGAAGGTTCTGCGGAAGAAAGGCCGAAAAAGTGAAACGCGCAAGTGTACATCGTTCGTTAATGAGTGTTTCCGTTGGATAATTTTTTTATAGAAATAAAGTAACTGTAAAGATATTTATCGTTACAGTTACTCCACAAAAAAGTAACAGTGTTACAGTTACAAGTTTCTCTAACTTAAAAAACTAGTTGCAGTTACAGTTACTGAAAAAAGTAACTAGTTACCGGTAACGCGTTACTAGTAACTAGTACTGCCCAAGACTGCTTCGCGTGCGAGAAACTCACGTTTTCGGGCCATGTCGTCAACGCCGCGGGAGTTCTGCCTGACCCGGAGAAAACGTCAGCCATTGCGAACTTCCCAAGGCAGAAAGATAACAAGGGCATGCGGAGGTTTCTCGGACTGCGCGCATACTACCGGCGCTTCGTCGCACACTTCTTACTGATTGCAGAGCCACTCACACGCTTTACGAAAGATAGCATGCCTTTCAGATGGGAAGGTGCCCAGGAGGAGCCGTTCTGCGAAATGCAACAACGCCTGCGAAGCCCGCACATGCTCGCTCATTTCGACGAAAACATCGAAACGGAAATTCACACGGGTGTCAGTCATGTAGGCTTGGGTGCCGTCCTCGTCCAAAAGCAAAGCGGGTGCGAAAAGGTAATCGCCTATGCCAGCTGTGGTGTGTGCAAGGAGGAAAAAACTACTCAGCCTGTGAGAAAGAATGCGTAGCGATTACATGGGCGATTTCAAAATTCCGCCCGTACGTGTATGGAAGAGCATATAAGGTTGTGACAGACCACCATGGGCTGTGTTGGCTCGCCAATTTGAAGGACCCCTCTGGCGGTCTTGGTAGGTGGAGCTTGCGCCTGCAAGAATTCGACTTTAAAGTAGTCAATAAATCCGGAAGGAAACACTCCGAGGCCGACTTCCTGTCTCGCGCCCCGTCGACCCACCACCACAACATTCCGACGAAGACAGCCATTCTTCGGAGTCGTGATGGAAAGAGACCTAGCCACCCAGAAGCGTGCCGACCCCGACTTACGCCTAATGATCGACTACGTAGAAGGACGCAACGTCGCCGGGTCTACGACCTCCAAACGGAACTTACCAGCATTCATCCTGAAAACTCCGTCCTCGTGAAGAATTTGAGCCCCAGAACAAGAACGAACTATCTTCTCGTGATTTTTACAGACCTTCGTGAATAAATTTTTGGAGGCATGCCACGACGATCCGTCTTCTGGACATCTCGGTACCCCTGGCACAATTGGAAATATCAAGATGAAGTACTTCTGGCCCCGCCTTGCATCCGACGTCACCCACAACGTCCGGAGCTGCCGTGACTGCCAGCGACGAAAGACGCAACCGACGAGACCCGCCGGACTTCTGCAGCCGATCGCCAACCCACCAAGTCCCCTCCAACCGATTGGAATGAACCTTCTGAGCCAGTTCCGTACGTCACAATCCGAGAACAATTGAATTGTCCAAGCAACAGACTACATGATGCGCTACGCGGAGACCGCCGCTGTGCCATGGGGGTCTGCACAAGAAGTCGCCAAGTTTTTTATAAGACAAGTTGTGCTGCGGCATGGAGCCTTTGAAGTCCTCATTATGGACCGCGGAACTTTGTTTACTGCGCAACTCATGCAAGGAAATTTGCACTGCAGGAACACGGATCACCGAACATCGATTGCGTACCACCCCCAAACGAACGGACTAACGGAAGGCTTGAGAAGACGATTGCGGATATGCTGTTCATGTACCTCGACGTTGAACATAAGTCCAGGGACGAAGTGATCCCGTATGTAACGTTTGCGTACAACATGGCTATCCAAGAAACCACGCAGATGACAACGCTCGAGCTTGTCTACGGAAGACGGCCGACTACACTGCTTGACACCATGCTGCCGCAGTAGAAGAGGACGACCTGAACGTCGACGTCCAAGGTTACCTTCAGCGTGCGGAGGAGGCCCGACAGCTCGCTCGAGTTCGTACAATGGACCAGCAGCTGGTGGATGCCTGTCGATGCAACCTCCGACGCCGAGGCGCCGAGTACTACCGAGGGATCGTGTGTTGGTTTGGACTCCCATACGACGACGCGGACTTAGTAAGAAGCTTCTACGATGGTATTTCGTACCCTACAATATTCTACGACGTGTTGGCCAACTGACCTGCGAAGTGATCCCCGATGGTGACTCTGGCACGTCACGACGACACACGCGTCCCGAAGTCGTCCACGTGGTTCGCCTAAAACCTTTCCACGGACGATGAAGAACTTTATTTTCTTGTTCGCACTGTCGCTTATAATAGCATCGGGTCGATGCACTCCTACAGAGGGCTAATGCCGCGAACTATGCATTGGGTTTATTTGTGTTTTGCTTTTACCGCCGACTGCGCCAAGGGAAGCGCGTGTTCCATACTTTCCTTCTGTGCCGCATGTGTTATCTGTTCCGATAGGAGAGAATTTCGATCTAACGTGAACAGCTCAGAATATTCTTCTTGAAATCTACAATGTTCTAGGTGTGAATCGACGGTTCGAGAACCACGCACGCCGAAAGATAATAAGCCTGCAGAGCAGACGCCGGGGTATTCTACTTGCCGTAGCTCGCATGTGTACGCCACTTTGTTGACTGCTGCTTCGCCGCCTTTATATTCTCTGAGTTTTAGGGGAGCACAAGTTCGCACCAATAAACGTGTTCTCCTCGAAGACAACTGCGTCGTGTGTGGCTTCGTAACTATATTTCAATGCTATCTGCCAACGTGAAGGAGGAAATGGCTCGTGGAAATACTTTAGGGAGCGAGGTGTACTTAACTCTAAACAGTGTGCAGCTCAAAACACCATCTTGGCGCATGTCATTTTCCTGATCCCATAGTTTAAAAAATGCACTACAAATCCTCACGCGAAAGGTCCATTCCTTCATGTAAATAAAAAGGGTGTTCAGCATGTTGTCCGAAACACCAAATGACTTCAGTTCACTCCGGATGCCGTATCGCCAGGCCTCGTTGAGGGCCTTTGCCATATCAAACGAGAGTGTAATCCACAACTGTTTATGAGTGAAGGCAGCTTTTACGTAGCATCCCAACGCAACGTACGTCACCTGCGGTTGCCGGAAATGGCCGATTTTTTCTCTATTGCAGTTCCCGTTCAAAACACTCCAATTTTCTCCATCCGCTTGCGTCGCACACGTTCATATTTGCAAAAACAAAGAATTTTTTTGATAGTTGCTGGATTGCCACGCCTTAGAGCTTGCCTGGCTGCTCTCGAGAAGACCATGGCACACTGAGAAGTACACGCGCCTCTAGCTTATCTTCTTTAAGAGCATCCGCAGGCAGTCTCTCAGGGCAATGAGACAATACGTTGCTCATGAAGACGCGTCTTTCACCTTCAGAAAAGCCACTATGTTCTCCCTCTTTCCTACCTCCCTGCCTTCCTTCCATCCTCCCTCCCTTTCTCCCTCCCAAAAATGGTAACGTGCCTTAAAGGCCATATCTTGTTGTATAGTTAGGCAAGCGTTAAAAGAGTGTCTGCATGTAGGTGTTGTAATACTGTGTATGTGATGTCTGGGCCTTCAGCTGAGAGTTAACACGTGCGCAGAGCAGCTCTCAGCTCACGAACCAAAAATTTTGAGTTACAGGAAGTCGTGAACCTGCGGTTATAACGTATAGCGTTCTTTTTGGCCTATAGTTTCTGTGTTAGGAAATTGTTCTCGCAGTAGGCACAGTTGGAAATGTGTCTGAAGTTCTGTTCAAGGGATTTAGAGTGGCCCTAGAGTGCGTCCCAGTTGGGCTGGTTAGGGGTTGGCCATGTGACGGTTGTTCTTTAAATTTACGTATTCGTGTACAGACTATATGGGTGTCGGTGTACGATTTTATTGGTATCATGAAGCAGCGCAACTAGCTCGTTCTGCATTAAGACGCAAACGTTTTCCAAACGTTTTTTTCTTGTTGGGCAATACGAGGTTATCCAACATGGGGTACTGTCGAAGGGTACCCCGCTGCTTGTTCTGGGCCACTTGCGCCTGCCTAAAGTCCTCGTTCTACTACGGCCTGCTCTACGGCGTGCTTTAAGACGGCCTGATTTTACCACAAACGAGGGGAATATACTTTTAAGTGCGGTAGACCATGTGGGCTGTGAGGAGTTGTGTTGCCTCTTGAAAATATATGTTCCGTACGGATGTGTAGTTTAGCTTCGCCGTCTCAGGGAATGTATCCCAGTTTGCTCTTTCTGCATTGTACGTCTATAAGGATGAGAAACTGCTTGGGCCATCACCTGTAAATTGCAGCGAGCGTGAATCTGCAACTGCAAACAGTAACTCTCATTGGGCTCTGGACGAGTGCTTATGGCATGGCTCCACAACAACCCGTTTTTCGGCTGCAGGCTTTGCTTCTGCCTTCTTCGTCTCCCAGTTTTCGGCTTCGCCGTGGATCACGACCAACTATCTACGCCTCTGCTCTCGCCTTGCCCGGACCGTCTCTACCACGACTGCGCGCCGCTGGTGGACGGAACGGCTACTGCGCAGTTAATCTACGCATCACCAGCCCAATCGACTACCTCCACGCCCCCTGCTTCCAACATAAATAGCCGGCTCGGCTTCTGGAGCTTCAGTGGGCACGGGAGCAGTGCTTAAGGCATGGCTCCAAAACAACCCGTTTTCTGCTGCGGGTGTGTAATCAATAATCCTTACATACTAAAAAAAGTGATGACATAAGTTTGCTAGTGTGCCCGTGCCCAGGAAATTGCGTAGCATTGTGTGCGACTATATTTGTATGCCTTTTTATTATTGCGCTCTGGAGACGTCGAGAGCAATCCTGGCTCTGACACTCGGTCGAAAACGCTTTTGCACACTGAATCATTACGGATAATCCCAGTGAACAAATGAAAGTTAAGTTTGAATTGTTGAAAGACCTGCATGCACGTGCTGTGCAAAGTTCAAAGTGTCAGGAGGATCTTGCTGCCGACGTAAAGAAAATTAAAACCTGTCAGAAAAGCATTGAAGGTGAAATGGCCAGTATAAACAACAGACTTAATGCACTGGAAAAAAAAATCGGGAACAGTTTAACACTTCAGTCAGGAGCTTGCACGTACGGAAGCCTCTGTAGAACAACTTGCAACTGCGAACACCACTCTAACATCCCGCTTGGACGAGCTCGAGGACAGATCGCGGCGCGATAATTTAATCTTCCATGGTATTGCTGATTACAAATAAAGTTGGGAGCAGACTGAATTAAAACTACTGACAGCACTAACCCAAGTTATTGATTCGTTCCCTACAGGTTCTATTGAACGCGCGCACCGTCTAGGTACATACTCACTAGGAAAATCCCCTCCCATTATAGCTAAATCTTCTAACTACAAAGTTTAGGAGAAAACCCTGTCCTTTTGTAACGAGCTAAAAAATAACAATATTACTGTGAGCGAAGATTTTTCTCTTGCTACCCGTAATGCCCGCAAAAAATTACTAAACTTCGGTAAAACTTTGCCTGGATCACCTAAATTTCAGCTACGTCACAACAAACTATTCGTCAACAAAAAATGTTTTGTCTACGACGCAACCACGGATAGCGTACAACAGATTGAGCAGCGCAATGAACCCGTGAGCCAGAGCACAGAGCCTCCGCAGGCCATGACTAGCTAGGAAAGCGCGAGGGGAAGTGGCAAAATATCGCAATCAACCTCTTCACACCAAGTATCTGTCCTTTTTGCCAATGTACGAAGCGTGCTCAACAAACATCACCAGTTATCATCTGCTTTCGACTCTTGTTCAGCTGATATCGTGGCATTAACTGAAACCTGGCTTCACGATCATATCCGCGACAGGACTGCGCGTCGCGGTGGCGGAGTCCTGTTGGGCATTTCAAAAAATATTTTGTCCTCACCAATACACATTCGCAGTGATCTGGAAATTATCTGGGTTTCACAAACTCTCAGTCATCATACAAGAATTCTTGGCGTCTGCTACCGGTCTCCGTCTTCCTCGTACGATTTTGTTAATGAATTGCACGACGCACTTAACCTGGTTTACACTCGTTTTCCTACCTCCAAAGTAATCCTAATGGGTGATTTAAATTTTCCTAATATCACGTGGAACACCCAGACACCATCCTTGCAACCATTCTCAACGCTAGCTAATAACTTCATTGACTCGTGCTCGATGTTTTCACCAGACTCACATCTAACATAGCGAATATTCTAGACTTAGTTTTAACAAGTAGACCCGATTTTATGTCCTCCATTTCACATCTCCCTGGTGTAAGCGATCATTCCTTACTTGATATTTTCTCTAAATGTAATCGGGCCGAAAGCGAGCATAACTAGGAAAGCAATTCACGACTACGGAAAAGCTAACATTGCCGCCATAAATAACGAATTATCGACATTCACTGACCCCTTTTTTCAAGACTTTGATAATAGATCAGTGGAATATAACTGGAACATTTTTTCTTGTAAAATAAATTAGCTAATTACAAGTACATCCCAAGCCGCACCATCACCTCCAACGTTCATGTGTCATCGTATAACGCTCATAATAAACGCCTATCTAATTAAAAGAAACGTATTGGTCGTCGTGCGAAACTTGCCCCTACTACAGCACGTTGGACAGCTTACAAGTTAGCCTCAGAAAGCTACGTTTAGGCACTCAAGGATGCAAAAAATAAATTCTTAACTAGTTGCTACCTTCTATGCTGACAACTGTATTACTTGTCAGCATAGAATGTAGCACACTAGTTAATAATTTATTTTTCACTCGTACACCAAACGAACTAGTAACACGAAAATTTCGGCGTGTTATTAACCCACCAACCAACAATTTCACTACGCTTTTTGAGTCATTTAAGAACTCTATTCGTGCTAGCGATTTTGCGTCTATCCTTACTGACACCTTTATTATACATTTTTGGGCAACTTCTGACTTGGATCTCCCTATCACGCATCATTATGATTACGTTATTATGCCTCCCGTGGTCGTTGATGTACCTGGTATTACTAAACGCATTGAAACTCTGCCTAATCACTCCTCAAATGGTCATGATGGCATCAATGCGAAATTTTATAAAAAATACTAGTGCGTTGAGTTCAATAGTATTAACAAGAATTTTTCAGCAATCAATAGACTCGTCTTCACTACCGTGTATGTGGAAAATTGGTAAGATAGTCCCAGTTTATAAATCAGGTGACAATACTTACCCCACGAATTACATACCTACCTCCCTCACACGTGTGTGTTGTAAATTACTAGAACACGTCATTTTTACTAACCTAGTAAATTTTCTTGAAAGTAACTGTTTCTTCACACAAGCTCAACATGGTTTTCGGAAATCATATTCCTGCGAGACCCAGCTCATATCATTCACACACAAACTACATTGCATTTAGATCGTTCTTCGTGTGTTGATTGTATTTTTTTAGATTTTTCGAAAGCCTTCGACAAAGTGTCTTACAAATTACTACATCATAAGCCTCAGCAAATAAATATTGACTCAAATTTATGGAAGTGGATTGAATGCTTTTTAATTAATCGATTCCAGTTCGTTTCAGCCAACAGTCATAACTGTCTACCAGCCAGGTTCATTCAGTTGTACCACAGGGATCGGTTCTTGGTCCCCTCTTATTTTTAATATATATAATGACCTTCCTTCTCTTGTAAATTCTAACGTACACATTTTTGCCGATGACTGCGTAATATTTCGAGAAGTACTGTCTGATTATGACACTACCACTCTTCAATCTGACCTGAATGCTGTAGCTAACTGGTGTAATTCGTGGCGTATGGAACTAAATATTAACAAATGCAAAGCTACGCGAATATCCCGCTCTATTACCACTACATTTTTTTACTATCTAAACGACACTCCGTTAGAAGCTGCAGAGTTGTATAAGTATTTAGGTGTCCACATAACAAGCAACTAACCTGGTCCTTTCATATTCAAAATATAAAGAACAGCGCTAACCGCATGTTAGGTTACGTATGACGAAACTTCTATAACGCACCGCTAGAGCTTAAATTACTACTGTTCAAAACACCAATCCGACCAAAATTGGAATACGCTACGAGTGTTTGGGACCCTCACCACGCTAATCTAATTAACGGGACTTGAATTGGTACAGAACAACTGTGTTCGTTTTACACTATCTAATTATAACGGACGTGCAAGTATAAGTGCCATGAAGTCAAACATTGGGCTTCTATTCTTATCATCTCGCCGAAAGATTTCTTACTTAACCTTATTCCATAAGCTTTATCATAATGTTGCGCTTCGCGATGAACAAATCCCACGGTCTTTGTGCCTTTCTTCTCGCATCGATGATCGTCACAAAATGGATTTTCAGCCAAGCAACACGAAATCGTTTTATCAGACATTTTTGCCGCTTACATCTCGTGAATGGGACCACTTTCCGATAACCATTTGTTTCGCGCATGCGTAGCCAAGATTGTATAATTAGGAGCAACGTCATGTATCTTTCTTATTAACAATTACACTGTATTTGTATTTTATATATTTTTTTACTTGCAACCACTCCCCTCTGTAATGCCTCTGGCCCTGAGGGTAAAATAAATAAATAAATAAATAAATAAATAAATTCAGTGTATGTGCGAAAGACGCGACAAGAGGGACAGGTCTATAAAAAAAGGGAGAGGACCCGTATCGACGTTTTGCTATTTTGATTGTGCCAGTTTCGCCCTTTACTCGATGCATTTGTCGAGATTCTTCTGATTATCCGGTATTTCTCTTTGTCGTAGTTGCGAGAATTAGTGGCGGACGTGCGGGACACACGCTATGCAATTTGGCACAGGACAGTCTGTCAACCAGTGCACAAGTCACCTGGAGACAATATTTGTGTACTAATATAGTTGCTGCCTTCAGGGCCTGCAACCGGAATTCGGCGCTCTGGTAGCACAACTCCGTGCGATGACAACCACTACGGCATGCCGAATTACTCAGTCCCTTGTAACCCCTCCCTCCATTGTTGGTAACTTCCCCTTTCCAGCAATTTCATTTCACTATTTTGCTTCAAGCACGTCGATGACTGGTTAGGCCACTTATACCACGTGGCCACATTTAAATAGTTGGAGGATACATGAACACTCACTCACGTTTTATTGTTTCCTCTAGAATTCCGCGAAAACGGGGTTTGAGTATTGCGAGTGCTGACCGACGACCTGGAAGGTCTTTCGGCGGGCACTGCTCGACACCCGCTGTTGTTGTTAGCACAAAACAAATGCAAAATATCCATCTAGTCCTCGGTTCATAACCTTATTGAGTGCCTACCCATGTTCGCCGAGGACGTGCTTGTTTAGGCTTGCGGATCCCTGTACGAGTGAGGAGAAGAGGCTGCGCCATCTCACACGTGGCGCGAAGGAACACCCTTTGGCAGCACTTGTGGCTACGCGCCAAGGTCGGTAATCCTCCAAAAACCGTAGCCGAGTTCTTGAGCCGAGCGTGCACAGTACAGCGCTGACTCGATCAGCTGGAAGAGCAGTTGAGATGTCTGGCAAGCCTGGCTCGTAGCAAGTCCCTTTTCAATGATAAGGAAGCTGTCTAAGAGCTCCTTCGCAAGTTTGTTACGCGCGGAGCTGCAGTTTCTTTGTAGCTGATCGTTGCTACTCAGTGCGTGCTCTTAACGACGTCAAATGCGAAGAAGTATGGCGAACAGAAATGCCAGGGCCACCACTTAAGCCTAGGCGTGTGGTAACAATTTCCACGGCGGCTAGGCAGATGCCGGCACTTGCATTTCCCCGAGCGACCTACACGGAATTGCTCTGCCCACAGATTCTTACAGGGCCCCAGTTTATCCCTGCTTCATGACACCAATTCTAACGATCATTAAACCCCGCCGTCTGATATAAGCCAATGCGGTTTGAAGAGAAAGCTGCTGTGTGGTGTACCTCAGACAACCGCCCCCTTCGCTACTGGGATGGCGCGGTTTTTCGGCTCATGCACTGCGTCCGGGTTATGGTCAGCAACCACCGGAAATTGAGAAACCCTTGCAGCCAAACATCGAAACAGCCCCTTTTTTATAATGCAACCCCGATCTGGTGCTGGCCAATTCGGAGTATGAGTGGTTCCCCGCGCACCTTTCGTTTCGTGAAGTGAGCTTCGAGATCTGCCTTCATGGAAAACCTCTGAGATGGGAGATGGCACCTTGCCCTACAGGGTAAGTATAGATCGCGTGCTTTATTCAGAAATTTCTCGTACGTACCTCAGAAGGTGTATGTAATAGGGTTAATGGAGTGATTTCGCCCGATTTTGCAGCGGCTAGTCTGAAGAAGAATTTTAACAGAGAAGTGGTATACGATAGAGACAATGCGGTGCTTTCACCTGGTTTAGGAGCAGCTATTCTGAAGAATTATTTTATTTCCAGATTGTTTTCTTTTTCCACATTACTTTGAATTTCCAGATTTCCTTACATTTCTTCGCATATCTGCGCCGACTATTCGAGCTAGAGGAGGATGGTGTAGTCTTATATGTCGTTATTTTGAGTGACCAGTTTACGATGAAGTTTGCAAGTTTTTTGGTTTTCTTCCCTTGGCGCTCGAGTCACATGTAGGCATTCCGCATGTGTTGTACGTGCATTTCCACAGTTTCTGGCGGCAGTTGTGTATCTATTGGCCTTTGCCCGATGGTGGGGTCGGTGGGTCCAATCCATGAAACTATCGCCAATTACCTGAAATGATTCCATCTCGATCTGCACTCACTCTTTCTGAACCAAACCATTTAGAAGATGTTTGTAAATGTCTCGGGCGTGGCTTCAGAGAGCGGGAGATTGTTAGTTCCGCGTAGATGACATAACGGTTACTCCACTTGGACGAAATACTGGAGTGCTACTGGGCATTTTTGGTAATGAAAGGAAACTTAAGACCTCACGGGTCATATGCCACCGAAATGCACAGTGCAAAACATGCACTTTGGTTTTTCGCGGCTCGTGGCAGAGAGATGAGTGCACCTTCCGAGAAACATTAAGTACCTCGACGAGTGAGCATTGACTTCTCTGAGACTGCGGCTCCCTCAAGAAAGTCTGTTCTCTGTAAACTGTCCCAAGTGCTACGGGTGGAGAGAGGGAATGTAGATGCCTGACCTCCTTACCGCCTTCCCCACTCATAACTACTTGTTCAATAAGCCGTTCTTAATAGGTTTTCTTGAATTTCCCGGGAACAAAAAGTGATCCATGGTGCATGACACATTCTTTATCTATCTACGAAAGAAAGGATACGGATGGTGTAACACAGTCATTCATGTACCACTATGGCTGACACCCGATAAATCCAGCCCAACATATACTATGCTTCACGTCGCAATTATCCAGCTTCTCCGTAACACTTGTCATGAGGGAGGTGAAATTTCCAAATTTACAAATATGAGTGCACCATCTACGCAGGTGGTACGTGGCCTAGCTCTGCGGTGTGAATTCCGACGTGGGTAAATAAATAGCTTCACCCGACCCTATCACTTTGTCGCTTTTGCCCTCCACCAAATTCATTAGGTGGCGTCAGGAGAGAGGGCACAAGTTACAATAAATGAGGGAATGGTTTATTGGTCCGCCATGACTGCCCTAATACCGGCGCTATGCTACATGCGGCTCGTCGTCTTCGTCAGGCTGGCTGACTGCGGACATTTTCCTTCTCGAAGCATTTTCTCTCCGTTAGCCCCACACATACCACCTACTCCCGAATACGGCGCGGAGCCCGAAGCGCTGCGACATGAGGTGATAGTGGACATGTACCAGTTCACTCACCAACGATTATACATGTCCGTAGGATTCAGGCCCCAAACCCCTCGTAGAATACAAATGGATTTCAGAAATTTCACAGTGTCCGCACGAGCAGGGCTGTCTTGAACTACCAGCGTGCTCATATTCGCTGATGTGTAAACACGCATACTAAACATTTTATTACCCGTACGGGTGCTTTCATTTTTGGCAGGCGGAGCACCCTTCTAAGCAAAATTCTGGGTTTTTTGGGGTGCTCGGTTTTCAATGCCACAGGAGCACCCTTTTGAGGCACCCTAGAAGATGGTCGCCTTATTACGCTTTAATTATTCACAAAAAATAATCTTAATAGCTAGTTAGTACACCGATCTGAAGGTGCTTTCCAACAAAAGCCGCACCTCACTGGACCAAAAAATTGTGCACCATTCGCGAATCACGAATCGCGTAGCAGCTGCGCAACTATATATCGCACAATATAAAACACGATTATGGTATCAAATAAACTGGCTTCTTTTAGGCCTTGAACTGAAGCTAAACATCAGCTGACATATTTGGTTTGAAATTTTGTAGCCGTGGATTATGATAACTTCCCTTTATCAAGTATATTACTACCGCCAGTCACCACTATATGTGACAAATTTTAAAAAATTTTGATTATTCAAGACAATGTAAAAGAATGCAAATAATGTTCGTTTTTCTGAACTCAGCCACTCTCGTACTATCTTCCCTTCCCAGCATAAGCAAGTTATGCAGTGCACGAAAGATAGGGTGCTATGCATATGCTGTACAGAGTTTCTTTGAGCCTAAAAAGCATTGCTTTCTCAGCGTTGCATAGCACTACTAATATCAGTACTTATTGACAAGGTGTGGTGTCTTCTACTTGAACTGAGCAGCGCAATTAACAGTGTGGAGGACAGACCAATTGCAAATATATAGTTGCCTTCATACTGCGGCTTTCGGCTACCCATAAAATTTGGCTCTTCAAAGCCATTTATTTTACAATTTTTGACTAAGCGTTTATTTGCTTCACGACAAAATTATGCCGAGATGCAGCACTTACAAGATTGGGTGGTGCCACGAGGGTTATGAAGGAACATTTAGAATAAATGAACCCACATAGCCATACCAACTGCTGTAAACATGACCGGACAATAGAGGATGTGAGTCGCGTGGTGAAGCTCACGATTTAAATGTGGTGCCCTTGTTTTTCGGGAGTTTTATTTCTGCGCTGGTGTGTGCAAGGTGCCTTTCATTATGTCTCGGCCAGTACACGCGATGGCTTATTTGCCAGTAATGGCCGGTGTTTGTAAGCATCGGCTAGTAATATGAGACGCTTTATGGCAAACATTTTACGTGTACGGTATTGTTTAGAGCATAAAAGAACTGCAATAGGTTAAAGAGTATTTGTAAAACATTCGGCATTTTCTTTATATTTCAGCAGCATGAGTGTTTGCTACATGTCATATTGACTAAATTTCCTCTGCTTTTTAATGGCGTTTTTCCTTTGGCTAAGGGGCTTATTCATCTCTAAAAATTTTCCTATAAACCTTCGGTATCTATTTTATAGCTAAGATATTTTACCTCAAATACGCACATTCAGACTGGGATACGTTCCCCCAGAAGGAATGGAATGGTCATAAGCGAATCAAAATATACATTTATCTGTCTTTATGCAGCCATAAAGTATTTGGAATATGAGGATTACCTTTGCGAAGGGCTCTGGATTAGCTTGACACATTCTGAACACGCAATGTGGTCTACAATGTTGACACGTTAGAGTTTTACCGTACTGCCAGCACGAGAAAAATGCCAGAGATTCCGACATCAGGTAATTTAATATTTGACCTGCACTTTAAATCATCCCAGACATTAAAACCCCAAATTATTTTCTCCAAAAGCACTGTACCACAGCTTACGCTAGATTGCCAGTAGCTATCAGATTCTGCAGGGACATATAAACAGATCTTATAACGGTAGAATGTTTTATACCATAAACACTATGGTATGTGTCACATTTGGTAAACAAATAATGATGCTTCAGCCAAAACAGTGATTCACTAGTCTTCCAGGCTCCTCAAAAACATAGCAAACGAATAATTCTGCAGTTTTCGAAATAGGGTTGCATAAAAATGACAAAATCACCGTTAAAAATAACTAAGCAATGCAAGAAATATTGATTCCAACTTCGTGTCTACGAAGGACGACCCTCATTTATACTGGTTAAATTCTCCTACTCGGCTCGGAGCAGAGCGTAAAGGAATAATATAAATCGTGCAGGAAATCTCCGTACACTAAATTGTGGTTAGTGCAACTGGACTAACGCGTTTTCAAACCACCCAAAAATATTTATAGAATTCTTCACAAAAATCTGCAAAATAGAAAGTAATAAACATGTGGCAACATTGGAGTCACGGAAAATTGTCTGTAACGGAGTAATGAAAAAATGAAAACGAGCCCCGAACCAAAAAAAAACCAGGGTACTACTGGGGCAAAATAAGGACTTCCAATATTACACGTCCAAAGAACGTCTGGAAGCAACCCCCTAAACACGGAAAAACAGACCATGACTCTTAAAATTGTGACGATATACTTGAGAAAAACTAATTGTAATTTCAGACTACGTAAAAGTTGCAGAAATATGCAGCAACTGGTTATCAAAATATGTGGTTTACTGTTTAGACTCCTCATAACAGAAACAGAATAATAGAAATTACATACCTAGTACTGGCGTCAACGTCAAACGCAGATTAATAGAGGAAGATGGTCTCACCCACTGTTAATGTTCTTTGGTACAATCGGCACATATGTGGTCTCGGCTACGAAAGTTATATGAATGTCATTTTTTGTATTATCACTAACTGAAAACATTTAAATTTGGAGACAATTTTCCGCTGGGTTGCAATAAAAGTGGTAATGCTGAACTGTGCCCAAGTAAAGGAGTGCTCTAAGACTAATACTTATATAATTTCTGTTCTCGAGCAACGCAACGACAATTGAAATTTCAGGATGGAACAGTGCTACACAAAACAAACGCGTTTTGGCAAGCGCGAAATTAATGGCTGGCCAGTGGCAGATTAACATAGATAGAATTAATGTGTTTCCTTTAAAAGGCCCGTCACAGGCGTAATTACAGATAATACAGCTCAGCATAAAGGCAAAATACAAGAATAATAAAGGGATAATAATATTCAGCAATACGAAGACGAACAATATAATAACACGCTTTTTAAATTTATATTTCAAAACTTCAATGAATGATACAATGTCTGTGTTACACTGGACGAAATGTATACCTACAATCACAAAATAAAGCTACACATGTCCAAACTTTCAACTATGTTCGAAAGCAATATTAGATGACGATATTGAACAGGGCAAGAGATTGAAAGGAAAGGAAAGCCTGCTAACGACTTAACAGAGGCTGCCTAACCTTTTGTTCTAATTGAAAGATCACGACTGATGCAGCTCATTAAGCGTTTCACTTTGTCTTGTTGGTGCTGTTTGAGCCTTTGAGGCGAAATGCAGGTTTCGCAGATGTTATTTACCCGACACTGTGCGCAGGTAAGTTATGAATACTTGGGGTTTTGAGGAAAGGCACTCCTAGTGGTGGCATCGGTGATGACAGAGTTGACACGGGCATGTGGGCAGTGGGAAGAAGTTTTTATAAGAAAATTATGATAATATGTTGATTGCCTCTTCAATTCACACTAGGCAGATGCAGGTGGGAGGTCGCGCGAGAGAGTTTGTTTGAAGATATACGGGAATGGAAACGATTGCAGACCGAGGTCGTTGAGAAAGAGAAAATTTCTTTGTTGGCACCTGATCACTGAATACGTGTTTTCTATGGCGAATGGAGTTGCTGGTCCAGCTACTTTCTGTTCGGTCTGTGATATAAGTACTCTGTCTCACGCATTTTGCAGAAAATACAGTTTTGGCCTTGGATGGAGGATTCAAATCTTCGGAAGCGTTCCGTGAAAAGTAGTGGTATTACTAAATTGGGAGGTAGGGCCCAGTTGCTGTTATTTTTGTGTACATGATGAAGCTTACTTGATTATGATGTCGTTTTAGAAAAAATAGGCACAGGAAGGCGTTGTCTTTCCTTCACATCACAGTGAACTGAATCACTTCCTCAGGAAATTGAGGTGCACCACAAACACACTGAGCCTAGACATCCGAAAACTGTCGTCTTTTTTCTTCGTGAATATAAACACCGAGTTTCATTTCCACTTCTGTAGATTTGGTTCTTCCAAGCAGCGCAAGAGCTGCGTGATCGTGAGAATAAGACAAAAGAAAAAACAAATGAAAGCGTGCCACAAGAATAAAGAAAAATGCGTACACCACTTACTCTCTTTGCTGCATCAAAAGCCACCTCCGCCGATGTAGTGTCTGTCTGGCAAATATAACTTCAACGCTACTGGTCGAAAGCTTCCACCCACCCTTAGCCGCCTCGCCTACAACTTCGTTTGTTCAAATACCCATCTGCACTTGTCTTTTCTGTGTTAAAAGCGCAAGCCAGACGATACAACATACCGAATTTTCAAAAACGAAGCCGCTCTCATCACCAGCAAATATTTATCAAATCTTGTATTACTGATATCATGGCCGAAATGAGTTCTCTGACAAGAAAAAATGGAAAAACGTCTTTACAACAGTTCGTCTGCCTGTTTGCACATGCGCTACATGGCTCTAACCGAAAACTTATCGAAAAACTTACGGAGCCTCAAAATGGTCAATGAAGCGACGTACTAGTGCTTTAGATGAATTCTGGGGTAACTAGAACAACAGCAATGCTTTCCAACGTGCAAATGATTGATACTGCGAACTTATTTACTCAAAAAGATCCTCCCTGAAACAATGCAGAAGCGACCAGGCCAGAGAATGCTGAACAGATATCTAGGTGCCCTTCCCTTTATGCTATCTTATGCCTTCCAATGCATCGCAGCAAAGCAAAACATTACGCCCTCGCACGTATAACTGCCCCTTTGATCAAACCTTGACCCTCCTGATGAATCAGCCAAGTAAGCTTTGAAACATTGAAGCAACTTGGAACAGAGCTGTTGGTTGGAGTATCATATGGTCACTTCCCTCTTCATCGTCTGTAGTGAAATAGTCTCGTGACAATAGTTGTTTCCATCGAAGACAAAAACTCACAAAAAAGTGCCGACATAAACTTTAACTATTGCACTTGCTTAACTGGTGTTCTTTCATTGTGAATTCACAGCACGTAATTAATAATGCAATACGGTGGCTGTGCATGAAGCATGTTGTTTTAGAGAACCTAAGTCTTAAGTCTTAAGTCTAAGAGCCTAAGCGAACCTAGAGGTTGAGCATCCGCCTCGCGTGCAAAAGGACCGTGGTTCCAATCCCGGTGCCAGACAATTCCCCCAGATAAAAAAGTTCGCGTATTGACAGAATTGCAGAATGGGGCCAGGGGTGTGGCCTTGACACCGGCAACCATTGCCAGTAATGCACTCCCTCACCTGAGCAAGATTAGCCACCCTGGTGTAGTAACGGCCACAACATCCCATGAATACGCAATTAACCCACGGCCCTCAGTCTCCAGTGGCTGCGAAGCAACTGACCACGGCGGCGGTCAGACCAGTGGCGCTGCAGAGGGTGCTAAGAATTCCTAGACCCGGACAGGCCGCCTTTGGAATCTGAACATGGCAACGTTTAACGCGAGAACCTTATCTAGTGAAGCGAGTGTAAACGTGTTGTTCTCGGAATTAGAGGGAATTAAAAAGGATGTCAAAGGGCTTTGCGAGGTTAAGAGGACAGGTGAAGCCTTTATGGTGCTGAAGAATGGACACGTCCTATGTTACCGTAGTCTAGTGGACAGAAGAGAACTGGGAGTGGAATTTCTTGTCAATAAAAGCATAGCTAGGAATATAAAAGAATACTGTAGCATTAACGAAAGGGTAGCAGGTATTGTAATTAGGCTCAAAAAGAGGTACATGCTCAAGGTTGTACAGGGCTATGCGCACAGAGCCAGCCATCACGACCGGGTTAGTGGAACGCTTCTATGAGGATGGGGAATCGGCAATGGCTAAAGTAAAAACACAGTACGCTGTAGTTATGAGGGACTTCAATGCTGAAGTAGGCAAGGATCAGGCGGGAGACCAGGCAGTTGGGAACTTATGTCTCTGTTGTAGAAACAGCAGATTGGACCTACTAGTTGAGTTTGCAGAACGGAATAACCTACACATAATGAGTACCTTCTTCTGTAAACGGTAGAGCAGGAAGTGCGCGTGGAGGAGCCCGAATGGGAACCATAAAAAAGGGCTCGGGATGGTAAGGTCTAGAGAACACCGTATGGTAAGAGCTCGAATTACGCTAGATTTGAGGAGGGACCACAACAAGCTAGTACGAAAGAAGCCGATAAATGTGCTAATAGTAAGACGTAAAGTAGAAGAATTCAGGATAGCGCTGCAAAACCGATATTCAGCTCTTACTGAGGAAGCCGAGCTTACGACACAGGAACCCTGCGACAACCTTACACGTATTATCACGGAGTGTGCAGTAGAAGTATGACTAGAGAGGATGCTGGCAAACGTTCCCTGGGGACGAAAGATCAAATTGGGAAACGGCAAACCATGCCAATCTCCGCCCCAGATCACAGAATAGAACAAGCAGAGCTTTCGAAGTTAATCAATAAGCGTAAGACAGCTGACATACGCAACTATATTGTGAAGAGGGTCGAATACGCTGTAAAGAACGGAGGTAGCCTGAAAGAAGTGATGAGGCACCTTGGTGTGGGGAAAAATCAGATGTATTTACTTAATATAACCAAGGCAATGCCATCACAAATAGGGATAAAATAGTCAGAGTGACCGAGGAGTTCTATAGGAATCTGTACAGTAGTCGAAACATCCAGGATAATGCCGAACGAGAAAGCAGTTCAGAGGAGATAGACATGCCACCAGTAACGACCGAAGAAGAAAGGAAGGCTTTGAAAGAAATCAAAAGGGTCAAAGCACTTGGTGAGGATCAGATAACAGCAGACCTCTTGAAGGAAAGCGTAGAAATTGTACTTTAAAAACTGGCAAACCTGTATTCCCAATGCCTAATGGCCGCAAGTGTACCGGTATCACAGAAGAACGCGAACATCATCCTAATTCATACAAAAAGGTTACATGAAGCACTTGAAAAATTGCAGGCCCATCAGCCTACTGTCAGTCGTCTACCACGTACTTACCAAGGTAATCGCTAATAGAATTTTTGCAACCTTAGATTTCAGTCAACCTAAAAAGCATGCGTGGTTCCGTAAAGGTTACTCAAGAATGGACCATATTCACACGATCAATCAGGTGATAGAGAAGTGTGGTGAGTATACTGAACCCATATATACAGCCTTCATAGAATATGATAACGCATTTGACTCAGTCGAAACCGTAGCAGTAATTCAGGCATTGCGGAACAAGGAAATAGATGAGCATTATGTAAAAATACTAGAGGATATTTAAAATGGGTTCACAGCTTCCATCATCCTCAATAAGGAGAGACGTAAAATACCTATAATGAAGGGCTTAAGCAAGGAGACAGAATCTCCAATATTATTCTTAGCATGCCTACAAGACGAATTCAGCGCGTTGGATTGAGAACAGGTGGGAGTAAGGGTTAATGGAGAATACCTCAGTAATGTCAGATTTGCTGATGACGTTGCCTTGCTGAATAATACGGGGGACGAATTGCAAAGCATGCTTTCTGCACTGGATGAACAAAGTAAAACCATGGGCGTGAAAATTAGTATGCCGAAAACCAAAGTAATGATCAATAACCTCGGGACAGCACAGCAGTCCGGAATAGGGCGCCAGTTAGTGGAAGCGGTAAGCGAATATATCTACTTAGGCCCAGTAGCAAACCCAGTTCCTAACCATGAAGCAGAGATATTAGAAGAAGAGATTAGGGTGGAGTGCATGCTTCAGACATTCTCAGATAATGAATAGCAGCCTACCATTGTGCCTGAAGAAGAAAGTGAATGACTGCTGCATCTTATCGGTACTCACATACGAGGCAGAAACTCAGAGGCTCACTAAGAGGGTTCGACATAAATTGAGAACGACTCAGCGGGCAGTGTAACGGAAAATGGTAGGTCTAAAATTAAGGGGCAAGAAGTGAGTGGAGTTTGTCAGAGAACAAACTCGTGTTAAGGATATATTAGTAGACATTAGGAAGAAGAAATGGACGTGGGCAGGGCATGTAATGCGAAGGCAAGATAACCGTTGTAATTAAGAGTAACAGAGTGCATCCCTAGAAAAGGCAAGCGTTGCAGGGTGCTGCAGAAAGTGAGATGGGCAGATGAGATCAAAAAGTTTGCAGGGATAACTTGGTCACAGTTGGCACAGGACCGGGGTAATTGGATAATAATGGGAGATGCCTTTGCCTTGTAGTGGGCGTAGATAGGCTGGCGTTGATGATGATGTATCATTCTTAAGCTGCCCTGGCGGTCGCCCTAGCCTTCTATTAGAGTATATGCCACAGTATTTCCCGAATATTTAATTTCAGGGAAAGGCCGAAATATTACGAGAAATTATGAAACACTCCACAATATCCCAAACCACAAGGGAATCACGTCCAAGGGAGGTACCTACTAAACTCCATTCAAGCTTGTATTAATTCACGCAACCCATTGAAAACATAACTGAGGCATAGCCAATACGTAACGCCAAAAATTTATTCGTTATACGCGTGCGTGCTTCCCGCAATTTGGGCCCGTTAAGCCCACTCTTGGGTAACGAACCAGCCGGAGACATCACTTACAGTCACTGAGGAATTCTGTGAACTGAGGTTTTGTACTAAATTACATGTTGTCTCCTTCTCTAATTTGTCGTTAGATTTTTTTGTCTCAATTCAACATTGCAGATCAGCACGATTCCTACACATGCATGTAGGGGTAATAAGAAATATCTCTTTAGCCTTTACAGAATTTTGAGTCAGTTTTGATTAATTCTAACGAACGAAACAAAGATGTCAAATTTGGGACTCTCGTAAAATTTACGTTTGATTTGGTTTCACGTGCTTTAGTGCAATTTGTCCCAACTTTTACACTAGTTTCCTAAAGTCTTAGTAAATGTGCAATCTTACGAAATATTCATATAAAACAAAACGCTCAAATTCAGAACCTGATACATTTACAAAGGAAAAATGACTCTTAGAGGGTGTACCCCTTGAATTTGTAACAAGTCACCTAACTGCAGCCGCACTACACCAAAGAAAATGCCCCCTACGATGATGAATATAATAAATTGCCTTCAAGTAAAACCATTTCTGAAGACGTGAGATTGTGGCCCTGAAAATAGAAGATCCCGCCGTTGCGTCCTACATTTGGAGCAGCATTCGAGCAGAAATTTTAAGAAGCTTCAAAACGCTCTACGCCCGATCCGGCGAGAAAAAACAATGCAACACAATTTGGTAGGGAGACTGTTGGTATCCTCTGATTGCGAACGCGGTTTTTATTTGTTTATGCCCTTCCACAATTTTTGCACTCTTTATTTTCCCCTCTACAAAAAGCTTAATTCCGGCAGGTTTCGCTATTTCAAAGAGCATAATTAACTGTAGCAATGTAGAAACACTATGCTTGCAATATTACAATCTCCAATCTGTAGTCAGCCGAAAAGAATGCGTCACCCATAGGGGGCATTTTGCTTGCTCTCACGCATATAAATGTCAGAGAAAAAGTCATTGCCGGAAGGGGACCATTGTAAGGGGAACAAATTACGGTTTCAAAGGTTGGGATTTAATTGCGCAATAACCGAAGTATTAGTGAAAGACGGCCTCTAATACGGCTTTTAATATATCGATATCACGGAGGGACTAATATACTAAGGGTAGATTTTATCGAACCAGCCACTGAGAACTGTGTTAGCCGAGTGCGGTAAATGCAGCGAAATGGCAGTCGCTTGTGTAAATGTTACAAAACTCTTCGTGAATGAGTGGGGTGGGTTCAGCTCCAATACTTTGCCGAGAGAGGCTGCATTTTTTATAGCGGTAAAGCGAGAAGGAGAATATTTTGGACGCTACACTGAATGTGAACGCGCCAAATAAGCAGTACGCGGGGCATACACGTCGGCTTCGTAAAAGAAGTGTGTTGTATGGCGGAGTGGAGACAATGGCTTCACGTATTGTGGAGCAACAAGAGCTTTAACAGGCGTTTTAGAGTGGTGTTTCTCTGAGCTGTAAAATTAAAAAATGCAGTGCCGGCAGAAGCGAGAAAAGAGTAATGGCCCGAGGCCTTGTATTTATACTTGTTTAGTTAGAGTTAATGAACCAAAATCTTCACATTTTCATACCAGTTTTTTGCATAAGGATGACCTTTTAATGGGAGTGCAGCAACAGCGCGCGTAAGATGGAAACTTTACAAACCATATTCACGACTCTTTAGATGGTACGGTCAGTTAGGGAAATAATTGGGAAAGTAGACTGCGAGGACTGTACATTAACATGACAAACATGCAAAAAATGGCTGAACAAAATTTCTGGAAAAAATACCACAGCCTCGCTAACATAAAACACAACGACTGGTCGGCTGTATGCAAGACTAAGCCGGGAAATAATGGACATTTTTGTGTTAACACTAGAAAAATATAGCTTCCTAATGAACAGACTCACACCTGTATATTCAGATACCTAGTGATTATTTCCTCAGCCCATATACGTTAACCATTTTCCCAAACTCAATAATCAATATAGCCAGTTTTGGGCCACGCGCTTGTTTATGCATAACGCCCCAGTAAATATTGTGGTGTTGAGTACTTGCGCATTTAGGTGGTCCAAATTGGTAATATTTTCCATCGCACCGCGCTATCAAAACTGTGTCTCAAAACCAACTTTCTCACGGACAAATAATGTAGAAAATTCTTGTGGCTCATTTATAGTTTATTATACGAACCGAACCAGCTCGACTGTTGTGAGGCATAAAACCGAATGACACATACCTAACATACTGGAGGGGAATGAAGATGATTGGGTGCAGCAATGTCACACCTAGGGTAACACAATATTAACCAAAGCCAAGGACAGCATACAGCGGCACAGTCGAACTGGTGATGGGGCCCGCCGCCGCAGCAACGAAGCTCTCGAGGAGCCCATGATCACACACAAAGATTGTCCCTCGTGATTCTCAAACCAGCACCAATCGCAGCGCCATTCGACAAAGCTGCAAACAGTGCCGCAACTTAAAGTGGATGCAGCGCAGTGGAGCGGCTTGTCGGCCTGTTTTGTCATAAACTATCGTAGAACCTAGTGTTTTCATTTATAATCTCTGAGGCTGTTAAATATGGTGGCACGGAACGCGAAAACATTACAAAATCAAGCACCACTGCGTTTATCCCGCAATGCAAACACGGCATTTTACTTGTTCATATCATCTTTCCATGATCAGCCCGCTCGACTCAACCTGCTAAGTCAAGCACTTCATGAACACGACTACCTGGTAAGAAATAATAAATGGGTGATCGTGGTTACAAATGGCGTGCAAAGTGAACGAGAGGCGGGAAACATGACGAAACAGTACACCTGAAGAAACCGACGCAGAAGAGCCAGCGATCTTTCGGTGCAAGTGTCAAATTAAATTAGCCTTGTCCAGGGGGACAAGGTGTATAATATTTCAATGCAACGTCGAACACGACTCACAACAGAAGAGGAAGACCAGGCCGATTATACATAAAACCTACGTATCTATAATAGCACTGTCATGTATCAATGGCACCCCTTAGAGGGATGCATCAAAACCCCCAGAAAAATAGAAGGGAAGAACAAAAGAACGAGAGTTTTGAAGTGCGCGCCATGAACCCGCCAATCAGCAAGCGCCAGCGCCGACGCACCAAGGAAGCCTGGGAAAAGGTGGCAGCACACTGTTCGGCCAATCAGGGGAGGCCACGCAGGGGACAAGTGGCGAGATGGCCATATAAGGACATAGCAGAGGCGAGAAGCCAATGGGGGTGCGCCACGGGAGAGCCCAGAAGGTATAAAAGCGGGGCGCACAAAGAAGAGAAGGGAGGCAAGAAAAAGAAGACAACCAGGAGTCGGCCGGGGCACGTGCGCTTCAACGAACGAGCCAGGGGGACGCGGCCATGCCATCGACCACGCCATCTGAGCCTGGGCGGGAGCGGGCCGACTGCGCATCGGCACCGTCATCCTCGGTGCACCACGAACCTGTGTCTTCGTGGCCCCAGCGGCATCGGTCGGGCACCAGCGGCCAGCGTCCACGCTCCGTCGACGTTCGTCTCGACGGCCCCGAAAGGCGACGTTCGTGCCAAGCCTACCTGAGACCTCCAGCGGCAGCGGCTACCAAGGGGTAGCCACCGAGGAAGCGCGCCACCGAAGGGATGACCGCGCGCATCGAACGCCGGCATCAAGGAAATCCAGCGGGAGCGGCTAACAGGAAGTAGCCGCAGAGGAAACGTCAGGACGCGCGGAGCCCACGCCGTCCACGTAGTGACCGCGCGCATTGACCGCCGGCACGGAAGCGAGAAGAAGACGGCTACCACCGAGTCGCGGCCACGCAACGGGTGAGACACGTCAGCGCCGACGACAGCGGGGTAGGCCAGTCCATTATAGGGACATAGTTGTAGAACACAACTGAGGAGTTGAGGTACAAGAGGAATTAATGAGAACTGGGTTAAGGAGTGTATTGAGAGTGTACTTATTGAGAGTGGACGTTATTGTAGAGACTTTAGGGTTTTGATTTGAATTGCATATTGAGATCTTAAGTTAGGGGTTTGTATGTGAGGTGTGTTTTGTAGTTGTTAGAGGTTTGAGTGTGTTCATTTGTGTGCAGTTTAATTATTGTGTGCTTTGCTTTAGGCTTTTCAAGTGTACATTAAATGTGTGTTATGTCAAACTCGTCAACGGCTTCCCTGAGTCCATTGCTCCGAGCTGGTTAAGACCACCCCACCATTTGTTCACGTGACAAATAATTGGCGAGCATGCCAGGATTGATTTATCCTCACACCGGATATTTCCATCGGGCCCAGTCACGTGTCTAACCAGCTTGGAGAATGGATTTGGAAAGGTTGTTGACGCTGTTCAATCACGAGGTTTGAACAAAAGGCAATTTTTTGAATTGTTAGATGAAGAGAGTCGCCGAGCGGAGGAGGCGTTTGAGATAGAAAAAAGAATATTTGATGCAGAGATAGAACTGCGAAAGAAGGTAGAACTAAAAGAGTCGAGGCGGCATTTCGGGGGAAATAGTTCCTACGAACACGAAGGGAGTGTTGAACCCGCCGCACATGAAAGTCAGGGCACGCGCCTAGCGCCCAGCTTTGATGCTAAAAGCAAAATAATAGAAATAGAAGAGGTGCGTTCGTGACAGAGCCTGCAGGAAGAAAGATGCAATGAGAGCGGTGAACGTGCCGCACGTGAGATCGAAGACACGAGGAACGCCGACCAAGATCAGGCACGTGAGACAGATAGAACGCAGGTCGCAGATCTTGATGAGGCCGCAAATGAAAAGGAACGCAAAAAAAACGATTGTTTGTTTGGACAGCCCGCTGAGCAAAAAGGCGCGTTCGAGGCGCGACACAGTGAAATAGCCGGGCGTGGCTCAACCGCAGGCCAGGCACTTGAAGATGAGCGCAATGAGAACGCGCCAGGTGAGGACAGCTTGTTGCAGCCTAGTAGCTCTGACTCCGTTGATTTCAAGGATACTGAACCATTAATGATTGAGACTGAGGCACCTGCCGCTCCTTGCGCGGGTACGAATGGAGGCTGGCAAGAAGGCTCTAGTCCTTTGAAAACAATTTTGTGTGTACCTTAATCCCCGAAAAGGCCACTGCGAAGATATTAGCCAACGAAGCGGGCAACTCAGCGTCTGCGGTTGTCAATGCAGCCATTAGGGCGCAGTCGAGTACAGTTGGCGTAGACCAACTAGAACATCGCCATCAGCCCGAGCTCTGTGACGGTAATGAAGAGCTACAGCTTGAACAGTGTGGCCGTAATGCAGTGCAGTGGCGATGGATCGCAGGCGAAAAGACGCTGGGAGCTTCGAATAAGCAAAGGAGAAAGCGGTGCAAGAAAGCACAGTCGTTCAGCAGTAACCCGGGTGCAAAATACGAGAGAAATACCCGATCGAAAGGCGGTCTGTCTCAAAAAATTGCTCAGACAAGGCTCGGAGAGGGGAGAATGAGCAGACGGAGCGCAAAGATGAGACAGCGTGCGAAAAACGCCCACAGTGAGCACGGAAGGCCAGGCAGCTCGGAGCAGAGAAGAGGTCAGGCGCTAAGAGGCTTGCGAGCTACGAGTCAAAGAAATGCGCCCTGTTGCATAGTAGGAGGTGATCTTGCAAGGCCTGGGGGCCTACAGAAAACAGTCAGCCAGGCTACGTCCCCGAGGCACGCGAGTAATATTAGCAAAGTTGGCTGTCAAAGCCGAGCCGACAGTGTAGCAAAGGGTGCTGAGTGGCTGAGGCGGAAGAAGGTGAAGATGAAGCCATAGGCCAACAAACCTGATGGAAATAATGGAGTCGACTTGGACAGGAATAGTACTCATAACGGCGACGAAATACGTTTTGTATTGCGGTGCAGCATTAGTGAAAGGAATGAAGTAGTGAAGTTAGGATTGAGACATAGTGGTGTGGAATATTAGATCGTTGATGAGTTTGATTTGATGATGTGTTCGAGTAGGTTGTAGGAATATGGTGGTGTAAGTGTAGGAAGCGTACATGGAACTAATGTAGCTGAGAAGTGCGTAGTGAGTAAGAGGGTTTTCAAATTTGAGTTTTTGTGATGTGGTTGATTTTGGTGATGTTAGAAAAATTGTATGAGTAGTTTGGTGTATGAGCATGAAGTGTAGATATGAAAGAAGTAGTTGCAAAGTGCAGTTGAGGAGTAGAGGAGGAAAAACGTTAGTTTGTGCCGCTTGATAGGTTTGTCCAATACGAGTTCACTGAAGTGTTTGATTGCTGTGATGTGATAGACGAGTGTGTTTGAGTAGATGGGTGTTTAAGTAAGGGATGTATCCGTGATAAAACGAGAACGTTGTGTAAACCAAGTGTGTGTGGGTTCGGGACACAAGTGAACTACAGACGAGGGTGGAAAAAAAACAGGTGTGGTGAACTGTGTAGTGAAGTGAAAATTGCGACAAAAGAAGGGAGCAGTGGTGGTGAACCGTTGACTCATGAGAAGTGAGCAAGTGTTGTGAAACAAGAGGACCTCGGCGGACAAGACGCAGCAGTTTTTTGAGAAAAAACTCTTAAAGCGGGGGGTAATTGTCATGTGTCAGGGTACCTCCTGAGAGGGGGACGCATCAAACCCCCGAAAAAATGGAAGAAAAGAACAAAGGAACGAGAATTTTAAAGTGCGCGCCAGGAGCGCGCCAATCAGCAAGCGCCAGCGCCGACGCACCAAGGAATCCTGGGAAAAGGTGGCAGCACACTGGTCGGCCAATCAGGGGAGGCCACGCAGGGGACAAGTGGCGAGATGGCCATATAAGGACATAGTGGAAGCAAGAAGCCAATGGGAGTGCGCCACGGGAGAGCCCAGAGGGTATAAAAGTGGGGCGCACAAAGAGAAGGGGGAGGCAAGAAACAGAAGACAACCAGGAGGTGGCCGGAGCACGTGCGCTTCAACGAACGAGCCAGGGGGACGCGGCCAGGCCATCGACCACGCCATCTGAGCCTGGGCGGGAGCGGGCCGACTGCGCATCGGCACCGTCATCCTCGGTGCACCACGAACCTGTGTCTTCGTGGCCCCAGCGGCATCGGTCGGGCACCAGCGCCCAGCGTCCACGCTCCATCGACGTTCGCCTCGACGGCCCCGAAAGGCGACGTTCGTGCCAAGCCTACCTGAGACCTCCAGCGGCAGCGGCTACCAGGGGGTAGCCACCGAGGAAGCGCGCCGCCGAAGGGATGACCGCGCGCATCGAACGCCGGCATCAAGGACCTCCAGCGAGAGCGGCTACCAGGGGGTAGCCACAGAGGAAAGACGTGAGGACGCGCGGAGCCCACGCCGTCCAAGGGGTGACCGCGCGCATCGCACGCCGGCACCGACGAAGCGAGACGACGACGGCTACCACCGAGTCGCGGCCACGCAAGGGGGCGACACGTCAGCGCCGACGACCGTGGTAGGCCAGTCCATCATAGGGACATAGTTGTAGGTGTAGACAGATAACCTTGAAGGTGATATAATGAGTGTATTTAAGATAATGGTGTAGGACTTTACTGTAGAATCTTTTGGTGTTTTGCTTTGAACTGTATTTGTGATATTTAGTTTGAGGTTTGGGTGTTTATCGTTTGTGTGTAGTTAATCATTGAGTGCTTTGCGTGAAAGGTTTTTTTTGTGTGTACATTAAATGTGTGGTATGTCAAACTCACCAACGGCCTCCCGGTGTCCATTGCTCCGAGCTGGTTAAGACCACCCCATCATCCGTTCACGTGACAAGCACACCACAGAACAGGGCAATGGCCGATGGTACGATTTTAATGTTATAATCGTCCAAGCAGTCCGCGCATAGTCTTCAACGCAGCCTCCCATATATTTACTATTAATTTATTAAAAGTACTTTTAAGGGCCTTCTCACAGGAGGGGGTTTTCAATAGGCGCGTCTATAACACATAGAGGTTCATGAAAACCTATAAGAAAAGAAAACACCCACTCTTAATCAGTATACAACTACTTAATAAATAAAGTAAAATATAGGGTAAATATTTCTGACGCATGATATAAAAAATAATCAGAATAAATGATATTATTCAGAAACAACAAAAAGACAACATAAAAATATTTTTAAACATATGCTATACAAACTGTAAGTAGAGTTAAAAGAGTACAGTAAAGCGCAGTCTAGCTTACAAAAAGCACAGGCGCCATTAAAGCATAAAGAAACGACAACTTTACCAAACACAAATGTGAATAACAGAATTTCGCAAATACGGCACTTAATAACAGGAATCATGAAAAATTCGCATTTTATGCAGAAGCTAAACGAATTCGTTATTTCAAGGTTTGCAGTGAAAAGAAGGAGTAATACCGCGAAAGGTTTACACATTTTCACTCATGTTAACTGGTTTTCGAAATTCAGTGACATCGGTGACGGTTGCAATGTTCGATGGTGAGTCATACGACTCGGTTATTGTGCGCGGTATGAACGATCTAGCATAATGAAATGTGCGAAATGGGAATCCTTCAATTTTAAAGGGTTGATCACGGTGCGGAAATAAGGCAGGGGATGGCCTAAAGAAGTCCTCGTAAAGAGATGTGGGTGACAGTGCAAATAAAGTAGCGATAAGCGAGCAATTTCACGGCGACGTGATAAAACATCCAGTTTGGCATCAAGCGTCAATTAAGTGACGCTGGTGTGACGTGATTAATCTCAAAAATAAAACGTACAGCACGGTTCTGCAGGGCTTCGATGTTTTTAATAATAGAGTCTTGATCGGGATCTCAAATGGCTGACGCATATTTTATTTTGGGACGGATTAGGATGATATAAGCCAGTTTACGCAAGTGCGAGGGGTGTGTTTCAAGTTACGTTTAAGGAACCCGAGTGAGCGAATTTCTGAAGCAAGGTTGACGTTAATGTGGTCATGCGATGACAGGTAAGACTGAATTTTACCACCAAGATATTTATACGAGGTCGTAAGCTCCATGGAAGTATTATTTATTAAGTATAACGTGGGAATACGGGACGCGTTTTTCTAAAACTCATTAACTTAGGTTTAGAAGGATTTAGTGACATCAGCCATGTTGTGCATCACGAAGTTAAAGGGACAAGATCAGATTGTAGAGTGGAGGCGAAAAGCAAAAACGCCGTGTGTGCGAGATTTCGGCCTGCGTTAAAGATCCCCAGATAGTCAAAATTATTCCAGAGCACTCCGCTACGGCGCTCCTCATCGACTGCGGCGCGTTTAACACTGCAATCAATCAATTAATCAGATTGTAGAGATTGTCGAACAATTTCAGAAGAAAAGTACTGTAAATCACACAATCGTCAGCGAAAAGACTAAGTTTAGAATTGACTGAGGAGGGTAAGTCGTTAACAAAAGTAAGTGAAAGCAAGGAACCGATCACACTTCTTTGGGGAATTCTAGATGAAACTTCAACAAAAAGAGAGGAAAGGGTATTGACAGACGTGAGATATTTTTTACTGCAAAGAAAGGCTTGCAGCCAGGGGAGGAAATGAGGGTGAATTTTAAGCTGCCTAAGTTTTAATAAGAGCCGATGGTGAGGGACACGGTCGAATGGTTTTGAAAAGTCAAAGAATATCGGGTCACTTTGGATGCTGGCGTCCCATGATGATTGCAAGTCACGAGTAAATGCTGCGAGTTGAGTTTCGCATGAATCGTCCATAAGAAAACCGTGCTGGTATTCGAAGCTGTTATTGTGTTTCTTTAATTTGCAGATTGTAGTAGTACCAAAGGCGTAGGAGCAGGAGTAGCGCCAAGTCGTCTCATGGCGGTGCTTGTCGAGCTAATGCGAGTTACTATTACCACAGAATCGCCGCCGCCATTTTCATCTCAAGGTGTTACAACTGTCATGGCAAAAGCTGAGGATGCACACACCCCGGAATGAAACTAGTGACGGCGTCGTGCCAACGCGTTTCTATCCCATGCTCGGCCCGCCATCCACTAGGCCTCACCAAGTTCGGGGCGCAGCTATTTAGTCATACGGAGAGTAAAGGCAAAAGCCGAACTCGAAATTGAATACATTATCTAACCACAAAAATGCGACCGAGTGCGAACGCAGCATGAGGAGACAAACGGTAATGTTCAACACTGCATAGCAATGGTTGACATCAAAAGTTTTACGTGCTGATCAACGTACGACAGCAGTCATGCTCCATCGCTTGAATTCATGGTATACGAACGGTTGTCTAAACTTGCGGACACGAAGTGAACGGGCTTCCTGCTGCAGTTAGTCAGCTCTTTTGGGGTCTTCAGAATCTGACACGAGATTTGCCCTATTATGGTACGTTGCGCGTGCTAGACTGACTACCCTTAGTAAGCCAATTGCGAAGTGAAGCTACCCGGGTTCAATAAATTCATACCAGTAGATGGTGCACAAGGAGAGGAGTCCTCCTTACTAGTCACGACCCCAGTCAAGCTATACATCCCGGGCATACAACACTGCAGTGGGATCCAGGAAACCCATCATGTACTCCTAGAGATCGTATCGGCAATGGAGCTTAATCAAGGCAATCTGTTCTTACCGATCACTTATACCAGCCGGAGGAAAGACCATCGTTTTTCATAGCTACTAAGAAAGAAAACAACTCTGTCAGAAATGAGAGCACCACTCCTCGTTGTGGGTAAATTCAATTCCCCTTATTTCGCGTGGCGATAGATCGGGTCAAAGGCTTTCAGCTTAGGCTGGATGCACAGCAAACAAAGCAAACTCTATTGATTGATCCAGTGCCGGCGACAAAATAGGTAACGGCTACATCCAATGATTCTACTCTGGACGTGACTCTCACTACCAACATAGCCATAGCCTCTACCTGGAGTAACACCAAAGCAAACACAGGCTGTTACCATCGAATTCTATTCATAGAAATAAGGCAAAACGCTAGGTAAAACCGAGACAAGGTCCACCCGCAAAATTGTAGAAGGGATAGGCATTCGTACACGTCGGGCGGAGACGCCGCAAGTCAGTAAAGACCAGAGTTCGGCGAACTCACTCATGAGTCCACTCACTCAGACTCATTTGGACTCAAACTCACGCGTCAATTTGAGTTTGAGTGAGCGCGAGGCTAGTGTGGCATGGTGAGTTTGAGCTTGAGTGAGTTTGAGCCGAGTGATCCCGACTGAGTTTGAGTCTGATTGAGTTTGAGTACGCCTTAGAACTAGTGAATTCTGAGTCCATTTTGAGTTCTGAGTACATTTTGAGTTTGAGTCCATTTTGAGTTTGAGTCCATTTTGAGTTCTGAGTACATTTTGAGTTTGAGTCCATTTTGAGTTCTGAGTACACTTTGAGTTTGAGTCCATTTTGAGTTCTGAGTACACTTTGAGTTTGACTCCATTTTGAGTTTGAGTACACTTGGGTTTGAGTCCATTTTGCGTTCTGAGTACATTTTGAGTTTGAGTCCATTTTGAGTTCTGAGTACATTTTGAGTTTGAGTCCATTTTGAGTTTGAGTCATTTGAGTTTGAGTCATTTTGAGTTTGAGTCCATTTTGAGTTCTGAGTACACTTTGAGTTTGAGTCCATTTAGAGTTCTGAGTACACTTTGAGTTTGAGTCCATTTTGAGTTCTGAGTACATTTTGAGTTATTCTGATGGAGGCGAAAGCAAAAACGCCCGTGTGTGCGAGATTTCGGCGCACGGTAAAGATCCCCAGGTGGTCAAAATTAATCTGTAGACCTCCACTACGGCACGCCTTATCGCCTGCGTTGCGTCGGCGCGTTAAATCCTACAATCAATCAATCAATCAATCATTTTGAGTTTGAGTCCATTTTGAGTTTGAGTCATTTTGAGTTTGGGTACATTTTGAGTTTTTTGAGTTACATTTTGAGTTCTGAGTACATACAGTAGCCTAGCAGGCAGCTTGGTTGGCTGTTAAGTTTCATGCGTCACTGTGGGCTCTGAATTCAGGTTACCTGCGGGTACGGCACCAATCGCGATCTGCATGATCGGTTGGGAGGGAGGGGGTGTCTGATTTTTTTTAGTTTCTTGTTGAATTTTCATGGCCATAAGCACTTGCTGTATACCTAATTTTCGCGGCTGGGCGCGTGAGTGATAATTGACTGGTGAGGTCAAAAAAAAGGGGTTGTCTTAACTTTTCCTCCTGACGGATCCACTAAGAGCGTGGGAAATGATGGTGGGAAAGCACACGGCGGCGCTGGCGTGCTGGTTGTCCGAATGCTACTGTTAAAGGAGCCATGAAGAGAAAATGCAAGTTGGTTTTATTCGAAAGATTTCGTGTTTTATAGTGCCACCAGCGCTTGTCCGGATACAAACAGTGCTTTATTCACTGAGAACTTAAACAATATAGGCTAACATTTTTATTTTCCCGCTCAATCGTGCGTTTTTGTGGTCCCAAGTGAAATCACAGAAACCGACCACTCTGCAGCCTAGAGTACCTTCATTCACGCATCCGCCATACAGAGTAGACACACGTATAAGCTGGCGCCGCCATTTTCGGTTGCTCGCTCGCCGCCGAAGGAAGTCATTGTGTCAAAACAGCGCTAAAATTATCGCGCAACGCGGTTTACTGAAGAAGTTTGAATCATAATGTCTGTTTCGCGTTGCTAGGTCTCGTGGGAAACGAAAAGAATAACGCGTTGAGCCCGTTGGCCCGATTGCGTTGGCACGGGACCGTTCAAAGGTTGTCTCCACCCTGTACAGCGGTGTTGGTTTGTTGCCACGTTTCCTTACGTTCCGTAACCTAGATGGCGCCACCATACCGTGGCAAGCATTTGGTTTGTTTTTGCCCGCATTTAAACCTGGATTGTTTTTGTTCTAGGAGAAAGTATTCGTACCCTCAAACAGTGCTCGCTGGACAAATGGGGTCACGTAAGACACCGTTGCTTGCATCAATCGGCCAGTGTCGTCTGAGACAACCCCAAGCCCCGTAGTGCTGTGCAGCTAAACCAAGCATGCTGTGCGCAGTACGAACAGCAGAACGCGTCAGTACTTCTATGTTTACATGTGCTTTCGTAACTTCTACTGGTTGTCCCATCATTCTTATTGCTTTGTAAAGAATGTGCCCTAAATTTAAGTGCAAATCGCTCGTTGGTCTAGTTTGTAAGCTCTACCTAATTTTTGTCTGCTTCTGCTAGCCTCCGCCAATCGCAGAGCTTAACTCATGTGACTTCATAGGTTCTGTTGCGGGAAATGAGCTGGTGGGTCGCATGACCATTTCCGTTTTTCCTAATTATGTAGCTTATTTGAGCGACGTTTACGGTAAAAGTGGTGTCAGTATGATTCTAACGAGACAATCTTTTGAATAAACCGAACTTGTGTTTTCTCTTCATGGCTCCTTTAACGGCTTGATATACTAGGGGCCACAAAGCAAGAGGTGAGAGCCGAGGGGATATGGGGGCGAGGGCTGTCCTTTCTGCTGTTTCAAATGAATCAGCTGAATTGACTGGGCAGCGCCCCTTAGGACAGAATAATGACCACATTAGATTGGGTGAAAAGTGAAACTGATGAGGCTAAGGCGTGTAAGGTATCAAATGAAAGGTCCGGATTAACGGAATCACGCGGGGTAAATAAAAAAATGCTTCGTGATTGTAGTCATCAGGCAGTCATAATGAGTCATAGATTGGGTTAAAATTCAAAATGACGCTGCGAGGGCATGTGGGGAATCAAATTCAAGGTCTCGATGTGGGGAATCTATCGGGACGAAATGACTTATGGATTTATCATGACGTAGTCATGGTAAGTCATAGATTCGATTAAAATTCAAGTTCATGGCGCTAGGGCGTGTGGCGTATCAAATTAAAGGTCTCGATTGATTGAAGGGTTTAACGCGCCGACGCAACGCAGGCGATGAGGCGCGCCGTAGTGGAGGGCTCCGAATTAATTTTGACCACCTGGGGATCTTTAACGTGCGCCGAAACCTAGTACACACGGGCGTTTTTGCTTTTTGCCTCCATCAGAAAAGCGGCCGCCGCGGCCGGGAATCGAACCCGCGACCTCGTGCTCAGCAGCGCAACGCCTTAGCCACTGAGCCAAATTAAAGGTCTCGATGAGGGTAATCACGTGCTTCCTGATTATTATCATGACATAGTCAAAATGGGTCATAAATTAGGTTAAAATTCACAATGATGCCACTGGGCGTCTGGGACATCAAATTGAAGGTTCCAATAAGAGAAATCATGTGGGACAAAAACGTGGTAGGGCTATATCATGATATAGTCATGGTTAGTCATTGATTGGTTTAACATTCAAATTGATTCCGCTAGGATGTGATGGGTAACAAACTAATGGTCTTGATGAGCGGAATCACGTGGGAGAAATACAAAAATGCTTCCTGGTTATAACCATGAGATTGTCATGGCGAGTCTTATATTTTGGTAAAATTCGAAGTGACCCCGCTAGGGCGTGTAGGGTATCAAATTTACGGTCTTGACGAGGGGAATCACGTGGTACAAATAAAAAAAATGGCTCCGTAGTTCGAATCATGAGATAGTCATTATGAGTCATAGACTGGGTTAAATTCAAGCTGAGGCCGCTGAAGCATGTGGGGCGTCAAATTAAAGGTTCTAGTTAGGGGAATCACGTCGGACACTTAAATAATGCGTCCTGGTTACAGTCATGAGAGTCATGGTTAGTTTGACTGGTATGAATTCCATATGACCCTGCTAGGGTGTGTGGGGTATCACATTAAAGGTCTCGTAAAGGGGGATCACGTGGGACAAATACAAAATGCTTTCTGGTTATAATTATGAGGATGTAGCAAAAGGTATGTAGCAAAAGGTACACACTCACACTCACACTCACACGCTCATGCACTCACACTCACTCACTCACACTCACTCACACTCTCACTCTCACTCACACTCACACTATCACAGTCACTCTCACACTATAACACTCACACTCACACTCACTCTCACTCACACTCACACTCACACTACACTCTCACTCCACTCACACTCATACTCTCACTCTCACTCACACTCACTCTCACTCTCACACTCTCAATAACACTAACACTAACACTCACACTCACACTCTCACTCTCACTCACACTCACACTTACACTCCCCCTCTCACTCACACTCTCACTCACACTTACACTCCCCCTCTCACTCACACTCAAACTCTCACTCACACTCACACTCACACTCACCCTCACTCTCACTCTCACTTTCACACTCACAATCACACTCTCACTCAGACTCAGACTCAGACTCACACTCACTCTCACACTCACAGTCACACTCTCACACTCACTCTCACTCACACTCACCCTTCACACTCCCTCTCACTCACCTCACACTCTCACTCACACTTACACTCCCCCTCTCACTCACACTCACACTCTCACTCACACTTACACTCCCCCTCTCACTCACACTCACACTCTCACTCACTACTCACACTCACACTCACTCTCTCTCTCTCACTCTCACACTCACAATCACACTCACACTGTCACTCTCACTCAGACTCAGACTCAGACTCAGACTCAACTCACACTCACACTCTCACTCTCAGTCACAATCTCTCACTCTCCCTCTCACTCACCTACACTCTCACTCACACTCACAGTCACACTCTCACTCTCACTCTCACTCACACTCACACTCTCACTCTCACTCTCCCTCACGCTCTCACTCTCAATCTCACTCTCACTCACACTCTCACACTCACACTCACACTCACTCTCACACTCACGGTCAAACTCTCACACTCACTCTCAGTCACACTCTCAGACTCACTCTCACACTCAGACTCAGACTCATCTCACACTCATACTAAGACTCAGACTCAACTCACACTCACACTCGCACTCTCACTAACACTCCCACTAACACTCCCACTCCCACTCCCACTCATACTCACACTCACTCTTACTCCCACTCACACTCACTCTCACTCTCACTCACACTCTCAATCTCAATCTCACACACACTCACACTCACACTCACTCTCACTCTCAATCTCTCACTGTCTCAATCGCTGTGAGGCCATTTGAGTTCTGAATTTATTTTGAGTTCTCAGCCCATTTTGAGTTCTGAGGTCATTTTGAGTTTTGAGTACATTTTGAGTTTTGAGTTCAGTTTGAGTCTGAGTACATTTTGAGTTGGAGTACTTTTGAGTTTTGAGCACATTTTGAGTTTTGAGTACATTTTGAGTTTTCAATACATTTGAGTTTTGAGTTCACTTTGAGTTTGAGTACATTTTTAGTTTTGAGTACATTTTGAGTTTTGAGTCCATTTTGACTTTTAGTACATTTTGAGTTTAGAGTACATTTTGAGTTTGACTACATGTTGGGTTTTGATTACATTTTGAGTTTGAGTATATTTTGAGTTTTGAGTACATTTTGAGTTTGTGTCCGAGTGAGTTCTGAGTTTTGCGCTCAATGTGAGTTTGAGTTTGAGTGAAGCGCAGATGTGCTGCTCAGCATTGAGTCTGAGTTTGAGTGAGTGGTGATTCGAAAAAAAAATTGTGAGTGAGTTTCAGTGAGCCGCGCCAACTTTGCCGAGGTATTATGAAGACATTCAAGACATTGGTTTCTGGAAAAAGTCTTCGCAGCAAGCCGTAGCCGGTGCCAGGAAGATTTTCCCGGAGGAAGCAAACTGGACTCACAGGATTCCCGTCTGCCTTATCAATGGGGAGACGTATGCCAGCCTACACAGAAATCTGACACAAAACAAACAAAATTGCTCATTAAGGTGACGCATTCACAGACTCCAGGACGACATTGAAAACGCGATGAACATTTCTAATCACCAATGTCATACCTTAAGGTCGGGGGCGGAGGGATCAATTCGTGTCCCAAGCAATTGGAACTTACTTCACCCTTTACTACGCCTTATCGCAAACAATATCCATCAGCAAGAGAAACTTCAACTTCTCGTCCACGCCTACGACAGAACCCCTGAATTACTGTTGGTCGGGAAAATATACGCGTTAATATCAGCCCTCACAACCAAGCCATACAATACGAAAGAGTCCTGTACTTCAAATTATTTGAACCTTTCATGGTGGCACAGACGAAAATAGCAATGTCGCCACTCGGAAGCAGATCGGCATCGGGACCAGGGGGCGTGACTAAGAAGAGGCTTATGAACTTGTAACATGGAACCATTACGGTCCAGAAGAAAGTAAACTTGACGTACGGCCCAGACTTAACTGGAAGATTCTACGAAGTGAAAGGCAAAACACAACTGCCGAATTTCGAGCAGCTCGGAGTCCGCAACTCTAGCACTACGTTTGGCGAGTTGGTTACTAAGGAAGTCATTGAACTGGTGAACATTAGGATCGTGGCATGTCTAAGCATAGGACGAAACACACGCTAAACCTCAACTCAGTTTATGCGACAGAAGCAGGAAAACATCTAAATGTGCATGAAATTTGAACGGGTTATCCTAAAAACGCAGCGCAAATCAGCAAAACACGATCGTTATATCTATGGTCTCTGCTTCGTCTTCCCTTTAGCTTTCTACCTGGATTATTTTTCGAGAGTGTGATGCATTCTTTACCTCCAACTACGGGAGATATGTTTGCGAGATTAGCCAGTGTCTCGAAAGGGAATTTTCAACAGAACTCGATACAACTGGGAAAAACCGCACTCCCGAGGATCAGTCCTGCCTCCTGTTTTATTCAACATGGATCTCAATGACCTGCCTCGGAAACTAAATTAGAGACGAGGATTTAAGTAGTCTCTATGCCGACAATACGACATACTTTGTCGCAGGAGGAAGCCATGGGGTAATACGCGACCGCCCTCAACAAGCTATAGTAGTGCACGAAGGCTATGTTATCCCTGAATTCTTTCACTACCTCTCCAAAAAAATTGCCCGCGTATCTGCTCCTTTCGTTGAAAATGTCGGTGAAAGAAGATATTTGTCGGGCTTCCCTACAAATTTATTGCTTCCAATCTCTTTCCCACCAACTTGTTATGCTCTTCTTCTCCCGTCGCTCTCCACTCAAGATAAAAACACTAGAGGTTTGAGAAGTCAATTTAAATTTACCGCGTTCCACTGCTTCCGGCCGCGCGCCTCAAGGCCAGCGCTGGCGTAGGGCGGAGCCACGCGTGAATTGAGGCACCCTGCTGCAGCGTATGCAGAACCACGTTGCCGTGCTCCTCGTTCGTTTAAAGAGAAAGGTGAAACCTCGCTAGTTGACCCTTTTGTTACTGTTGTCGTTTGATTTCTTAAAATTCCGCCAGGAGCTACAATGGCTCGGGCAAAAGTAGGCAAAAAATCGATTTTTTTTTATTTCCAGGGGCTGAAGCGCAAAATAACGGACCCATAATTTTTTTCACCAAAGAACGCTGCAAATATAGGTTATTTGTTTCTTTTTAGCTCATACTTGCGTAATGTGTTGAGGAAATAGAAAGATTACGAGCTTGTGTAGTACTATCAACATCATTGGCGATAGCGAAGAATAAGTGGAATAAATTGCGTTCTGAGCGGAGCCATTGCCTGGGTCCCGGTTCCTGAACATTTGGTGCTGTGAAACATGGGAGGAGCGGACCAGTGTACTGCATGAAGGCACATCAGATCTTCAAAGGATCGCGAGGCCTGGGCTTGGGAAAATTATTGATTACCTTATCTAGGAGGCCTTGCCCTTGGACGGTGCCTACCCATGGCCTGCTGCTCGATGCTCCACACCACCCACACAGAACCCAGAGACGACGCAGAGGGCATCAGCCAATTGCTAAGGCTCAGAGAAACCATCCGAGTACTGATTTCAGACCTCATCAAAGCTGCAGACCAGGCATTGAAGCAGCGCCCTGTTAAACCAAGAAAGCTGAAAACACTCTACAATTCCCCGAAGCAAAAACAAATCACCCTCGTACAGCTTGACAATTAGGTCAGAAAGATATTGCATATTGATGACTACAGAGAGTTATATGAAGAATCTGAGTTATACCTCGAAATGATTTTTGGAATAAATTTGCTTCGTCAAGACACGTTATGAAAAAATGGCGACATTTGCAGAATCCCGCCAGACAGTAAAAGCAACACTTCGTGGTGACTCCCTGAAACCGTCTCTAAAGGTAGATCCCTCCGAACGACATGCAGCATTTCAATCGCCTCTCCAGTTGCCTTTGAAGAACCGTTTGTCCATGCCAACGAATCGCTGACACCAGGGACCCTGGAGGCAGCCACTGAGACTTCGGTATGCGTCGCGAAGTCGGCACCTTGTGTCACGCTGCAGCCGCAAAGCGAGCTCATAGCACAGGGGAATGAAGAGGCCGACGAACTAGGAACAAATCCCATCGAGTGTGTGACAAGAGAGACAGGGAGCATTCAGTTCTGGGTGCTCTGAATTGAAATAGCGCTGTCGTAAACTCCAAATCGAATTGTCGCAGGACAGGGAATATTAGGTACAGGGACAGATGAAAATATATGAGTGTTCAAGCCGAGGGCCCTGCGCTAACGGCAGCTGACTTTCAACAGTGAAGAGGGCAACCGTTCTCACGAAGGAGCGCGATGCAAACTACTGTTCATTATTACCGGCGCAAAAGGCAAACGAAATACGAGGAACCAAAGTAAATCCGGCGTTGCCAAGAACCCCGAACCAAGATTTCCCCCTATTTATCCAAAGCCCCGAATCCAAATTTTCACGGGCTTTCGGTTCCCACGTTCAACAGAGCCGTGAATAGTAAGCAACACTACACTTCAAAGCACCTTTGCAGAAGGCAGAGGCTGACGGGATGAGACCGACCGGACAAAACGATCAAAAGTAGAACGCTGAACTGGGCATCACATTTTTTTTTGTGTTTTCTCTGCATAGAGCGAGGAACAACATCTTAATTGTCCAGCAAAAAAATGCGGCCTAAACGTCACGCTGGACGGCCACCCGGCGCTCGCTACCTACTCGCACCCAGCCTCCGAGGAGACAGTGCTGCCGGCCGCTGGCGCTCCAAGGCCTCCAGCGCTTTTTGGACGGCCTCGCACTGTGTGTCGTAGTCCAGACTCGCCACCGCACTCACTAGGCGCGGCGGCAACGCGTCTGTAAGACCGTCCTCCACCTCGTAGTTCCACAGCATGCGCGCCATGGTGGCTCGGTCCTCGCCACACACCGCACACACTTCACTCGCGTACACCTCCGGGCACACATGTTTCGCCACCACCGGTGTCCACACCGCTCGCGTCTGTAGCTGCCGCATTGTCACCGCCTCCTGTCTCGTGAACTTACGGTGGAGCGGCGGGTACGTCCGCCTGCCCTCCCAGTACCAGTCCAACAAGTCCTTGTACTAGGCGATCGGCACCACCTCGTTGTCGTCCTCTGCAGGTCGGGGGCTTGGGCTCGCGCCGCTTCAGGTGAGCGCGTGCGCCATCCGGACCGCCTCTCGTAGCGGTTCTCGCCCGTGCTCACCGTGGGTCCATGTGTGACGGAAACCATTTCACCGTCACCGGCACCGCTCTGTGTCCTAGGGCCCCGGACACCCTCGCCGCGCGAGGGGACACGTTGTCCGTCGCAAAGTTCACGATCGCACTCCGCGAGTCGCTTATCACCGTCGCGCACCTCAGGTTACGTCAGCGCCAGCGGAATGGCCAGCTCCTTCGCATGCTCCTGGGGTCCGCGCCCGCACGCTGCCCGCCATGCACAGCTCCCCGGAGGTCGCCGCGACCACGGCCACCGCGTACGTGCCCGGGCGGTCCAAGTACCTCGCCACGTCGACGTCGAAGGCTCCGTTGTCCGACACGTGCGTGGCCGTGAGAGCTTCCCCTCGCCAGTCGACGCTCTCGGTCCACCTCGCGATGCATTAGTCTCGGGATCGGCGGCACATGCAACGAGTGGAGAAGCACGCACGGCATCGGCGACTGGCCCACACTCCCTTGCAGCCCCCGCGTTGTCCCACTCTCTCCAGTATCGAACGCCCCGTCCTAGTTCGCGCTAGCCTAGCCAGCTGCGCCATTCGCTGCGCCTCGGCTATCTCATCCAGCGTGTTAAGCACCCCCAACTCCAAGAGTCGCTCTGTGCTCTTGTGCGTGTACAGCCCCAGCGCCACATTGTATGCTTTGCCTATACTCGCGTCCACGTTCTGGCACTCCGCCGCCTTCCAGTAGTGAAAAGCCGCGACGTACGCCACGTGGCTGACCGCAGAAGTTTGCACCAGCTTCAAGACACTCGCTTCTTTCATTCCCGCGTGTCGCGTCGATGCCTTCCTGATGAGCCGAATGGCCGTAGACACCTTCGCGTCCAGCTTCGCAATTGTCAGGCCGTTGTGCCTCAGCGCATCGATGTGCAGCCCCAGCACCTGTAGCTGGATGTCTTCTCAAGTACCATTCTCGCGGGCGGGAGTATGTTGGGGAAAGAAGAAGACAACGAATTTCTGTAGTACTATCACCATAACTGGCGATAGGGAAGAAGAAGGGAAATAAAAAGCGTTATGAGCGGTGCCTAGGTGCCATCAGGCATCTGCGGCTTCTGTCAAGAGGAGGAAACAATTGACAACTTCCTGTTGTCTTGCCGGCGGTTCTCTTTCCTTCGAATTCATTACCTGGAGGTTCGCCTGCGGCGCCTCGGTCCCGCCTTGTCGGTGCCTAATTTATTTTCATTTCAGGCAGTCGAGCTTGGTTGGTGCAACGGGAATGTTTTTCGCTCTCTTCACTCATTTTTTGCCGAAACAGGTCGCCTGCTCTGTTGATCAATCGCATCAAGCGATTTTAAATCGTTTATTGAAATACCCTAGGCCGCACAGAAAGTCTGTCCCATGACCTGCCCGTCCATGGCCGCTAACTAGCAATTTCGGCCAGCATCGAGGATCTGGCCGGCACGGTTTAACAGTTAAACAGCCAACATTGGCTACCAGCACTTCAGTATTTCTCCGGCCACCCGTGTTCAGACACACAGCGGCAGGTACTTGGCTGCCGGATATACAGTTTACTTTCGGTGGCCGACGTTGAGGAGAAGAACGGCCGACGGACGGCTGTAGGGCATCCGTTTTTTCTTCAGGAAAGGGTGTTCAGCCGGAGGGCCGCAAGCGATCTGCTTTAAAATATCGTTTTCGTGTGGCAGATGGGGTTCGGAAGAAAACCGGCCTGAGTTGGGCTCTCGTGCATCCGCTCTCTCTACAGTGAACCGTAGAGAGAAAATATTCGTCAGAATATTCTCTCTACGGCAGAGTATTCTTGACAGCTGTGGTGGCTTGGCAGCTGTGACACAATGCAGTTCGCTTACCCGTTCATCCCAACAATGCAGGTGTTCCTTGTAACCGTCGTTCGCCTGCTGCTGCCTGGCCTGGAAATCACTCCGTTGGACCCGTCGTCGAAATGCACCTTCCTTCCTGGCAATGGCGAAGCAGGCACTGGCCCTCCCCCCTGCGCTACCGCTCCGACGCTGTTGCCAGCGCCATGGCTTGACTACTCCTCCCCCACTTCACCTTGGACAGCCCCATCGAAGTCAACATCACCACTCCGAGCACCTATATATCTCGAACGGTCACCGGCGTCAGCTTGTGGGCTTGGCAGCTGTGACACAATGCAGTTCGCTTACCCGTTCATCCCAACAATGCAGGTGTTCCTTGTAACCGTCGTTCGCCTGCTGCTGCCTGGCCTGGAAATCACTCCGTTGGACCCGTCGTCGAAATGCACCTTCCTTCCTGGCAATGGCGAAGCAGGCACTGGCCCTCCCCGCCTGCGCTACCGCTCCGACGCTGTTGCCAGCGCCATGGCTTGACTACTCCTCCCCCACTTCACCTTGGACAGCCCCATCGAATCACCACCACTCCGAGCACCTATATATCGCGAACGGTTCACCGGCGTCAGCTTGTAGGGCTTGGCAGCTGTGACACAATGCAGTTCGCCTACCCGTTCATCCCAAAAATGCAGGTTAGTAAGCACAGCAGTCTCTACGCGAAAAAATCAAGTGATTACTTTCTAGTGCAGCTGCTGGGCCCACAGTGTCTTGTCGCTATCCTTCCCAAGTGTTTACATGCTGTTTACTCTGTACTCTTGTTGTTATCCGGCGACATTGAAACTAACCCTGCTCCGGAAACGAACGAAATCCTCGCAGAACTCGGACAAATTTAGCGCTGGACAAAGCAAACTAATATCCGATTTTGAAGAAGTAAGAAGCAGCTCCTAACAACCGACAAAACATTGTCGGATTTGGGGAAGCGCATGACCGAACTAGAACGCCATTACCAGAATATTGTGCCCATACGAGCTGACATCGCCGCAATTCAAACCGACACTACCGCAACCACACACTTATTTTCCGAAATTGAAAAACGGCTTGATGGCGCAGAAAACCAGTCACGCCGCAATAACTTAATCTTCTATAACCTTCCAGATACTAACGCCAAAGAAGCAAATATTGAAACAGAAGAACTCATTATTAACCACTGTCTTGAAAACTTGGAAGTAAAAATTGACCCGAAAGAAACACATCGAGCGCATCGCCTCGGCCGCCACACCACTGATCGTTGCCGCCCGATAATTGTCAGGTTCACATTCTACAAAACCAAAGAAAACACCCTCTCAAATGCCAAAAAGTTGAAAGGAACAGATTTCAGCATTGGCGAAGATTATTCCCTCTCGGTTCGTACTGCCCGTAGTCATCTCGTTGCTTTCGCCAAGCAGAAATCAGAAAAATTCCAGATACGCTTCAAAACTTTGCACATGGGCTCCAGACGGTACATTTTTGACCACGCATCACAATCGGTCATAGAAGTCGCATAGCGATCACCGCCCCCGCAGACTACACGGCACCACCGCCAAATCCAATCACGAAATGAACTTTATTTTTCTGTGATCTTTACTAATATTCGCAGTCTCGTGCCGAAGTGTCAACTCGTGTCTAACGTTGTGGCGTCTTCCAACAGCAATATTTTGGTACTAACAGAAACTTGGCTAACAAGTGAAGTTACTGACGCCGAAGTGCTCTCGGATTTACCAGATTTTCAGTTATTCCGCACCGACCGCAAACGCGGCCGGGGAGGTGGTGTGCTAATTGCTGTTGGCCCAGAAATACCCTGTTCTGCGGTCGACATAAAATCTTACCTGGAAATTTTGTGGCTGATTTGCCATGCTTCCCCTCAAACATTCCTACTCGGGGTGTGCTACAGGCCACCAAACACAAATACAGGTTTTTCACGTGATTTAAACAATATAATGAGCACACTCACGACCACCTACCCTAAAGCTCACGTCTTACTTTTTGTTGACTTTATTTTCCGAAAATTGATTGGCATAACCCTGCACCCTCGTCGGCATACGATGTCGAAACGAAAAATTTTAAAGACGTTTGTTTGAATTTTAACTTATCCCAAGTAGTGTCAGAGACCACGCGCATAGCAGACGGCTGTGCTAACATCCTAGATTTATTACTACCGGCCGTCCGGATTCTTATCGTCAATTTCATACCTACCCGAAATTAGTGACCACAAAGTAATAAATGCAGATTTTTCCTTCCCTCTTGAGCGCGCGGACAAACTCAAGAAAACAATTACCTTATACGATAAAGGTAATTATGAGGCCATAAACAACGAGCTCAGAAAACTTCTTTCCAGTCTTCGAACATGGCTTTCATTCCCGATCTGTGAACGATAACTCGGGGGATTTTTAAAAGAAAGATGAATGAACTAACTGGCATAATTTTATCCCCACAAAATCCTTCCTTAGCACGCCGCAGAAACCGTGGTTTACAAACAAACTAAAGAGACTAGCGAATAGAAAAAAGCGCCTTTTTCGCACAAGCAAAAGCAAAAGAAACGCCTGACGCTTGGGCGAAATACCACACAGCCGAAAAAGAATATACAGCCGCTATTACTAACGCGAAATATACGTTTTGAACAATGATTTACCAGCCCTGCTAACCGATAACACACGAAAATTCTGGCAAATCGTGAACCCTCGGTCTACCAGCACCATCCACCTTACTAATGACTGCGGTCACGTGCTTTCAGATAATCAATGCGCTGATGTTTTTAACGCCGCGTTTTTATCGGTATTTACTAACGAATCTAGCGTACCTTCCCCTCCTGTCCCGGTGCTGTTGACATCCTGTATGTGTTCAATTGTTTTTTGCGCAGATAGTATTTCATGTGTTATTCAAAACATGAAACTGTCCTCATCAGGTGGCAGTCGATGATATTAATTCAAAAGTGTTAAAAAACTATCCATGAACCCATCGCCCCATTTCTGTGCTTGATGTATGCGCAGTCGCTCTCCACAGGCATTCTTCCAGATGACTGGAACATGGGCAAGGTCGTTCCCATCTACAAATCAGGTGATAAGAACTGTCCATTGAACTACCGGCCCATTTCATTAAAAAGCGTCCGGTGCAAAATGATGGAACATGTCATATACTCTCAGATTGTAAACTTTCTAGATTCTAACAACTTTTTTCACCCCAGCCAGCATTGTTTTAGGAAAGGAGTCTCCTGCGAAACACAACTAGCAATATTTCTACATGATCTGCATGCTAACCTTGACAACAACTTACAAACTGACGCAATCTTTCTGGATTACGCAAAGGCATTCGACACAGTACCCCACCAAAGACTAATGCTAAAACTATCCCAGTTAAACTTAGACCCAAGTGTACTAAATTGGATCAAAGCATTTCTAACTAACCGTTCCCAGTTCGTGAATGTCAATAATAAATGTTCCGCGTATCTCAAAGTAACATGAGGTGTACCTCAAGATTCAGTTCTTGGCCCCTCCTGTTTTTAATATATATTAACGACCTACCCCTCAGCCTATCCTGTAAAGTCCGCATGTTTGCAGATGAGTGTGTAATCCATCGGACAGTAACTAACACTCACAACCAAACTCTTCTCCAGAAAGATCTTAACCACATTCAAGAATGGTGCGATAATTGGCTTTTGTCTCTTAACCCTAACAAATGCAAACTTGTTACGTTTTCCCGCCGTAAAAATCCTTTCATTTTTTTCATATCATATCGCCAACGTCCCTGTACAGTCACAACCATCCTTCAAGTATATTGGTGTCACATTGCATTGCGATCTTACTTGGAATGCGCGTATTACTAACGCCTATTCATCGGCAAATAAAACTCTGGGCTTCTTGAAGCGTCACCTACGTCATGCACCAAAACATGTGAAGTTCCTGGCATATCAGTTCCTCATCAGATCAAAACTCGAATATGCCTCCCCCATGAAACCCGTCCAGAACATACCTCATTAACGACCTGGAATCTGTGCAAAATCGCGCCGTTCGATTCATTCATTCGCAGCACTCGTACATCAGCGTTTCATCCTTGAAAGCACAATCCGGTTTATCACCCCTCTCTGTTCGCCGTCGTAGCGCCACCCTTTCCCTCTTTCATAATTTTTTTTCATCTTCCCTCAATGCAACTCCCTATATCCTCCCCCCGACATACATTTCACACCGCACAAGCCATCCACTTCAAGTGTCCCGTTATCGCAACAGAACTGTCACTTTTTCCGCTTCTTTTTTTCCCCGCGCCGTCAAGGATTGGAACGACCTTCCCTGCTCCATTGTTTCAACCACCTGCCCTTCATCCTTCATTGCAAATGTTACAAATCACCTGTGCTGCGAAAATTAATGTGTTCAAATGTTTTCTTTTCCTGCGTATCCACCCCTTATGTAATACCCCCAAGTTGGGTCCTTAGGGAAATAAAAATGAAATGAAATGAATATTCGTTTTCTTTGGGCAACTGGTGTTATAAAAGAAACCGGCCTGCGTACGGCCCCAGAATGTACGTTTTTCGTTCGGTTACCGGTCGCCGGTCGGATCACGACACGCGAACGGCCGCAAAATAATTGGCAACCGGCGCTGAGTTGGAGATGAGCCGAAGTAAAGTCACAGGTTATCCGCTGTTACTTCGGCAAGCAGTGTACCACCGAAAAACGGCCCACGTATGAACGCCGATGACCCATGCACTTCTGGAAACTGGCCTTTTGAAAAAGCCGTTAGGGAGCCGAGCGATGCAGACGCGTTTTTCGACTGGTCGGAGTTTCTGCGCTTTAAATGAACGAACTTCGTCTGTCAAGCAGCATTGAGTGGTATTAGGTGAGCCGGCCAATTGCATGAACTCACTCGGGATTACCAGTTACCGTTTTAGGCCACCCGAATACCATTTATTGCCGAAAGAAGACTGTGCCGCACCGACGGCTCAGCCAAGCCTCGCCAGTCGCAGCGCTAGCATGCCTCGCCTGCCGGCCCCGTCGACGCATCAGCTCAACGGTATTCACCCCCTCTTGAAAAGGACAGCATTGGAGACATCGACGCGGCATAGTTGTCCGACTTGAAATGGCCCTGGTTCGCCGAAATGTACTGGCCTACAAGGGCGTCGAACAAGAGGCCACCACGGAGAGCTCGACCGGGGCTATATCAGGGACACCTCAGCAAAGAAAGGCCTCAGGCGCAAAAGCGCAAGTTACCGCCAATTCGTCTAGTAATAATGCGGCAAAAAGCAATGTTCCTTTACGTTTTCGAAATAAATATATCAGAGGCTAAGCTTGTGGATTTGTAGGCTCAACTTCGTAGCCCGCACTGTTTTTTTATTTGATTTAATGAATGTCGATTAAAAACAAGTGTTATCTTCCATTCGCGATAACGGAGTCTTGTCAATGACGGAGCGTGGATTTTAAATTATTTGCGGTGTGTGATACTGAGCTGAGCTAGACTTACGATACAGATTGCTATGGTTGTAGAAAGTGCGCATGAGTGACCACAAGACAAGTCTACTTATACGCGTGCGCTCTGCCCAATAAAATTTTGTTGAGAGTTTGCGCTTGTGCCGTCTTTTTTGCATGTGTCGTTTTTTTGCGCCACGTCCGTGTTTATCACCAGGATGAGCCAACTCGCCCTACAACAAGCTCTTCCAAAATGGCGGGTTTGTGCTGTTGACAGTGTCACTGAGTCATCTGCTTGCGCTGCATACTGTGGTCGTCTGCCGGCCTCAGTACACTGAACGTACTGTGGCTGAACTGGAATGCCCGTAGGATGGCCGAACTTCCGGCAGCTCTAGTCCGGCTGGAGTCCGACGACCGAATCTCGGCTTACCTCCGGTGGCGGTTGGTCGGCCGCATAAGGGTGGTTTCGAATGGCCGAGGCACTACCGCGGGAATCTGGCCGTATGGGTGTTATCCGGTCGACCTGCCGATGGACACTGGCCATTCGAAATCCTTAGGTGTACGGCCGTGTATTGCCAAAAGGCTCACATTTGGACACGGGCCGTAAACGTGCAAGAAAAAGGCCGTATGGAAAATCACTGGACAAAGTACAGCGGCTTGAGTTAGGCCGAACGGTCCTGTGCTGCCTCTGACCTGTTGGTACAGTATTATTGATTTTTTGGGGGGGTTCCAAAAATCTTAGCCACAGTGTACCCTATTTTCCCTTCGTTTGAATTTAATTTCTAACTTTCTTATCACTGATATATGCAGATGACATAGTACAACTAGCAGATAGCAAACATTGTCTGCAACAGCTCACAGATATTAGCGGGGAAGAAGCCACTGAACTGGGGTTAGAGTTTAGAGTTTAGAGAACTGGGGTTAGAGTTTAGCAAAGTCCGGAGTTCTAGTTTTTAACGACAACGCCCGTAAAGAATCGGTATTCGTTCAAAAAGCAGCAATACCGTGGGAAACGGAATACAAATATCTGGTCATATGGTTAAACGAAGGTCAGGCGTATCTAAAAACTCATGAGGAGCATTTAGGAATGAAAGGCAGAAGAAACGCCTCTATCATGAAGCACAGAGCACTGTGGGGATATGACAGATATGAAGTAGTGAGAGGAATCTGGCAGGGAGTAATGGTACCAGCACTCACCTTTTCAAACGCAGTAGTGTGTGTCAAATCAGAGATTCAATCAGGGCTAGAAGTAAATCATAGGGCCGTGGGTCGATTGGCATTGGGAGCACACAGCAAAACAACAAATGAGGCAGTGCATTGAGATATGGGATGGCCATCCTTCGAAGTGAGAGAAGCACAGAGCAAAATATGTTTAGAAGAACGACTTAGAAATCTGCATGATCAGAGATGGGCGGCCAAAGTGTTACGGTATCTTTACATAAAAAGCGTGGACACACAATGGAGGAAAAGAACCAGAAGGCTCAAGACAAAGTATATGAAACCTGGAAGTGCAGGAGAAACGACCAAGGCAATAAAAAATGAAGTGAAAGAAACAAAAACAATGACCTGGAAAAAGAAGATGGAGGCGAAGAAGTCCATAGATATCTACAGAATCGGGAAGCAGGACATCACAAGGGAAAAATTATTCGATAATACCGAAGGGAGTGCATTGCTTTTTGAAGCCTGAGCGGGCTACTTGCGGACAAAAACGCTTATCCGCGAGCCGGTACAGGAAGAACTATGCGGAGGCTGCAGAAATGAGCCAGAAACCATGCGACATATTGTAACGGAGTGCAAAAGTATCCGTCCAGTCCTCAGTGATGGAGCCATCCAGCTTCCGGAAGCCCTTGGCTTTAAGGTTTGCGGAAAAGTGAACTAGACAGCAGTAGAAGTTAGTAAAAGAAGGTTAGAATGTTGGTGGGAAAACAGCAGAGAACAATCTGGGAAGACATGCAAACAAAGAAGTCACACTAGCACAAAATTTCGTTAAAGTATTTACTTTTTATTTTGACATTCTTTTTATTTTTTATTTATTTTGTTTGTATTTTTTGGCGAGGTGATTGTACAGTGGTGTTGCGACTAAGGCCGCTGTGCAACGCCACCCCGTTACAAAGGGGAAGCCACTAAGCTCATCATCACTCCTGCGCGAGCTCGGGTGCGTCCAAACCGGCCGTGGCAAAGTGAACCAGCTCCAGTCATGCATGCGATTGGAGGCAAAAGGGCCACATTGGGCGCTACGGGCTGCGGTGTCACAGAACTTTATTCCGCGCCACTCGCTGCCCGCACTTGTTCGGTTCTCGGAGTTCGCCATTATCCGCTTGTATGCATGCTTGTCTCCACTCTGTCGAAGACGCCGATGACTCCGTACCGCTTCCGAGCACGGGCGAAGCCGTCGCTACCATGGCCCTGCTAGGGCGATACTGCAGTGTCATTGACGGCAGAGGTCTTGTGCTTTTCGTCTGTTTAGATACCGTGGAGCAAGCAGTCACTAGCACCGCGTTGCACTCCAAGAAGCACGCTACACTCACGCAGTTCTTCCGCCGCAATAAATTATTGTTTTCTTTCGGAGAAAGTGTCGTATCAATAGTGAACTGCAGGGTGGTAAGACCTCAACGTTAGCTCGTGACTCCGCCGGCAAGATTGCTCTCAAGTAAGTTTTTTGCCTCACTTTCTATATCGAAATTTTGCTATATCAATCTATTTCACAATCCTCACGGTTTTCGATATAAGCGGGCTTTACTGTATCATACTTGCAGGCTGATATTGTAATCTGTACTAGAGGACATGCATCTCCAAAGACGTGTTTTCTATTAAGACATCTAAGCAACATTGAGGACCTCCTTTCCGTCAAGCTTCTGTGTAGCCCTGTACACGCTACCGTGGCAAATATAGAGAGAGCAGCGCTCATACTTCTGCCCAACCTGTCCTTTGATAAAATAAGGCTGTACCACTGTGACTGCTGGAGACCATTTCCTTCATATACCAAGTCATGTATCATCAGATGCATCCCGAACTATATGAACCAAAATACAGATTTTGTTCAGGGTTGGTTACTCTCACACGCCCGGTGCAAGTGCCTACACATCACTACAAACCCAGAGGAACACGACACACATTTTTAAACATGCACTAGGTCGTGAAGTGGGTAGCCGCGCTGCAGAGCCGTATCGCAGAAGAATTACACGCCCTATTCAGTATATGAAGAGAAGCAGATGACTCCCGTGTGTAGGCCAAGCCCTTGCAAAAACGAAGACATCAGACCAGTGTTCTATTCATGGGCGAATAAGGTATTTTCTCCCCTCTCCCTCGCTCTCACCGCCTTGCTTAGGCTTCCACAGTTGCTCCAGCGCCATCGGCGGCCATTGTTGCGCATGCGGGTCTATAATCGTGGCGGGGGCAAGCGCAGACAGAGAACAATCGTCACAGGGAGAGATGGGCAGTGTAATCCCCGTGCTACTACGACTGAGATCGCGTAAATGATATAGATATCAAGAGAAAGTACTGGCAGTTCTAGGGTGACCATACTTTTTGAGCTGGACAGCGGGATACACCAGTGGGTGTGAGGGCGAACGAAAGACAAAAGGTTGCGATTTGAATACTCGTTGAGATCGCGTTATAATGGGCGATCTGATTTTCGTAAGCGGGCATTGATGCCATAAATTTGTACAGAAATTTTGGCAGCACTTGTCAAGCTCAGGTCAATGTCAAGCTCAGGTTGAAGAAAAAGCGCGGTAAACTAGAGCCACGATTCCATGAGAAAAAAGGGTCATAACAAATCAATCTGAATTGTGCTCTCTTGGTCAATATTTCGACGTACTCAAATGATATTTTTAAAACATACATGAAGGCGCCCCGCAAAGTTTTGTTTGATCCACTTACTCTGCACGAATTTTGAAACTTTTCTGTCCTGCGAAATACGGTACAAGCGTATTTTCTTGGACAAAAAGACGGGATGGCCGAAGCGGGTTCAAAAATCAAATCGCGCCGGCATGAACGGGACGTCTGCTCACAGTACGCAGACTGCTTGCGGAGGAGCCTCCACAGGCCGCCTCATCGCGGTTTCGGCTGTATTTTGAGTTTTGCGCCAACAAAATATAACGATAAGCTGGAAAAGCTGTGCTGGTTCTACTTTTATTATAAGTAATAGTAAATTGTATTATTCGTTTGAAAGATTTTGCAAATGGAGATTATATCTTTTAAATCTATAAACGCAAAAGCGGAATTCACAGAAATGCACAAGCAATGAGTAGCAGCTGGCTCGAGAACACTGTGGACAATTATTCGTTTATGCGTTAGTGCGAGTAATAGTAGCAGAGCTCAGTTAATTTAGTATTTGATTTCATGTGTGCTTCCCGCCACCTTTTTTCCTATCCATAGTTTTGTGATGAGGAGAGACCAGAGACTTCTTATCAGATTTGTACAAATCACACATGGTCTTTTACAATAATAACGCGAAAGTTCCGATTGCTAATACTTTATTGCCCTACGGCTTCGAGAGAATGTCTTGAGTCTTATGGCGGCACGGTCACGCTTTTGGGGCAGGAGAGGAAAGGGGAACAAAGGAATGACAGAGATGTCTGAGTAATGGTTCTATCGAGTTTTGCTGAAGATTGAGGAAAAAAAATTCAGCAGTATTTTTCTTCCGAAATACGTAATAGGCAAGCACTGATTCTTCAGGTCGGTGCCACCCCTACGTTATATTGGGTTTTGCAAAGAGTGATATAATTGTAAGCGCGTTCATTTCCGCTTGTCCTCTGCCGTTTTTGTTCTTATTTTTGATTCAGTAAGAAGATTTTGGTGAACAACTTTTAAAGCCAGTCGGTGATTGTTTCTTTATCATAAAGTGCGAAACCCTCATCGAAAGACAGTGTGGCGTCGCTTCAGCAGTGTCATGGCATAAGTATTCAGAAACAAATTATTAGGCATATTGAGTTTCCGTTTCGAACATGGATGGCTTGTGTAAAAACTTTGTTTTGATGTGTTCAAGGGCACCTTAAAGATATCCCGCTATTGTAACCAGTACATCGAAATAAAGATTTTACAGCACTCGACAAAGTAATGCAGTTCTGTGTGATTTAAATATGCTGTACGTTTTTGTACAATTTTTCAGTTTTTAGTTGAACATTTGTACCCTTGGTGTTAATCCAAACCATGGAGTGCTCTGGGAAAAACAATATTCGACAATACAAAATACACAGCACTATTTGAAGAGGTTCCTGACCCTTTTGAAATGTTTTTTACATCCAATAATTTGTAGCACCCTTGTGTTTGGGAGTCGGAGCTAATTTTGTTTTTTAAATGGCGAGAAATGTGGAATACATCCATTTAGCTCGCATTAGGTAAATAATAGTTTGTGTGCAGTGCTAGGTGCCATGGTACACTTCTACTCGTGTCAGGACAATATATTATTCTATTTTTTGTAATAGGCCATTTTTTTCACATGATCTGTTGTTTTCCCGAACAGGCTGCTTTGTTTCTTAGCTAGGTGTTAGCAGCTTGAGCTGCAGCTACCTGCAACACCTAATGGCAGGCGATGACACTATAAGCCCGCCGCCTGCAGCGGGGCAAACACTGTGAGGGTGGTATGCATGGCTGAATCAGCGTGCCTGTCCCGTGACACTACATCCCCGCGTAAAGCAAACACTCCATGAGTTTCGGCGCTAAAGGGACAGGGAGGGGTTTTGCAAACCCTCAGATTACCTGCAAAAAAGGTTGTATGGAGTCACGAGTTCATGTTTCTTCTTTCCATCGTCCTCGGCGACGTTCGATATGACACTTAATGGAGAAGGCTTGGCTGCACTGCGGGCCTTCGGGGCTCGCCGACATTGCGACATCGTCAGACGACTGACCGCCGGCGGATCATTCCAATACACCTTTTTCAGTACCAGTTTTTCTGGTGGCCGCTCGGTTAACTAAGGAGTCTTGGCAGAAAAGCTCTCGCTATGAAAAACGTGGGTGCCTATCTGCTCCCTTCTTTGCAAATCTCGGCGAAAGACGATAGTTGTCGGGTGACGCGGCCAAGTCAATGCCTCCCCTCTCTTTCCCAATTTCCTCTTACGCTGTTCCTCTCGCACGTCGCTCCTCCAAGATAAACAGGCTAATAGTTTGCTCAAGTCAGTTTAAATTTGCCGCGTTCACTGCTAAACGCAAAGGTGATGATGGTGACTAGAGGCCCTGCCTTTGTATCGGTCCTTCGGTTGTCACCAACCGACTTTCCTCTGCTATTCTATTTGTTTGCCCTCGCCTTGCCTAACCTAATGGTTAGCCCCCCCCCTCCGGTATTAAACGCCCGTCTCTTCCCCCCTTCCTGCCTTTACACTTTTATTTACCTCCCCCGTCCGATTCTATTTCGGTAAATGACTCCTCCTACGTCCCACTCTCTTCCCTACTTTTCTTGTAGCACCGCTCCAGCCGCCTCTCTGATTCAAAGACGGCCGTTGAAAATTTCGCCCACGGATTCATTTCACCACTGGCACTCAAAATTATCGCTCACAATCCTCCAACTTCCCCGTTAGAATTGATATGGACCCCGTCGCACTCGGGACTAGGGAGGAACGAAGTGGCCCATGACGCGGATCGAGGATTCACAATACCAGTTGGAGCCAGCCTGGTTTCTTTCCACGTTGCCCGATCCGCCAGATAGCGCCTAATTATGTATCATTACATACTCACGCATTACCGCCTCGCCGCCGAAATTACCCCCCCCCGCCGCATCCCCAGCTCAGCAATGAGCAAGCGCGCACCTGGCGGCTTCTGCAGGTTCATTCCTTTCCCGGCAGGGCGGTGCTCCACCACATCCACCCTTCCCTCTACCCCTCACCCGATTTCCTCGCATGTGGCCAGCGCACCAGAAGTGGGCCTGTCATTCCGATCCCCTGTCTTTCATCACCCTCGAGCAGCACCTTCCAGACTCCCCTAACCAGCTCGTTTTCGTCGTAGCCCCATGGTACTCTAGGTTTCAGTATAGCCGCATTCCATCATCATTTCGTTTTCAGGTGAGCCTCAAACACATGCCTGTATTCTGCGCCGTCGTTAAGCCATAGTCATAAATATTTATACTCCTTTACCCATTGTATTCCTAGTTGTTGAACGTATAGCGGTTTGTGCTTCGTGTCGTCGTTGAAAACCATGCTCCCCGATTTTTCTCTTTTAAAAGATAGCCCAAGGAGCGTCGCTTCTTCGCCGCAAATATCCATTGCCCTCAATATCCATCAGGACGTATTCGGGTATCCGCCATCAATAATATGTCGTCTACATACATTAATCCTTTAATTCGCTGTTCCACCACCTGTCCGTTTTTATTGTATGATAAATCGAATCACAGCCAACTGCCGTCTAACTTCCTTTGTAAACTCGCCATGTAGATTATAAACAGCAATGGAGAAAGAGGACATCCTTGTTTTAAACCCTTGTAGGTGTGTACATGCCTATTGTATGTTATTCTCTCCCTCACTATTCGCATTTGGTTCTCCCGGTTTACCTGCCCAAGTAAGTGTTTGAATTCTGCCTTCACTCCCACATCCTTCAGGATTTTCCACAGCTGCTTCCTGTCTGCATTATCATAGGCCGCTTTACTGTCGAGAAACGCTAACAAAGGTCTGTTTGGCATCTTCACCCCCTCTATGCATTGGATTAGTAAAAAGAGGTTGTCATCTAGCCTCCTATACTTTCAAAACTCATTTTGAAGTTCCCCTAGCCCTCTATTGTCTTCTACCACTTGCTCTAGTTCTCATTTTACTGCCTGCATTCCCAACCTGTATAGCACGGACGTGACGGTGACTGGCCTTTACGAGCTCAGCTTAGAATTGTCTCCTTTGCCCTTATTGATTAAGCTCGTCCTGCTAGTACGCCACGTGTCCGGTATTGCCTTCTTTTCTATCCCCGTGTTAATGGCTTGTAGTAGCCTTCCCTTGCTCTTTAGTCCTAATTGGTTGACCAACTCCATTGGCACCCCAACCATGCCCAAAGCGTTATTTTTAGGGATCTTTTCCTCTACTTTTATCCACTTCCGCTTGTCCCCGCTTATCCGTCGGACATCACTGTGGCGCTGCGGGGCCGCCCTATCAACCTGAGAGAATTCGCAGTGATAATTTTATTATGGTATGTCTTCCTGCTCTCCCTTGAGTATTCCGCCCGCTTCATTTTCTATAGTAGCAGCTTCTGTATTAACCCGTGCGTTTCCCTAATGCCCGCACATGGTTCGAAACTTTTTCGGCGCGTCTCTACCCCTCCCTCTTATTTGCGCCACCCAACGCTCCCTGTCGCCCTTTATCTTCTTCTGGATCAACAGTTGCACTTCTTCTTTTTTTGCTTATATTGCTCCCGTTTTGTGTCCACCTCTTCGTACTTCCCACCTGCCCTCTTGTCTCGCCTGCGTTCTCTAGACGCCTTTTTGCGCCTCTCTCTGGCCTCCCTGATTTTAGCCGTTCAAGCAGCTTCTTGCCGTTTTCTTTCCTTTCTATGATTTCCCCTTTCTGTCTTGACTATTCTTTCCTGTATAGTTTTGAAGAGCCTGTATTATTCATGGCCATATTTCTCCACGGTTTGTTTGTATATCGGATTCTATACTTTTAGCTATAACCGCCATTTGTTTACTGGTTAAATTTGTGTAATGTCCCACTGGGTCCTCTTTCGCGAGCCACGGTCTCCCAAAATTCAGGTTTATACGTTTGTGGTCACTGCTCAGTCCGATAACCTTTTCCTTGTCTATGCTCATTTCGTCCAACCATTCATAAAGTCCCTCTGAGATGAGGCAGTAGTCGATACTTGACTATCTCCTACCACACTCCCACGTGTTTTGCCCCTGGCATATTTTGTTCCCTATTTACTATGACCAGGTTCTTTTCCTCAGACATACCCAGCAATAGCTGCACGTTGTTGTCTGTGTACCCGTCCAGGTCTTCAATGTGGGTGTTCATGTCCTCTACGAATAGTACCTCCCTGGATAGTTTCAAATCCTCAATGTCCATTTTGAGGCACGCCACCAGATTTTCATTTTGTTCCTTACTCTCCGACAGCTCCTTACTCTCCGGATATAAAAAACTAGCTTATCTTACATTCATGACACCGAAACACGAGTGCGCTTCTTCCAGTTTGAGCCCTTTACAAGCCAACCTTTCAAACAAATCAGAAGCTGTCCAGAACCGTCCGTCGCACTTATATGTAATCAATATTCTAACATTAGCGTGAGATACATTAAACATTGAATATCCCTCCCTTCACAATTTCCGCCAGCAACGACCGCATCTTTAGCTTGGAAGGTAGCGGCTCTTGTCTTTTTTTACGACCATTCGCGCTTGCGTTGATTCTCCGTAGTCCTATGGTGAATGCCTACCATTATCAGCCGATTGGACTATGTGTGACAAAGGGGTCGGCGGTGGTGACGCAGAGGGGGGATTGCTTACTCTCCGACAGTTCCTTACTGTCCGACAGGTACGACAGTCCTAAAGACACCTCCCAACCCCTACCATACCTTTCACCCACCCATGATCATTGCAGTCTTCTTTCACTCTTTTCTAATTTTCCATCTGTCGTATAAGCATACCTACTCCTCGAGCAATATTTGACCCAGCCGTCCTATTACAACCTTCCCATATATACTCTCCGATTCTAGGGGGCCCTTCTTGGTCCCTAATTGCGTCTCAGTGACTGCATATACCCGGATATCTTGTTTTTCCTGCTGTTTGCAAATCTCCATCGATTTCTCTTGTATCCTGCCACCATGTATGTTTATGTACGCCATCTTCAGTTCTCGCCCTGTGTCATTTGCACACTGGCGTCTCCTCTTCTATCTGCACCCACCTGTACCGACCGAGCTATCTCTTCTTGTTCCCCGTTTACACCCTCTTAACAAAGGCCTTCTGCACCCCGAAAAAGCCATTGCACGCTTGGCACTTCACTGCCCGATGCCTTCTCCCACTTGCTTGTTGAAGTGAACTCTGTCCTGCTGGAATGCCCTCTTCCCGCCCAGTGGTCTGGCATAAGTGCTGATGTCGAAGACTGCAAATTCCATCGTGTTACCAAGTTCCCATATCTCACTCCTCACTGTACTCACTTCCCTCTCCACATGCAGCTCTCTCCCAGTAATCTTGGGTACTGTCCTCACGACCACCTGCGCGGTTGGGCACAGCGTCCTAAGCTTTCTCACTCCCCTCTCCAGCTGCCTTCACACCCCAGTACCCCTTCCTTGCAGAACGTCATTGGTTCCTCCGGATATAACCACGAGGTTTTTCATTTTTCATCTTGCCCTTCGCCTTTTTCAGAACCTCAAAGCCAGAACCCCAAAGCAACATGACTCAAAGCCAGCGCTGCAGTACGGCGGAGACGCGCGTGAATCGAGCTACCCCACTACAACGTTTAAGAAGCCACGTTTAAGGAACCTAGCTAGAGGCACCTTTTGTTATTTTTTCTGTTTTAATTCTTGAACTTCCGCGAGGAGCTGTAGTGGCGAGGGTAGTTGCAGGTAAAAGAGAGAAGTTTCTATTTGCAGTGTACGTATCGCAAAAATCAAGCATTTATGTATTTTTTAATAGAATAAAACCGCAAATATTACTTATGAAGTGATTTTTACTTCATAGTTGGGTCATGTTATGTTCTTGTTCCACAATGTTGACAAGTATGAACATTGCCACAGGAGTTACATTAAAATTTGCTGGTGGGTATAAACACTTATCGTGCACGACTTGTTCACTTTGGCCTGTGGCTGAATCAAGTGATAGACAGACAGACATAGAGACAGGACCAACTATTTCGCGTTCAAGCAGCCCAAGAAAGGCTAGCGTCTTTAAAAACTGTGCTCAAAACATAGTAGTAGCCCAGTTCGCCACCGACGCCCACATTACCCGTTCGTTTCATAAGAAAGACAACAGAAAAGCAGGTGCACACTACCGAGACTAATCTGCAATGTCGAAGATTTCTTTACCACACTTTTTACGGCAAAGTGCTATGTGTCTAACCTCCGTGTTGTTTCGAAGACGCCGCTTTATTCGGCGTCAATCCCCCCTCGCGGTCACCACCACCGACCCCTTTTCCCCACACAGTTGAATCAGCTGATAATGGCAAGCCGTTACCAAACGGTTGCGGAGAATCAACACAAGCGCGAATGGTCGTAATAAAGACAAGAACCGCTACCTCCCACGCTAAAGATGCCGTCGTTGCTGCCGAAAATAGTGAAGTGAGGGATATTAATAGTTTCCTGTATCTCACGTTCAGTATAAACAAGATCATCAAGTAGAAATACAGAGAGATATTCAACGGTAATGTTACGCTTTTTCTATATAATAGCTTGTTCACTGTAGCTGCAGCAAATACAAATCAACTTCCTTTTTTGAAAAATTGTACAGACAGAGAAGACTGTATCAATGTAGGAATAACAGGAAGTTCGCTCAAAAAGTCGGGAGTCGTTTAGGTTGTCTTTTGCGACCCATAGTTAGTGCGAATTCTTTCTTGGTTGTAGCTCGCATGCTGTAGATTATATTCCTGGTTCTCGATGCGTTTTGTTGCATGAAGGCATCAGAAATATTTTTGAACTGTTGATAAATAAACACAGCCATTTTGTATTTATGCTCTGTTAAATAGTCAGTACGCTATGCTTGTGGAAGAGTGGGGCGGCATGTGTTCTAATTTATTCATTAACTACCAAGCGTACTGCTTTCTTTTGAAGAACTACTATATTATCTAAATTGACTTTGCCACTTGTTCCCCACACAAGCAAGCAATAACTGAGGCGAGAGTGTATTAACGCGAAATACAGCTGCTTTTTCATCAACGTTGGCAAAAGCTGCTTCAGTTTATAGAGCACGCCAATAGAGCTTGACACACCGGATCGAATTCTGTTTATATGAGCTGAACCATTTAAATTTTCATTAAAAGGCACCCAAACAAATTGGTGGGAAGAGCCTTGTTCGATGGTCATACCCCAAAATGTGTTTGAAATTTTGATGATGATGATGATGGTTGCATTTTAATGGCGCAAGGCCAACTGGGGCGAAGAGCGCCAAAAAAATGGTTAGCTACCACGGATTAAGGTCAATACTAGAAGTGAATATCACCAGAAGTAAAAACAAATAAAGACAATGAGGATGGCTGGTGTAGAGGGCCAGGTTGTGATTATGCATGATACGATATGAGATTCAGAAATTTAACTTCTGATAGATAATTAAAAACACGTTTGATAGTAAGCGTTGGTTCATCGCCTAAGAAGTGCGATGGGTGGAGTGGGATTTGTTGTCTGTAGATTTCTGGAAAGTGTTTGCGTCGTGTGGTGTGAAGTGCCTTGCATGTGATTAGTATGTGCACTACGGATAGGGCCTCTCCGCACCTGCTGCACTGGGGTCTAGAAGATCCCGTCAGCAGATACGAGTGCGTCGCATGGGTGTGCCCTATCCGCAGCCTACCCAGGGCGACGTCTGTGTGTCTGTTGCGTGTGTCAGTGGTGTATGGTCCCAAGCGTGGTTTTATCACGTGTAACTTGTGATCTGTCTGTTCACTCCAGTGTGTTTGCCATGTTCTGCAGAGGTGTTGTCTTATGTGTGGCTTGATGTCTGCATATGGTACGGTTGTTATGTCTACAGTGTTCCTGAGTGCAGCAGCAGCTGCCCTCTCGTCTGCCAACTCGTTTCCAGCGATCCCAGCGTGTCCTGGGACCCAGCAGAGGAGCAGCTTCTGCGCATACACACACATGATAGTGTTAAATACAAGATTAACAATGTGGTTTTTGGGGGGTGTATGCGATGACAGTGCGCGAACAACACTCAAGGAATCTGTGTAGATGATAGACTTCGGAATATGATTTTCAAGTATGTGTCGTACAATCAATAAAATTCCATATGCTTCTGCTGAGAAAATTGTTGTGTGGACGCTCATGGTTCTGGATGCACTGAAATTCGGACCATGAGCAGCGCAGGAGACCATAGTGGAGGTTTTAGAAGCGTCACTATAAAATTCTGCAAGTGGGTATTTAAACTGCAGAGACAGAAAGTGCTGCAGTATTGCAGCTCGCGGTACCCGATTTTTGTCAAGTTTCATAAAAGAAAGGTCGGAAGACACAGGACGAACTTTCCAAGGAGGTAAAATGTCTGAAAAGGATGATCTGTACACGTCTAAAAACGAAGCGCTCAGATAGAAGGCTCGCTCTCTGACTCGAAGTGAAAAGGGCAGAGGAACGGATGGGCGATTTATAAAAAGCACAGATGTGGATGTGTCGGTAAAGACAGGATAAAAAGGATGGTTATTCAGCGACGAAATATTAAAAGCACAAAGTAAGTCCATGTACGTCCGTTAGTTCTCAAGGCTCCGCTTATTACACTCGGCATGCAGACTCTCGACAGGGCTAGTGCGATAAGCACCCGACGCAAGCCGCAGCCCCAAGTGTAGCACTGGGCCAAGCATTCGCAACGCTGTTTTAGTCGCCGACCAATATACCACACTGCCATAGTCTAAACGAGACCCAACCAAAGCAGTATAGAGCCGTAGTAGGAGTTCTTTGTCGGAACCATACGATTGATGGGAGAGAACCTTAAGTATATTCATTATTTTCAGACATTGATGTTTAAGTTTCTTTATGTGTGGAATGAATGTGAGTTTCTGGTCAAACACAACACCTAAGAACTTGTGCTCCTTGTTCACAGGAAGCGACACGCCATTCAGAGTAATGTCTGGGTCCGGATGGACCCCGCGCTTCCTGGAGAACACAACGCAGGAGCTTTTTGCAGGATTCAATTTAAACCCATTCTTGTCTGCCCAGCCGGCAAGGTTCTTGACACCAAGCTGGACTTGACGTTCCCATATTGACATATTACATGATTTAAAAGATATTTGCACGTCGTCTACATACATAGAATAAGAGATTGTTGGTTGCACTGCCTTTCCAAGAGAGTTCATATTTACGATAAAGAGAGTGCAACTCAACACGCCACCTTGCGGCACGCCATTTTCTTGGACGTGAACCTTTGAAAGTGCACAACCAACTCTTACTCTGAATGTTCTCTCCGACAAATAACTAACAAGGGTGTTCAACATATTACCCAAAACACCGAATGACCTGAGGTCACTAAGGATCCCATAACGCCAAGCGGTGTCGTAGGCCTTCTCGAGGTCGAAAAAGACAGTTAAGCTGTACTGCTTATGCACGAAGGCATCCTTGATGTATGAGTCAAGTGCAACCAGTTGATCGTTTGTCGATCGCCCCACCCTAAAGCCTGCCTTGCAGCTCTCGAGAAGACCATTGTACTCGAGGAAGTACACGAGCCTGCGGTTGATCATCTTCTCGAAGAGCTTGCACAGGCAGCTCGTCAGGGCTTTGGACGGTAACTTGAGGGGGACGACGGGTCCTTTCCCTCCTTCAGAAAGCCACTACAATGGCCTCCCTCCAAGAGTGTGGAATGTGCCCCGAAAGCCATATTTTATTATATAGATGTAGAAGTGCTTCAAGTGTGTCTGCATGTAGGTGTTGTATCATTTTGTATGTAATGTTGTCTGGGCCTGGAGCTGAGGGTTTACACGTGCTCAGAGCAGCCCTCAGCTCATGTAGTGAAAACAGGGAATTGTAAGAAGTCTGTGATTTGTTTTTGTCATGTAGGGACTTCTTTTCACAAGATGCTTTATGTTTCAAGAAAGTGTTCGTGTAGTGTGCTGAACTGGACACGTGTTGGATGTGTTGTGCGAGTGTGTCAGCCTGGTCTTCCAGTGTGTCCCCTGTTGTACTGACCAGGGGCAGGCTGTGTGTCTGTTGTCCTTTGAGTTTGCGTATATGTGTCCATACTTTCCGTGTGTCTGTGTAGGAGTTTATTGATGTTATGAATGTACGCCAACTCCTCGTTTTGCCTCACGGCGCACACGTTTTCCTTACGCCTTGGCCCGTTAGAAGAAGAGGAGGTTTCCCGACGAGGGGTACCGACGAAGGATACCCCACGCCTTGTTCTGGGCCTCTCGCGCCCGCCTACAGTCCTCATTCCACCACGGCCTCCGCTGGTTGCGCGGGGCACCAGAGACGTGGGGAATGGACTTTTCGGCGGCGTCGAGGATGTGCGCCGTGAGGAGTTGGGTAGCTTCTTCTACGTGTAGGTGTCCTATGGATGTGTGGTGTAGTTTGGATGTCTCTGTAAATGTATTCCAGTTAGCTCGTGCTTCATTGAACCTATTATGGGAGGATTGACTGCATGGGCCTTTACCTATGTATGTTAGTGAGGTGGGGAAGTGGTCACTGCCATATGGGTCAGTTCCCACTCCCCACTCGACGAGAGGAAAGAGAACTGCGGAGCCAATAGCCAAGTCAATACATGAGTATGTGTTGTGACCTATGTTATGGTATGTAGGCTGTTTATTGTTGAAAAGGCATGCTCCAGAAGATGTAAGGAATCTCTCTAGCAGGCGACCTCGGGCATCCGTTCTGGAAGAGCCCCAAGGAGAGTTGTGAGCATTAAGGTCGCCTGTAAGGATGTATGGTTCGGGCAGCTGGTCTACCAGCGCCTCGAAGTCGGAGCTCGTAAGTGCAACATCAGAAGGAATGTATATGGAGCATACCGTTATTAATCTATTATATATTATTGTGCGGATGGCTACAGCCTCAAGGACGGTGTTCAAGGTGACAGGGTGGCATGCTAAGGATTTGCGGGTGATTATGGCAACACCGCCAGAAGAGTGTGTGCAGCCATCCCTGTCTTTCCTGTATACCATGTAACTATTCAAGAAATTTGTGTGTTTGGAATTCAGATGTGTTTCCTGGACACACATTATACTTGGCTGATTGGCATGCAGAATCTCATAAACGTCGTCAAGATTATTCAGAAGGCCTCTGCAGGTCCAGTGAAGAATATTTTCTGTTCCCATTATTATGTGTTCAGGGCTACTGGAGTGTGACTATTTATGTAGGGTCTTTCGGGGCTTGCACTCTTGGAAGGGGTTTTCTGGCCTTCTCTACTGACCTGGACGTCGCAGCCCGTTCCTTCCGCTGCGATGAAAGCCGCAAGGGCTCGACGTCCATGTCGACATCTGAAGGCAAGGGGGTGCCCAGCGGACTGGGCCCCCTTGACATGGTACCCTTTCGGGTGTTCTTTGCCTTCGGGTGTTCTTTACGCAAAGAAATTGGTGAACGTTACCGTTGTCGGACGGGTGTTCGTGCTGGGCGCATTTTGCGCAGGTAAGTCGGCCGCAACAGGAGTTTATGCCGTGCCCGAACCGTTGGCACTTGAAACAGCACCGCGGGTTCGGGATGTACGGCCGGACTGAACATCGGATGTAACCAGCGTTGATGAATTCTCGAAGGGTGGACTTGTCGAAGGTTAGGATGAGGTGCTTTGTCGGTATTTGTTTATCGTCTCTGCGGATGGTTATGCGCCTGACCGCTGTTACGCCCTGACTACGAAGGCCCTCCAGCAGGTCAGCTTCAGATTCATTTAGTAGGTCATACTCAGAAATCACGCCCTGAGAGCTGTTTAGGCTGCGGTGGGGCGTTACTCGGATTGGCAGATCGGCGATGCTGGTTTGTGCAAGAAGTTTATTGGCCTGGTCCTGGCTACTGATCTCAACAAGAATTTCACCGGTTCGATGTTTTTTGGCCTTATACGACCCTCCAACAATACTGTCAAGAAACTTTGAAATGAGAAATACCGACTGTGAAGCAAGAGGTTTTGATTGGTCTATAGATTCCATCACGATGAAGCGAGGATAGTTGTTCGGTTTCGGAGGCGTCAAGTCAGGAAGAGGTGGAAAAACGTCGGTGCGGCCCCTTTTCGGGGGCCGATCACGTCTGGGGGGGGGGGGGGGTTTGAAAATGCCATGTAGCATAGTATAAAAGCAGGGAGACGGGGGTACTTTCTTCTTTGACCTTACTCTGGTAGCCAAAGAGGTCCCGGAGCTCCCTGCCTGGTAAACAGATAGGGAGCCCATCCGCCGGAGCTTGACCTGGGCTCCGACGGCCACCGTTCGTGGTTTCTAACCCTCCACCTATAAACACATCGCCACGGTTGGATCCAGCTTATGTTTGGGGGCTCGGGGTCCGCGGTATCGCCAGTACCGTCACCAAGATTGCTCAAGGTGCCCCGTGCGGGGTTTGAAATTTTGAGGTTACACCCTTATTTTTAGGGCGAAAAACAACAAACTTAGTTTTATTTGTGTTCAATGAAATCTGGTTTACTTCTAGCTATACCGATAATATTTCAAGACAGGTATTTGTTAATGTCTGGTGTCGAGCAAGATCACTGCCGGAAAAGAATATGTTTGTGTCGTCGGCGTATAAGATTAAATCTGCTGTGGAAGAAATATGTACAATGTCATTATTCTATAACAAGAAAAGCAGCGAGCGGATTATGGATCCCTGTGGTAGTCCAAAATTCAGTTTTCCTTGTTTGGATCTTGTGCGCTCAATTTCTGTGTATCGAAAACCGTTACATAAGTATCTTTATATTAGATCCGAGCAAATCGCTCTAATGCCGTACCTAATTAATGTTTTCAGTAAAAGCTGGTGCTTTATGTAGTCAAACGCTTTCTTAAAATCGATGAAGACACCTATTGTGTATATAGTTTGTTTCATGTGGTCAATTATTTTATCTTCATAAGATGCGACACTCAGAGCATCTCTTGCCGGCGGTCCTGTCCTTCCTGCGTGGGTCCTTTGTTGTCCGCGGCGTGCGTCCGTTGTCCGCAGCCACTCTCCCGCTGTCCTCTCCGATAGCCAACACTCTCTCGCGAGGGGCATTGGATTGGATTGGATTGGATGCGATTGGATTGGCTTGGCTTGGCTAGGCCTGACTTGGCTTGGATTGGATTGGATTTGATTTGATTTGGATTGGATTGGATTAAAGTGGATTGTGTTGGATTGTGTTCGTCATAGCCGCGGCAGACGCACTGGCGCCGGCGCGTGCCCAGGTGAGAGCGTGTGCAGCCCAGCGCGCTCTCACTCCACCGGTAGGCGGCGCTGCGCGCGGTGCTGCGCATGTGCAGTACTCACTCTCTCTCTGCGGTTTCCTCTCCTTCGGGCGCGCTGCGCATATATAGTGCCTAGAATACAACCGGTGTGCCACACTCCAGCGGCCTTTCGGTAGACGGTTTCTCCCCGCTTGCGTTGAACCCCCTGAGCGTCGCATCACACCAGGGTTCCCGCGAGGGGAGGTGGGCGTAATTTTTATGCAGAAATGCATTATAGTCGGGGGTTGTTCGTCCCTTGGCCGGCGTGCGCAGCGCGTCTGATGATGGTTGCGGCATTGGCCAACCAAACAATCCATCACGAGATAGCTTCGCGTTCAACCACCATCGTCATCTTCTCGTAGGGGAACCGCTGAAGAAGAAGAAAGAGAAGAAGACAAAGCTGCGAAGAGGAGGGCTGCGTGAGTTTTGGCTACCGTTATCCTCCTCGGCCGGCGCATCTTCCCGATCTGAACCCGGTCGAAGAGCGGCTCATCGCGCCTCGACTCCCCTTCATGAGCATCAGGCGGCTGACTCGAGGCAACGGGCAGTTTGGAATCAAGGGACAGGCGGTGAACGTGCCCATCGACGTATCGAAGGTTGTGGGGTGCCTTCCTCGTATGGTACCCGAGGACGTTGCGTTCGACGTTCACATCAAGCGGGGGCTGATGTATCTGGCAACGTACAGGCGCGGGTTGGTGAAGCGCGGCAACATCCTGGCTTGGCTCAAGCACCTGGAACACACCCCGCTGTATCGCGCCATTAACGTTCGGGTCGGTTGGAGTCGGCTCGATCACTTCGATGACGGCGGCCGAACGAGAGGAACCGCAGAAAGACGACGTCGATGATGCTGACGGTGAGTTCGAAACGATTCCCGACGACTTTGACGTGAACGATCCTCTGGTGTTGGCGGTTGTGTTCAACGCGGTCTCGAAGACGCTTCTCTATAACGAAGCGGAAATGACGGGTGTGGGGAAAAAAATAAATGATTACGCTCACACTCTCGCCTCTCTCTTCGCCATTAATCGCATCACCCTCATCGGTGCACCCCATGCATTTCTGCATCCTCCTAATCCCCCTCGGGGAGGTGCGGGATTTTTTGTTCAACAGTGCTGACTGTTGATTGTTCTTTTGGAAACCGTACTGTTGCTGTGATATGACGTTGTTTTCCTTACAAAAATTATATATTCTAATTTTAATCAACTGTTGTATAACTTTTGACATTAAAGGAAGAACTCAGATTGGTCTAGAAATCCTCCTATGATTTGGATCTCCTTTTTTTCAAAATAACAAAAGCATTGGCAATTTTTTTATTTGCTGGGAAAAATAGCCTGTATTCATTATGAGGTAGCAAACGTGCAATAGTAGGTTGGCGAAACAAAGTGAGCTACTGCCTTTGTGGGCTCCACTTCTATTTCAGCTTTCTGCAAGCTTTACTGTTTTTTAACTCTTTTAATATATTACACACCTGTGATTCTGAAACAGGAAATAGGTGTATGCAAATCTGTATACTCATTTTGATGTATGATTCACGATGAGTAGCTGCATTGGTGTGATGCTGCGCCTCATACCAGGAAGTGCTTATTGAATTTATCAGCAAGCTCCGTTACTTTGAATTTTGGGCCATCCATCTGTAGCTCTGAAATTACTCTGCTTTGGTTTTTCATCGATAATTTATGTAGGTATTCCAGATATTCTAGAGTCGCTAATTACGGTAGAAAATTCTTTTCCTAGTATGACCAGCGCGCATGTTAAATATACTAGTTTTGCTTATTTTGACTTTTTTGAATTCTGTAAAATGATTGTTTTTTTCCCAAATAATGCCAATAGCCTGTGACGTTCCTTGATCGTTTTTAGAAGGGCGGCATCACTCCATGTGTTCCAAGCGTTTTTACCTTGCTTAAGTTGTACAGGAGGAAATTCCACATTGTAGACTTGTTTAACTTCACTAATAAACAAGTTGTAGCAATCCGAGGCGTTCTGCATATTGAGCGCATCAAGCATCAAACACATCCTACATTTAAAAGTAGCAATAATTCGTGCTTTTTCCAGTCATCTAGGATGTCAGCTGTTTTTAATTATTCTGCGAATATCACTCAGAGGATATCGCTAGACAATACTATGCTACTTTTAAGCAGTTCGCTATTGATAAGGCCACAACCGGCGGACGAGGACAGCTTGAGAGAGCTAATCATTTAAATATGCCCCAGGAGAGATTAGTAGTACAGTCATTGGTTTGGTCGAAGAATGCGAGACTCGTACGCTGGGAGTGGTACAATGGTCCGTGAAAACCGTCGCGAAATAGTTTAAAAAATGTTGAAGCAAACTGGTCTTGATTTGTAGGATTGCCATTTGAATGCGCTAGTTCTAATTGGCTGGGTTGAAATTTTGAAGGGAGGGTACGCGAAAATTTGTTGGGGTTAGTTTGGAGCATTGAGAGCAGGTCTGTGGAAAACATTTGAGCTTAGCAGCAACCACTTCATTGAGACAGTGTGTGAAACTAATGTATTATTTAATCCACGCTTCAGGGTCGTTAGAGTTGGCTCGCCTATGAAGACGATTCTTCCGGATTAGAAGCGCTTTGAGGTTTTTGTTAAATCATGGGTTGTTGTAATCATTGTTAACCAGTGTGGAGGGTAGAGACGTATGTTTTAGCATAATCAGCGTAGTCTTGAGAAGCTGCCAGTTAGGATTGACAAAGTGGCTTAAGTATATGCTCTGAATGTTCACATGGAAATGAGCGAGCCCGCAGTTTATCGTTCCGAAATTATCCATTTTGTAGTCTCTTTTTAACTGCTTCTACGGGGAGATTTTTTGAAACAGGTGATGCGAAAGAATTTTGGAGTAGGTTGTGGTCTCTAAGCCTGGTTTAACAGTCACATTGGAGTGGTCATCTGGGCACAATCTGATAAGAAGAATCGAGGGTATTGTCACCCGCTAGTTGGATGTGTGATGGACTGATGAAGGTTGAAGTCTAAAATTACATCGAGACATTCGTTGAGTTTGGTACTAGCTGACGCCGAGACTAAAGGCCAATTTATTTGGTGATAGTTAAAATCGCCAAATTGCTCAACGGGGGAATGGGGAAATCTAATTTTATCTGCAGTTAATGATTGTCGAAGGTGATCACTGAATGAAGCGGAGCTGTCAGGGGCCGTTATCAGACTCCGAAAAAATGTTTGTAAGATCAAGACGATATGCAAATTTATGTTAATTCTATTTTACTTCGTGGGTAATAAGGAATGATGATACGCCATTACGAACGGCTACAAGGAAGCCTCCTCCTTTTTCTCCTCACGATCCCGTCAATAGAGCTTGAAATTCATGCTTGATGAAAAAAGTTCAGTATCAAGGTTTTTGTGAAACCACGTTTCTGTGAAAGCAACAACGTCGGCGTCAATGTCGTTGATCAAACCTTGTTGTTAGTTTGTTAGTTATGCTTCTAATGGTTATATAAGCAATGTTTAACTAAAAAAAAGAAGGTTTGGAAGTTTTCTTCGTGGGGATGGGTGATGTCGGAGGGCGTCATCTCTTAACAATTGTTCTTCCTTCCTCACTGCTTAGCATGTTGCGAACTTATGGATTGCTCTCAAGCATGCTGCCCGAGAGGGGTTCATATGAGTAGATTTATTCACAACGTGAATTTTGTCAAAAGTAAGGCGAATGCACATACCTGCGGACGGACGAACTTCAGCAATTTAGAACGGGCAATGCGCGTCACATGGGCGAAGTCTTCTCTAATAGCAAAGCCAGTGCCTTTGAGCTTGCGTCCACGTGCCAAAATATTTTGTTTGGTTTTGAAGTTGGCAAGTTTTATAACGACTGGGCGATTTTCGTTCAGCGTGAAATTTCCACCTCTGTGTGCTCCTTCAATGCTGTTTGTGACGAGCTGTAGGCCTAATCGCCAAGAACAAAAGGTTTGATTAGACTGCTCGGATGTTTTACATCTTTCTTTGGGATTGTCGGTGAGCCTTGAGAACAGCAGGTTGTTGGAACGCATGTGGTTGTTGGTGTCAGCGTTGCGGGCTTTGTAATTCTTTTGGTTTTTGTGGGATGCGTGTGGGGAAGAGGAGTTAAATGAGGCTGCATCGAAGGCGAAAATACAATCTGACAAGTTGGAAATTAGTTTGACTGGTTTTTTGAGCGGCCTAAAGGGCTTGTAAGTCGGCTCTGAAATTCGCCAAAAAATTCAATTTCTTCTAGAGGTTCAGCATAGGGGCCAGGACTCTGCGAATACGCGCCTGATAGCAGTAGGATCAGTGAAGTAGCTAGCTGAAAAGCAAACATGTCAGAGCACAGGTTCAACATCTTGCGCCACTTGAAGTCGTAGGGGCATGACTCCGCAAAAAGGAAACGATTGCTGCTGCTATATTCCTCAGAAAGTTTGGAGTAACCAACCTGTAAGGTAAGGTTGGCGTAAGCATAGTGCGAAATGCCGTGTCGTGCGTTTGGCGTCAACCCAGTGGTCAAACAGGCTTGCGGAAGCTGGTTAGGCTGACGTCACGGAGCTGGAAAAAACTCATGCGGGGCTGCTGAGCAGAGGCAGGCTCATGGGTAGAGGTGGAGAGGTGCTGCGTTTCGGTGCGTCGGTAGGCGTCCGCACGGAATGGAAGGGCTCGGTACGAGCGAGCATGAACGGGGCAGGTTGATGAGCTGGAATGCCCGCAGGAAGCCAGCACGCCAGAAACTGCAATGTTAGCAGCGGCGTCAGGATGTGTGGAATACGGTGTCAGGCGCCGGACTTTTGGCGACTTTCCTGTGGTTATCTACTAGCACCTAGTGAAAGTGGGCCCGTTAGAGGATACGTGCCATGCACACACCGTTCAAACTCTCTAGTTCGCGCAAGCACTGTCTAATCACATGTGCCCTTCGAATGAATCACTGGAGTTTTGTTTCCAAGCGGCAAAATTGACCGCAACAATATTTCTGTTGTTGGCTTCCCATAATTCAGATACCCTAATAAAAAACCATGTGCTTTAAATGGTATACGTGAGCGACTTGGACGTCGCACTTGCAAGGCTCCGAAAATTTTACCAATCCACCTTCTCGCGCGACAATTTCAGCCATGCCTGGGGATAGGTGGGACATGGGTGCTGCTAGGAAAGGTATTTAGAGCCAATATATTTTATCGGGGGTATATCGCCGATATATTTTATCAGTCCAAACCTCAACAGTCATTTAGGCACTGCGCAACCACGGTGTAGAAGAGAATTATGTAAAATACTAAAGAATATTTACAATGCGTCCACAGCTACCATCATCCTCTTTAAGGAGAGCAGTAAAATACCTATAAGGAAGGGCTCCAGACCAGGAGACACCACCTCTACAATGTTATTTACAGGATGTTTCCAAGTAATGAGAACATCGGGTTGGGAAGAGGTGCGAGTAAGGGTTAATGGAGAATCCCTCAATAACCTCACATTTTCTGATGACGTTTCCTCGCTAAACAACTCGGGGGGCCAAATTGCAAAGCGTCCTTGTCGCACTGGACAAAGAGTAAAACCGTGGGTACTGAGAAATTAAATGCAAAAAAACTAAAGTATTGATCAATAAGCTCGGGACAGCAGAGTGGTTTGAGCTAGGTGGCGAGGCAATAGAAGTGGTATGCCAACACATCTGCTTATGCCAAGTTGAGACCGCCCATCCCATAAGACGGGGGTTTGGTTGAGCTCCGGGTAGGGACAAAAATTGTGGTTCGGTTCTGGTTTTCCGTTCAGTTCCCGTTCCGATTCGACACCCTCGTACTGGATTCGGAGGAGCGAAGCGCTCCGTTATGAATAGCAACTTTCCCGCTTAGAACACCGAACTGAGCAAAAAATTGTTGTCGAGCTTAAAGGGCCTCGGGATAGACAGTTTGGCATGACTCATTTTTGTATCAACTCACTCAAGTTACCACAAGCCAGCTGATACGTGACCGCTGTGCGTGTGTATGGCGGCGGCGGGGGTGGGGGGTGCAATAAAGAAAGGTGTCGGGAAGCACAACCATACTGCAACCATTCTTCTGTGGAAGTGAAGTCAACGCTTCAGAGCTGAACCACACCGTTTCGCTATGCAGCTGGAAGAAGTTTAACCAATATAATTTTCTGGGGGTAATCTAAGCAGCCCACAAATATATAGTTGCTAATACTTAGACGTGGATAGATAATGTCACTACAGTATTCGCCGAAAATGGGAAATAAAGCATTATTTGTTTCATTATTCTGCTTTTTCTGAATTTGGGAGTCGGCACTGGCGTTGTGTAGTTTCACTTCCGGAAAAAAGAGATTAAGTGATCATCTACAGCAACTTCCTTTTCCACCGATAGCTGTCGAGTTCATTCTCCACGTAAAAATTTCAAGATGCTTGAGAACCACAGCTGTCAAAACAAACAAGGAAAGTGGTCTGCGACGTGGAAGCCCAAGTGAGACTTGCGCAACAGGTTCCCTGCATCGTTTCCGCATTTCAGTTCGGGAGGCTAGCTTGACTTCATAAGCGAGTGTTTCTGTCGCACGGCTCAATGCTGGCGAATCCGAGCGGTATCCTGAAGCGCCCAAAGTGTAAAAGCTTTCATATCGACACTGTAAAACTACGTAACGTTACTGTAACGACAATAATTTTAACCTTGCTGCTCGTCCATGACAGGAACTTCCGAAACTCATTCTCAACAAGGTGGTATCGACCATGGTATAATATACTGACTTTGTCCGAGTGCTCCCATCAAAGCACTGGCTTGTCTAAAAAAAGAAGGGAAAGATATAAAAGGAGAGGGAAATAGGCTTTATTTCTCTTTGATTGTAGTTCAATGTTTATCCAGTAGCTTATGCGTAGAAACGAACGGTAGCAAATACGTATCTGTCCGGCCAAGGCTGAAACCAAGAACAGTTTAGGAGCAGCCACTCTTGCACACTAACACAAAGGACTTAGCTCCCCCCTCAAGTGTCTTGCTCTCGTCTGCAAGGAAACTTGTCCTTGAGTATAGGATTCCTACCCTCACCAATTAACGGGGTGTTGTGGTGTTGGAAGACGGAAGCAGGTACGTCTCCTAACGCAAAGCGAGTTTTTTCGGACTTCGGCGTGTTAAGGTTCCATGCCTCCGGATCGTGAAATCGAGCTCTGGCGGCCACTCCTGCTGGTCCTTTATGACCTGGACGTGATACCATAAGTTATGAAGGAATGAGCAGGATCGCGCCGAGAGCCATGATCAGAGCTGCTGTTTCTAAGCCAGCACACACGTTATATTCTAAGGAGAAAACCAAACGGGCAGGTCGGGAAGGCAGGAAAACAATAGTTACAACATTCCGAGAGGAATGGCGAGGAACTTGTCTACTTGCGTCCGCTGGGGCTGGCACGGTGCAGCAGCGTCAAAAGTGGTAGCTTGGGCGAGTCCATGCAAGGTTGCGCTGTCCACAAGGCTGCTGAGCTCTGGACGCCGAGGATATGCTAACCGGCGTTATGGTTCCACGGTGATGAAGGTGGCAGTACCGATGGCTAGCAGCGGCAGGAGATAGCTCAGGGCTGACACGAGGCGTCGCTGCCCGCGCTCCACGTCACCAGCACACCGCTCACTCGTGGGCCAGACACCGGCTTCTCCCTCTGGCGTCCAGGGCTCTTGTGGGGCCTACACCGTGACGCATGTTACCTTGGAAGGCAGTGCCGGTGACGGAACTCGACCATACGCCGCGAGGGCACACTCCGGCTGTCGTCTTGACCAACCGCTTCAGAACTCCTTCTTCTTTTTCTTCTTGTTTCCTGCTGACTCTCTTCCGCAAGCTCTCTGCCGTCTGCTAGCGGATTGGCCAACCCACTACACTACACTGGGCCCCTTTTCAGAAAGTTTTTCGGAGAACTGTTTTGTAGACGTTGGGTATGGAGAAGGTCAGGCGGCGTCGAAGAGACGGACTAAACACAAATCCATCTCGCGAAAGCACACAGCACAGACCCTATGTGGGCGTTCGTTGAAACTAAAAGTTCACAAAACACAAATTCATGCAAGTCACAAAAAAGTGCACATGGCACAAAAATAGCGCTAGCAGTTCATGCATGCAGTTTCAAAATTCCTGTAACGAGTTAAAGTCAAAATGAACCAAGCTAGCAACGGAAAAGTCAACCGCGTAGTCTGCTTAAGTGCACTACAAGAACAAAAGAAAGTATCCGAAGCTATGTACAGGCGGAAATCGTTATCCAAAGTCATATTTATTTTCCATGCATGCGTTTATGCCGCAAAAGCCTAGGGTAGCCTAAAACATTCGGCACCTCTTCCGCTTCTGGCAGCATGAACCTCTGCTGTGGAAGACTCTGGGGTTTCCTTCCATGCACATCTTAGCAGGGTGCCTGTGTTCACACAATCTGGTAAAAAAGGGCTGTATTGAAATGCGAGGAGCCTGTAAGGTTTTTTCGCCTATGTGGGTTTCGCATACGTTGGTGTCTGCTTTTAACATGTTTCCGCAAAATATTCCCACTACCCCGTCTCTCCCTGACGCTACTGCACCCTGCCAGCCGCAGCTTTCATTATTCGTTCCAGACCCGCTAGGTACATGTTCGTATATTTGCGTGGTTTGTGGGGATCCGCTAGATCCCCTTTCCTCCTCCCGCGAGCGCGACCTTCAAATGAGCGCGCTTTCCCGCGCCGCTTGTGTGGTCACCTTGCGGGCCGACGCGCCGGCAGGCACCAACTGCCGCGCCGCCGCTGTCGCTTCTCCTCGCCCCGGAACCGGCCTCCTCTCTACCGCTCCATATAGGCGCAGTGAGTGAACTTCGCTCTATCTCTGGGATCGCTCTCTTTTGCTCTTGGCTCGGGCGCTCGAAGAGGAGATGGAGGATTTAGTGTAGGGAACGCGGGGGATCGTGGCTCGTATGCACCCTCGCCGCCACCCGTCCGGAGCGGGGCGCCAGACCACAATCGGACGCGCGAGGTAGGCTAGTCCAACCTCGCCGGCAGCCCCGTGTCGCCTCAGTCGTCAAAGCCCGGCCTTGAGGCGCGCGTCGGTACAGCGTAGTTCTTAACCGTGTCTTGGCGTTTATTATGCGCTGTACCACTCGGCCAATAAACCCCCTGGATGACCCCGGACCGTTGGAGCCTGTCATCTCCTTTGTCGGTGAGTTGATCCCGTCGAGACGTCCCTTTCGTCGACGCCGCAAACCTCTCTGGTGCAATTTGCATGGGTCATTTCCGGGCATGGCGTACCACCCTGAACCCCACTTAGGTCCACAAAGGACCTTCGAGCGCACATTAGTGCTCAATGTCTCTAACGAAGCTATACGGGGTCGTTTTGCTATCTCGTAGTTCGGCCCACTCTGCCCACATTGGCGCCCAACACGGTATCGACACTGCGACGGAACAGGCCCTTTCTTGGCCTTAGTCCCTGGGCGATTTACTGTGAGGTGAGCGTTTACGCTTTCGAGCGCCCCGCTGTTTGTAGCAACGCACTCTGGCCACTCTGGCCATTCGCCGCTGCTCGCGAACCGAGGCAATTATCTCCCGACACTCGCAAGCAATTGGCTTTGGGAGAACAACACGTTACGCCGCAACGTGCTACCGCCGCTCACCCCTACTCGCGAGACGAGGCAATTATTGCCCCACCCGCACTAGCATTCGGCTTTTGGGAGCAGGACGCGTTTTTTCGTATCGTGCTACCGCCGCTGCCCGCAACCCGAGGCAAACATCGCCCGACCTGCGCCAGCATCTCCTGTGTTCTGTACAGCTCAGCGTAGCGGCCATCCCGAGCCTGCGAACTAGACGTACGATGTGAATGTGTAGCAGAGCCATACGCTCTGTACGTCAGAAACAAGAATATCTTTTGCTCGGACTGCGTCAGCCTGCAGCCAATGCATCTCCACATGCAGACGGCAAACAGCCTTTGTGGCCAAGTTTGCGTCTCGCTAAGGAGCCCCCCCCCCCCCTGCGCCTCGTCGAGATGGAGCCTGCTGATCCCATGACGATAACGCGCATCCGTCCCTACCACGTGCAAGCGCCTATCGCGCATCGCACGCGTGGACGCCAAGGCCCTGTTGCAAACGAGCACCTTTCGCTTCCACGACACGGCCGGGACAGCGTAGCACGCCCCCGTGCGGGCATTGCACGACCCTTTGTTGTCTATCTTCCCGGCGCGCGTGAGATGCAGTACGCTAAGCCCGCCGCTAGGACCACTGGGGAGCACTCCTCGTTTCCCAGGTATAGCTCGCCTTACTATCTCGTGTTTACAAAGCACAGCGGCCTGCTCGCCGTGTAGTGCTACGGACGACTTAGAGATCGGGCCACACGTTCTTAACGAGTTCGACCGTTCCGTCGACCAAAGTTCGTTCGTAGTGGAGACGGATCACGTCGCATTCAGCTGGCTTAAGTGGATACGCGAACCACGGTGCTGGCCGTATAAGCTGCGCCCGTGAAAACGTCACTGTGCGCATCGGGAGCGGCAGCCTCACGTGGTGGCGGGCGCCTGTCGTGAACCCCCGTGGCCACTTGAATGTTCCTAACGCACCTTACACCCGACTGGCCCCGTAGCCACGCGCTGAACGTGGGCCAGTTGTTGCGAGCCCCGAAAGGAATGCGTTAAGCGTGCAAAGGTTGCAGTTCCCCGGGCGATACCGCATACCGATCAGACCCATTGTCAGCCGGCGTTGCATCGAGCAGTGACGAGCATGTGCCCGGTGATCAGAACGATCCATGTTGTAAATATGACTTTAACTGGCTCTTTGTCAGTCGTGCACTGAGGTGGAGCGGGCGACGTGGTCGCTGGAGGCTGGTAAACACTTGTATTGTGGCCAGCCTCGAGTGCTTTGCAGCTCGTACTGCTACAGCCTGGTTTTTTTATCTCTCGGATTTGTATTTGCTACACGCTCAATGTATCTCGCTGAAGTCATCCCGTTTAAGGAAATCCCCGCTGAGGGTTTCACGGTGGTGAGCACCCGCGGTTCGAGGAAGGTATAGGATACTTCCGTGACTCGCGGGCGGCTGGGCGAGTGGCCACAAGACTTTGCGAAGTTGTGCCACTCCGCTACCTGGCCAGGCATGTAGCGAGCTGATCTCCACCATCCTCGCTCTTGCCGTTGCGCTCAAGGAAGGGAAATGCGAACGTGGCGGCAAATATCACCCCCCGTCGCTAACCCGGAGTTCCTGACGCGCGACGCACCTGACGGAACCTATCCCCACGTGCTCGCACGTGCTCGTCGGTGCCATCGTCGAAAGGAGCACTGCCACGAATATGGCAATCCCTAGCCGAGAAGCGTACCCACTGTACCCCGTGTGATCTGCCGGCATCGTCTTTGGCAGCACAAAACCCCTCCGCATGCAGCAGTTACGTCCATTTTAAATATGTAAGTAGTAGGTTCTTTTCACTCTGTGTGAGTCTCACTCCGAGATGGAGCGGACGATGCTTTCGTTGAAGCCTGATAACCGCTGGTACTGCGGTAGGTCTCGCGCACTATGCAGCCAGGCTGCTGCAATCGCTGTTTTTATTTTTCGCCTCGGACCCGTGCCTGCTAGGAGCGGATGGGCGTTCTGCCGATAACATCTCAACCTATAAGGCCCCACGAGGATCAGCTAGGGTGGCGATTTACCGCAGTCTAGGGAAGCCGCGTTGAGCTTCCCCGACTTGCGAAGGGCCGGATAAGTGAGCGACCGTAAGACATATTAAGTTGTGCCACTCTGCCTAAAATTGAGCCGAGCGGAAGCAGCGAGAAAGCTTTCCTCTTCTCGCTCGTGCCGCGCGTGCCAGAGCCAGAAGTCTGAATCCCAAAGCTACCCGACTTCATGCAGCCAATCGGGAGTCACAAACCATGGCAAAAGTCATCGGTTCCTTCCGGGCTGCCGCTGTTCGCTTCGCTGATGGGTGACATGTTCGCCCTGCAGAAGCTCGAGGCACGCGTGGTGAGGACAAAGGACTACGGTATTCACCTGTTCAGCTTTTTCCGTGGGTTGATCACGCGTACTCACGTCCAAAGACTACGGTATTCACCTGTTCAGCTTTTTCAGCGGGTTGATCACGCGTCCACACGTCCGAGGCCTCCGTTGGCTTGGGGTGACGTTTACGCCCCATGGCTAACCCGTACCGCCGCCGGATCACTACACTTAACTCGGTCGGGCGCCATCGCCGCAGCCGCGGAAAGGTCAGGCTTAGCGACGCTGGTTTCGTGACGCCCGGTTCTGCAGCGTGTTTCCCCGCTCTTCTCAGTGGCGAGCGGAAGCGCGTCATGTCAGGCGACGTGACGCGCTTAGCCCAATAAGCCCGCGTGACACGGCAGGAGGACCCTCTCTCATGGCGGAGGTCGGAGAGACTCTGCGTGGAAAGGGCAAGCATCTCAATCGGCGCCTAGCGAATGACACAGGCCTCGTGCCCTTCATTCCAGTATTCTTCCGTCCGTGCCTTCGTCGCCGATAGCGACGCTTTTGAAGGGGCGGAAGATGGCCGCCGACAAACCGAAACGGGGAATGCGGGCTGGCAGGTGTGCGATCGCTGTTACGCACTACGAAGCCGTTAGCTCTCTACAGTTTCTCGCGGCACCGGCGTTGCGGTTACCTATCAGCCGGAGCCTTTGCGCGCCCCTACCGCTGTTCCCGGCCGGTAGTTTTGGGTTTCGCCTTTTAAGTGCGAATGCACTTCTTAAGCGACCCTGAATCACGCGTCCACCGCCGTCCGTCCATCCGCACCACATACCCACTTAGGGCGATTGGCCAAGAAGAATTCTTTCGCATCACCCGTGCATTTCCACTTCCCCATGAAGTGAAACTCCGCACTATGGGACATAAATTAATAATACTAGGAGATTTTAATGCCCATCACATGATGTGGGGCTACCATCGCAACAATCGGAAAGGCATTCAACTTCATGACGCAATTCAGCAGCATCGTCTTCATCTATGCAACAACCCAGACACACCCACACGCATTGGAAACAGCGTCTCCCGAGATACTTCACCCGATCTAACCCTAACTTATAACGTCAAGAATGACGAATGGACCTGCCTAGACGAAACACTAGGAAGCGACCACCACATTATAGAACTCCGAATCACTCATCACAAAAACGCCAGGCAAAGAATTGGGACAGCCAGACTTACTGATTGGAAGGCCTTCAGAGAAGACTCGCCTACTGAGTCAATCCAAAATATTGAGGATTGGGCCGCTGAGATTATCACGACATTCGCAAAGCACACAAAAGAGCTTCCTCTCACCGAAGACAATCCGGCCATAGACAATCACCTCAAACACTTATGGGACGCCAGAAACAGCCTTCTCAAGAGGTGGAAGAGGCGCAAGACCAACCGGAAGCTACGCACTCGTATAGCCTTGCTCACACGAGAAGCAGAAGAATATGCTCGACAACTAAGCCAGCAAAATTGGAACCAATTCTGCAATACGCTCCAGGGAACCCTCGGCACCCGGAGAACTTGGCACCTTCTCCGTTCCCTTATGGGCTCCAAAGAATCAAAAGCCACGGCTGCGCACAATCTTAAAAATTAATCCATAACCACCCCGGAACAGATGCAGACCTGCTGAAAGAGCTGAATAAATCATTCGAAGCTCAGCCCACGACACAGGCACTGCCGCCACTGCAGTACACTGGTCAACCGAACCCAGAGCTGGATACGCCTTTCACCATTCAAGAAATTGAAGCCGCGATACACGGCCTAACAAGGAACACCACTCCTGGACAGGATAAAATCCCCAACAAACTTCTGTGCAATCTGGACCCCATCGCCCTCGAAAATCTGCTCACATATATGAATGAACACTGGACGAAAGGAACTCTCCCGCTACAGTGGAAGCATGCCGATATCACGCTAATCCCTAAGCCCGGAAAACCCCTCACACTCAAAAACCTCCGTCCCATTTCTCTCACATCGTGCGTGGGCAAACTTCTCGAGCATTTGGTTCACAATCGTCTCGCCCATTACATAGAGGACAATAACTACTTTCCAACCACCATGTATGGATTTCGGCCCCATCTCTCCACCCAAGACATCCTGCTACAGCTTAAAGAAGACATACTAATGAAACTCTCAAACAACCACAAATATTCCATTGTCGCACTTGATATAAAAGGGGCATTCGACAATGTCACACACCAAGCCATCCTACAAGGGCTAGCTACTACCAACTGCGGGCCCAGACTTTACAACTACGTCGCGGCATTTCTTACCAACCGAACCGCCACTGTGCGCATCGGCCATCTGCGATCTGACCCTTTTCCAGCAATTCCCAAAGGAACACCTCAAGGCTCGGTTATTTCACCCCTACTCTTTAACCTTGCCATGAAGGACCTCCCACCCTTGCTCTAAGATATTCCGCATCTCCGAACACGCTTTCTACGCGGACGACCTCACGCTATGGACACCCACTGGATCAATCGGAGATCAGGAAGAGGCACTTCAAATGGCAATTGACACCGCCCAACGATATCTCCAATCCAGAGGACTGGAGTGCGCCCCCGAAAAGTCCGGTTTACTTGCGCTCAGCAAGAGAACTACCCGCAAGACCGCACACAGAATACCAGAACCAGAATTATATATAAATAATCACCCTGTCCCTAACGTCCCCCACCTTCGGATATTGGGCCTCATAATACCTAGAGACGGATCTGGCTTGCAAGCCATACCACACTTACAGCGCACACTTAACCAGCTCATGCGCATCATCCGCCGCGTCTCCAATCGTCGCTTCGGACTTCGCGAACACGACACCCTACGCATGGTCCAAGCCATTCTCATCAGCAGGATAGCGTATGGCACGCCATACCTGGCCCTCAGACCACAAGAAATACGGAAACTCGACGCCACCATACGCCAGGCCTACAAGACCGCTATGGGGCTCCCAATCAGCACGGCAAACCAAGAAACTTTTGCAGCTAGGGGTCCACAACACCTGGGAAGAAATACAAGAGGCCCACCACGCATCTCAGATACGCCGACTACAGATCACGCCCACGGGAAGAGAGACACTTCTCCGTCTACACTACAACGTCCCACCACGACAAGATCAGAAGATTCGAATCCCAGCAGACATTCGGCAACACATCCGCGTAGCCCCCTACCCCGAAACATGCACCCGGTTTTCAACAAACAACGGCGCACGGCACGAGCTCGATTAATTCATAAGGACAATCACCATCTATCATGCACTCGATACACAGATGCATCGCCGTACCCTCATCAGAAAGCGCATGCAGCCTGTGTAGTTAACACGCAAGGCACAGAACTGGCAGCAGCGACCGTTCTCACCACTTCCATCGAGACTGCTGAGGAGTGTGCCATCGCCCTTGCTGCAACAACAGACGAGGAATTTCTTACTGTTATAACTGACTCACAGACTGCCTGCAGAAACTTTTTAATTGGCCGCATATCTCAACCCGCACTGTACCTTCTTCGTCAAGTAAGAAGACTACCAGAAATTAATATCATCTGGTCACCCGGCCACCAGTCCTCCAAGGGAACGAGGCGGCACACGCCGCTGCCTCGTGCTCATACATACCGGGCCGTTACCTCAGAGGGAGAAAACCAACGACCGAACTGCTTCAAAGCCAGGCAACCACTCCACACGTAACCCGAAATCTTAGCTCACTACAAAACACGACCGCCGTCGCTTCCCGCCACCTCATTCACAATTAACGCGCGACGAAGAAACCACTTTCCGGCGCCTACAAACCAATTCGTATCCCCATAACACCCTACTAAATCGCTATGTACCCCCCACCCAATACACCTGCCACCTGTAACTTCTGGCCCTGTTGCTGGTACCCTTATACCATGTGGTATGGGAGTGCCAACGGACCCCCACTCTAACCGCCAATCCCAACCCTACCTATGAGCAGTGGGTGGAGCAGCTGACCAGCTCCGATGCTCTCGGACCAGCGCCGACTGGTGGAACGGGCTCGGACGGCCAGCCAGCTCCAAGCCTCTTGGAATAGAGGATGCCTCTCACTGGGTGGAGGCCCTACGAACATCCTCCTGCTCACCAGTATAATAAATGTTTGTCTCTCTCTCTCTCTCTCCCCATCGACGACTGCTGCTTCGCCAGGAGCGGAAGTCGGGGCGAGTACTGCGGCGTCTACCTCGTCGGTCATGTCTACGCGAACCTCGTGTCGCACGCCGTGTCCACCTCGCCGGTCAGGGACGAGTCGCCGTACAGTGCCGTCTACACCGACGCGTACTCGGGCGACGGAATCGTGGTCGTCACCCTCTACCTCGCGCCAAACATCTCGCGCGACGACGTCGTCGAATACGTGGACGCGGCGATGGAGAGTGGCCAGGCGCGTAAAGCCCTCGGACCCGGTCGTGGTTGTTGGGGACTTTAACGTGGACGTGCGAAAGGGCGGCGAGTGGTTGATGGAATACATGCTCGCCAACCACTCCATGACGTGCCTACCGCTAGAGGCTCCCACCACCATAAACGGCAGCTACATCGACCTGGCCTTTGCGAGGAACTGTCTGAGACGCGCGGTCTTGCAACAACTCTTGACCGAACATTTCAGTGACCACAAGGCGGTCATAATGACCGTCAACTACAACGACAACACAAACAAGTGCTGAATAAAGAATACTGTCGTTTCACTTTACTTGCGTGTGTGTGTGATCTCCTCGAACATACACTTTAATTCACCAAGATTTCCAGAGAACGACTAACGGGGTGTGTGAATCCCCACTTGATCACGCGGGGGTGTTAAATGCAACTAACGGGCGAATGGCAACACAGTTCAACATAACTCCCCCTCATAGCATCACCCGTGCATTCGCACTTCCCCATGCTCCCCTTCGGGGAAATGCGGGTGAATTTTTGTCTTTCATTTGCACCACTGTCCCTTAGCTGGGTACCCAGCCCGGTATTCTTCAGCTTCTATTGCCGCACCACACACGGCCCTTGTCACACGTAAGCCTGCATCATCGGTGGCTTCTACGTCGCCACTCACCAGGGCCATGGCACACTTCTGCCACTCGGGCGCTCCGGCACATTTTAAGGGCACTCCCTCACGATTCCTCGTGCGGCGTCGCTCTCCGCGGCTGCTCTCCCTGGCGCCTTCAACGAGCGCGCCCTGGCTGCTTTTTCGGGACCTTCAGCTGGTACGGCACCCTGCAGCTGCGGCTGCTTTCCACCTGCGGTGGCCCTCTCCTGCTACAGCTGCTCGAACTACGCCTGGCAGCTTCAACCCTCGAGCCTGTTGCTCGAGCGTCCGGCGTGAACCTGCCCCGCGGTATGGCGGTCTTGGGCCTGGCTCCTTAGTGCCCTGGCGAGTCATCTAGACGGCCCCAGATGGTGCCGACCACTCTGGCGTCGTGCTGAACTGTGGAACGGAGTGTCTTCGAAGTGTGAGCGTGTGTGTGTGTCGTCGTGGACTCCAACGTGCGGACATTCGCGGTCTTCTTGGGCTGGGGATCCGTTGTAGCCTCGTAGGGTATGTGCCGTGCCTGCAGTTGTCGAGCCGGTCCTTCAGACCGGGCTCGGTCTTGAGGAGGGGGGCAGCGGGGATCCGCTAGATCTCTTTTCCTCCTCCCGCGAGCGCGACCTTCAAACGAGCGCGTTTTCCTGCGCCGCATATGAGGTCACCTCGCGCACCGACGCGCCGGCGGGCGCCAACTGCCGCGCCACCGCTGCCTCACCGGGGAACCGGCCTCCTCTCGCCGCTCCTTATAAGCGCAGCGCGTGCGCTTCCCTCTCTTTCGGGGATCGCTCTCTTTTGCTCTTGGCTGAGGCGCTCGAAAAGGAGATGGGGGATTGAGTGTAGGGAATGCGGGGGATCGCGGCTCGTATGCACTATCGCCGCCACCCTTCCGGAGCGGGGCCCCTGACCCCAATGGGACGCGCGAGGTAGGCTAGTCCAACCTCGCCGGCAGCCCCATGTTGCCTCAGCCGTTGCGGCCCGCTTGAGGCGTGCATCGGTACAGTGTAGTTCTTAAACCTGTTTGGCGTTTATTATGCACTGTACTACTCGGCCATTAAACCCCCTGGTTCTCCCTGGCCCTTTGGAGCCTGTCGTCGCCTTTGTCGGTGAGTCGAACCCGTCGCGGCGTCTCCCTCGTGGACGCCGCGAACCTGTCTGGGGCTTTTTGGATGGGTCATTTCCGGGCGTGGGTAACACCCTGTACCCCAGTTAGGCCCACAAGGGACCATCCAGCTTACATTGGGGCTCAATATCTCTAACGAAGCTAACTGGGGTCGTTTGCTATCCCGTAGCTAGGCCCCTTCCGCCCACAGGTTGTAAGGCTAACAGAAACCGCACTCCTGTCTAGTATTGATGCACGAATTCTGGCTTTTGTTCATCACAAAAAGTGGCGAGGCTGCCAGGCTTCGCATGTCCTGTTCGGCTCGCCAATTTTTGTGATGAAGGACCCTGCTAGCAACTCGCGCTAGACCTTGGTACGGTGCGAAAATATCAGGTGCGTAACTTCAAGAGATATATAATATTAGCGGAACCAAAACGGGAATAGACACAAACTGAATACACAAAAGAGAAGGTACCCGGATATGTTAAAAGAGTACAGTTTCACGCGCGACCTAAATAAGGTTAACTGATCTACAGCACAGTCAAAGCATGAATAATCTCACAATGTCCAGTCCGTCAGTCATACGACCCAGCCATGTCGGTGATGGAAGCGGACAAGACTCGCGGAGAGGGCTTGCGCATGCTGTGTCACCTCGGACCTACGCCGCGAGGAGGGACCTCTGCCACGTGGACGGTGTCCTGGGGTCGCTTGAAAATCTGCGGGCCTGGTGCTCTTGTATATCACACACCCACGTCAGGCCTTGGGTGCTTGGCGCGGATCCAGGTCGCCGCTCACCGCGAAACACCTTGAGACCACGACGGGTATGGCACACCACGCATCGAACCCGCACACCACGCATCGAACCCGCCTTGACGGGATTACAGATATCAAAAACCCGAGGGCATGCCGTTTTCTTTCTCCTTTTCCTCCGTAGAGGCACACACCTGGTCCGTCTTCCTCTGGTCAACCCCAAATCACAACGTTCCGCCAGAGTGCATCACCACAGCGGTAAGCGATAGGCTGCAGAACCACCCAAGTCTCAAGCGACCCCTATTTAGCTGCTTTAGAATGTTTGTTAATGAAACGGTGGACCTCCCACCGCTGTCTTTTCTATAAAACCGTCTCCCTTTCTACCGCTGTGCCTTCGGCACATCCTAATGTGGAGTAAACGTGGTTTCAGGCATTCATTAAACCCTACTCGGCCTTTCTGGTGTCCTCTGCGGTTGATAGTTTGGCTTCGTGTACGGCGCAAAGAGTATGCGGGAGCGAAACACAGGGTCTCGTGTATGTACCCTATAGTAAACGCGCAGTCGGTCCGTGTTTCCTTCAGCTGGTGGGTTAATACTTAGAGACTGATGATGACAACAAGAAAATGTTATTTCGTGCACGGCATTTTTTCGCTGATGTTTGTTGGTGATCCTTATTTACAGAGTTGAAGGGTAGTTATTTTTAATTCCATCCCGTACAGGTATTTATTAAAACGTCGCTGTAGGCACTCCAGATGTGACACGTTTGAGCTTCGTCATTATCAAACAGCTATTGATGTTCTGCTTGTCGTTTGCGCGTAGACTCTCGGTTTTCGTCTTACAGTCATGTAGCCGAGCCACGACACCTCTGTGCAAGACCTTGCGCGATATAAAGTAGTTTTTCAGTATTTTAGGAAGATAAAAAATTCCCCGCATTTCCCCGAGGGGAAGAATGTGAAAGTGCGAATGCACGAGTTGAATTTGCGCGGTTCTGTAATGTTCGCGAAAGAGAGATCACACACACACACACAACTACAAAGAAAAAAAGATGCATTTATTCACAGACACCTATTTGTGTTGTCGTTGTACTTGGATTGCTAGAGCGGATCTCAGCTTTGAAATTTCGTGTCAGTACTCCTTAAGCAGGTGCAGTTAGCCCTTCTCACGCACGATTCTTGGCCAATCCCCCACGTGGGTATGTGCCATATCAGCGGCCAGGCAGCGCGCGCCCATCTCCCCCCGTTGCCAAGGAAGAATCCCCCACGTGGGTATGTGCCATGCCAGCGGCCAGGCTGCGGGCCCCCATCTCCACGTGCGCGGACATCGGCGGTGGACGCAGGTTCAGGGTCGCTTAAGAAGGTGCATTGCACTTAAAATGCGCCTAAAGGACACAATAGGACGAAAAACAGAACAGGCCGTGCAGTTACTTACTTGAGCGGCGTGCTTACCAGCGTTATTCAACCCGCAAATGCCGTCTTAGCTGCTGGTTGGACAGACATATCCGTGCAATGAAATGTCGCCGAGAGATGTCATCGAACGCACTGGCAAAGGTCGACCTCAAGCAATTTATGACAAGCGTGGTGGCGTGATGGTTTTGAGTGGTCTTCACCTTGTCAGATCATGTGCGTACATGCATCAAGTGAGAAGCAAAAAAAATCTCGTTCTAAGCGACCGAGTTCCCATAGCTGGTGCCCACTGGTTCTATTGCGTGCTACGCAGTCCACTTTAAGAGAAATATCAAACTTGTCTGACAAAACGGTCCGGGGCAGGCAGTCATAGAAAATGTTCAGTGGCGCGTTCGGAAGTGGATGTGAGGCTCGATAGACGGATCACCGAATAGGAGAGATGTAGAGCTACAGAAGAAGAGCGTAACTACCAAAGAAGGTGAAGTGCGGGACGCATGCAGCGGCGCACCTTGAGAAGGGAAGCAGCGACTTCGTTCTTAAGAAGTATAGCGCACCAAAGTTGCGGCGGTGAAACGTGAGCGTCATGAGGAATAACCGGAATTACCAGCTCGCGTACATTGTACACATCTTAATGACCGAGTTTTTGTTATTCTTTTTGTGGCTAACGACAGCTAACCTTTTGTGGCTAACAATACCCAGAAATCTTGACCGAAACTTCAAGCATCAACTAAACCAAGCTAAAAATTATGTAGGTGTGGCCACCAGCTTCACCGTTTGACCAGTCATCGGGTCACTAGTGCGAGGCTAGGCCAGCTTTTATCTCACAATGCTACATCAGAAAGATAAACAACATCCATACTCATTCTGCCTGGGCTATTATATCATATTTTAATATGGCAACGAGACAAAATTTCCGTCTAGAAGTATTAAAAATGAGAAGTTCATATTTAGGTTACAGATTTTAAATAATGTTCAATAGCATAATTTATTTATTTATTTATTTATCAATACTGTAGGTCTTCTGCAGACCCATACAGGAAGCGGGCATAAAACATCCCAGGTATCTGATTAGATACAAAGTCAAGGAAATACAATATTTCAAGGGACGATACGCAGAACAGCGGCACACATACAATAGCGAGTACATCGATAGTACTTTGGTGTTCTTCCCATACACGAGAAGAAGAAACAAAAATACTAGAAACCGCGTTCTACGCATGACAAACAAAGTATGTACAAAAAGCACAATACACCACGGCAAAACACATTTTTTGCTATCACAGCAACAAGAACAACAACAAAAATAAGTATTCAGGCTCTGTTACCTGCTCCACAAATGAACAAAATTGGTCAATATTTGTAATATTAACAGCTTCACTTGGTAGCGCGTTCCAAGCGTTTACAGCGCGAGGGAAAAAGGAATATTTCAATACATTGCTATGCGCACTGAAGGGACGTATGCATTTATCGTGGTTCGTCCTACTAGAACGGCGGCCAGGCGGATGAATATAGTCGTCTTTACAGATTTTAAGGTGACCGTGAAAAAGGAGATAAAAAAACTTCATGCAAGCAACGTGACGCCGGCAAGAGAGAGTTGCTATGTGCGCTTGATTGCGCATGTCCGTTGCACTGTCGCGCCAAGAGTATTTTGAATAGATAAACCTCAGGGCCCTGTTCTGCAGTCTTTCAAGTTTGTCGCGAAGGTAGTTTTGATGAGGGTCCCACACTATACTTCCGTATTCTAGAATGGGCCTGACTAGGGTTTTGTAGGCGGTTAGTTAACCTGCTGAAGGTGCTTTGCCCAATTTTCTACGCAGAAATCCTAATTGTTTATATGCCTTGGCGCATGTATTGGTAATGTGCTGTTCCCACTTTAAGTCTTGCGAAAATGTGACTCCCAGATATTTTACCTTGTCAATTTTACTAATATTAAAACCATTAAGGCTGTACACGAAAGACAAAGGTCGTTTTTTCTTGGTTAGGCTTATGAACGCGGTTTTAGACACATTTATTTCCATTCCCTACATCTCGCACCATTGGGAAATGTTTCGTAAAGAAGAATTTAGCTTTAATTGGTCATCAATACTGCGTATTGTACTGTAAATGACGCAGTCATCTGCGAAAAGTCGCAATGTTACACCCGGTTCCACACAAGAATAGATGTCGTTAACGTAGATAAGAAATAATGTTGGCCCCAAAACAGACCCCTGAGGTACACCGGACAAAACATTGAGGCAGTCAGAATCTATGTTGTTTAAAGTTACATACTGGGAGCGATTGGTTAAGTAAGCCGAGATCATGCAATTACTTTACTATTAATTCCAAATGATTCAGCCTTGGATATTAATTTGGAATGAGGCACACGATCGAAAGCTTTCGCAAAGTCTATGAATATTGCGTCAGCCTGAAGTTTGGAGTAAATTATGCCAGCGAAATCATGCGTTATTTCTGCAAGTTGCGTTACCGTGGACAGACCCCTACGGAATCCGTGTTGCTTCGGGTACAACATATTGCTAGACTATAAGTAGTTTATAATGCCTTTGTTGAGGATATGCTCCATTAATTTACAACAGTAGGCCGTTAGCGATATGGGTCGGTACGTGTCCACCAGAAATCTGTTACCACTTTTATGGATCGGAATTATTCTTGCGCGTAGCCAGTCTCTCGGAAGTGCACCAGTTTTAAGTGAAAGTATATATTTTAAGCAAAAAAGGAGCAAGTTGTTCTGCATAACGCCTAAGAAACGCATTTGGGATTTTAAATGATAGTATAATGATAGTATAAATGATAGTATAAACAAATAGACAAAATAAAGAACGCTGATGTGCTTATAACGCAGCCGAGGTGCGTAGCTGACGTCTTAAATGAATAATATCACTCCGTATTCTTCCGCCTGATAGCGACATTCCGTCATTTGGTGATTCCCATTTGGAGCACAGTTTTTTTCTGTAGAAGGCGTCTTTTCACTTTTACTGAAGTTAAAAGATAATCTTCAGGCGGACCGGATAACATTCCAAATGCTTTTCTTTGCCGGTATGCCGAGCCCGTATCACATATCCTCGCCGCTATTTTTCGTTTGGCTTAAAAATGGCTATCATCCCAGATGATTGGCGTATCACCCGCGTAGTTGCAGTTCATAAAAAAGCAGACCGTTTAAAAAAGAAAACTAGCGCCCAATATCACTGACTTCATCGTGCTGAAAATACTGGAACACACCATTGTGCATTTCATAGCCGACTTCCTCGAACGTAATAAATTGCTATGTGATTACCAACATTGATTCCGCAAAGGCCTTTCAACGACTATCTCAGCTCACAACTACTATTCACGAGATCTCTTCAATCCTTGATACATCCGGGCAGGTTGATTTAGTGTTTTTGGATTTTAGCAGAGCTTTTGATCGGGATTTCCATTCTAAACTTTTAAGAAAACCTCAAAGATTTGGCCTCCCCTCCTTTATTATAAATAGGATAAAGCAGTACTTTGTCCAACCGAACTCAGTTTGTGGATGTGAATGGGCACTTCTCCGGCCGTTTACCAGTTACGTCTAGCGTACCCCAGGGAAGCGTCTTAGGACCAATTCTTTTTCTCATGTATGTAAACGATATCACTCCTGCTATATGTCCTGATGTTGAGATTAGATTGTTTGCAGATGATTGTTTGGTTTTTAAAAAGGTGACATGCCAGGGTGATCAAATTTCTTTAAACTCCAGTCTAGCGGAAATACACGAATGGTGCACAACCTGGTCAATGTCCCTGAACTCTGAGAAAACTGTGCTTCTGCGCGTAGCAAGTAAAAAGCAACCATATTCCTTCACGTACAAAATTAATAATCTTATCGTAACAGATGCCACAGAATACACATATTTAGGTGTAACAATCACGAAAAAACTTACATGGTCTACGAACATTAAAAACATTTGTAAAGCAGCCACTTGGAAACTTGGACTTCTTCCACATAAACTGCGTAATGCACCATTTATTGCAAAGCTTCTGGCATATAGATCCTTTGTTTTGCCTAATATTGAATACGCGAGCGTCGTGTGGGATCCCTACTATCAAAATTATCAGCATACGAATGGACGGGCGGTTCGTTTTATATTTAGCAAATATAACAGAACAGATTCCCCGTCATTCCTTATGATGGTAAATAAAATTACTTCCCTGGAGGACCGTAGGGAAATAGCTAGACTTAAATATGTGTTTTTACCTAATCGCAATAAACTGAACGTAAATGCGCGCGCATATATTCAGCCTTTCTTGAGACCCACATCAAGAAATCGGCATGCCCATAACATCCTTTTTTATCAAACTCGCACGAACCTTTTTAACTATACATTTTTTTCCTAGAAATATTGTTAATTTGAATTCGTTGTCTGTAAAAATATTTTCATCGGAATCGCTAATTGTTTTTGAGAGTGCACGGGTGACTGATCTGGAAACGCAGTCAACCAGTTAATGACGTTGTCACATTTCTTTTGTATTTTGTCTCTTTTGAAAGGGTGATGTTTCATTTATGTCCTGTTATCTGTTGTTAGCAGTAAAGTATTCTGAACACCTGGCATTGTTTTCGGAGACTTCTATGGCGTCTTCTTGATGTGATGTGTATTCAACCCTTCTGTAAGGTGTGTTATTTTGTTCCTTGGCTGGTTAAACCATTCTTCAATGTTTCTAGTTATGCCGATACGTCTATTACTTCGCTATTTGTTACTTCGGGTGCTTTGTGCGCCATGTGGCTTCTGCGGTGCCACATAAATAGTATATCGGCATCCCCATGTTCCCACCTGCATGGTCCTCCGTAACCGCAGTATACTTTACCTAATAAAGTAAATAAATAAATTTAATCCCTATTGAGCGTCTTAGATTTCAGGGGAGAACTCACAAGGAGGAGCCATATCTTTTATTTGAAATCAAATCAAATGCACCCTCCAATTTGGCGAATAGATTTCGCTCATAGAGATCGCTGCCTTAACAGTACCTGGCTCCTTATCGATGCCTATACACAATCTGCGGAATCTTTCGCCGGGAATCATCTGATCCATTTTATACAGCCTTATTTCTAGGTAATAGTTCCCGAGTTTTCTTCCAAGTAGAGTTTTAAATTGTTTAGTTTCGGTTTCTGCATTTTGCTTCTTTGGAAAAACGCCTGACATATATGAGACGATAGGCGCGACATTCACAGTTCACTAGACCTCTACATATTATTTTATTTTAATGTCGCAATTGAATTCGCGATAATTAGTCAGCTGGAATTACTGGAATTCGTTTGAAGTGGGTGAAGATGTAAGTTGTCATATAACATATCACCACACATCAAAAGTTTGCAAATTGTTCTGTTGCCGTTCTAAAAAAGCGCGTCAGTCTCGCGTAAGTTGTATAACTACATCTTATTTTCGGCTTTCACTTCAACTATGGTCCATATCTCAAAAAGAATCATTTATTTTTCTGAGACGCATGAAACCTTATGCGTGCCATATAAAGCCTATTACTTGATAATGTAAAAATACTCCGATCATCTTGAGCTACGTTCTTTATATCTTTTATATACACTAGTTATAGTTAACGTAGTTTAATGGGTAATGGTTTCACGCTTACCGTTTTTATACTTCACATGCAAAACTTCGCGCTTTCCTGAAGAGTCGGTTTCAGCCGTCAAAGAATAGGCGTGGAGGCGGTACACACTATGGTCAAAATATAACGAAACATGGAGGTCACATTTATCATTGCCAAAAATATCCTGTTTTTAAATGATGAATTGTAAAGACACGTAAATTTACAGACATGTTAACAAAGCGGAAACTACGCACTAACAGCACGAATGACGCACAACAGGAACTATACTTTCACTCAAATTATGATTCGTGTTGTGAAAGTGGACAGCCAATTAAAATGCGTACATATACTGCGACGCCTGGACGTTGGAAATTCCTCTGTGTTTAGCTGTGTCAATTACAGAACACTCACACACTTGAACCATGTTTATCACAGTTTTATATTTCACAAATTTCGCCAGTTCGCTGGCACACACCAATAAATATTTGTTGAATTGCTCGAATAAAAGCGTGCGTAGACATTTTTTGCAATACGCCTAAACGGTGCTTTTTGTTACGCGTTTCAATGGATACTATTATTACAAACAAGTTCTGTTTTTGTCAATACGCCCCAGATATCAGTATTGCGGCAAAGGGCACCGCAGGAAAGGCACGTTGAAGCACTGAGTTTGCACAAAGGCATATCAAGTTCGTGATGGTGTTGTATATGAACAGCTAATCTCCATTGATAGAAAAAAAAACGACCCACGTGGTGGGAATGAAACCTGGATCCCTGGAGTTATGAATCCGACATCGATACGATGTTGCCATTTATTTATTTGTTTTATTCATTTACCCTAAAGGCCCTTACGGGCGTTACATAGGGGTCGCAATGAAAAAAAGAACACATTGCAACATTAAAAACAGCAACACCCAAAAAAATGCGAATACAAATACATTCATGTCGAAATGCATAGTTTCAAAAAAAGGGTACACAAAAGGCGCACAACAGTTATCCAATCCCTAAAATGCGAGGGTTAAAAAATGACCCAGGTTCAAAATAACACAAACATCGAACATTGAACCAATCTAAGAGGTTAAAAAATGACACAAACACTGGAAAATTATTTATACATTGAGGAATAACTGCAACTCTTTGATAAATGAGTCGTGATTACTGAGGGTGACGATGTTACCTGGGAGCTGATTCCAGTGACGAATAGCAAGTAAGAGTGGCGAAAAGAAAAATAGGTTGGTACGCGCGAATATTGGTTGAACTTTGAATGCATGATCTAAACGGGAAAAAACGCGACCAGCGGGTCTTATGTGCGAGGCAGCGAAAGAAGACTGGCTGTGGTATAGCCTATGAAAAACCGATAAAAGACTATAAAGCCGGCGTTGTTGTAGAGGTGGTAAGTTCAGGGATTGTTTCATTTCTGTTATACTTGATGTTCGTGAGTAGTTCCTGAGAATGAATCGGGCAGCTTTATTTTGGAGTGCCTCAAGTTTATTTACGAGATACGACTGATGGGGGTTCCAGATTAGCGCTGCATATTCAATCTTTGATCGAACAAGTGTTTGGTAGGCCAGAAGCTTTGTGGATGTGTTAGCTGAATGCAGATTGCGCCTAATGAATCCGAGTGATTTAGAAGCTTTGCTGGTTATTGTATCGATATGGTGATTCCAGGTTAGATCAGACGTTATGTGGACCCCCAAGTATTTTACCATGGTTACGGTTTGTACAGGCATACTATTGAGAAAATAGTGACGGGGCTCAGACGCGCTAGTTTTGGTAAATGTTATGGCGTTAGTTTTGGGCACATTTACTTCCATCTGCCAATCCCTACACCATTTCGTCAGTTGATTAAGGTCTGCTTGCAAGGATAAGAAATCTTGGGGGTTTTTAATTTGCTTATAAATGACGCAGTCATCCGCAAATAATCGGATAGTAGAAGAGATATTAGTGTTAATGTCATTGATATATATTAAAAATAAGATAGGACCCAAGACTGAGCCCTGTGGAACACCGGAAGTTACTTGAGCTAAAGAGGAGGAATGATCATTAATGGTTACTGACTGAAACCGATGGGTTAGGAAGTTCTTAATCCACCTGTTAATCTTAGGGTTGATATTAAGAGCAGAAAGTTTTTCCATTAGACGGATGTGAGGGACTTTGTCGAAGGCCTTGGCGAAATCTATGAATATAGCATCTATTTGTGAGGACGAATGTACTGCATTATGGAGATCAGTCATTAATTCGAATAACTGAGTTTCACAAGAACGGCCTCTCAAAAAACCATGTTGATTAGAAAAAAAGAAGCTCTGTTTTGTTAGGTAGCTCATTACGGCAGATGATATTATGTGTTCTAGAAGTTTGCAAACTATGCTGGTTAAGGAAATCGGTCTGTAGTTAAGAGGCACAGATGGGTCGCCTGACTTGAAGATGGGGATAACACGGGCAATTCTCCAAGCAAACGGTACGCATCCTGTGTCTATCGATTGCTGAAATAAAGCAGCTAAGATCGGGGATATGACCACTTTAGTCATTTTTAGTAGTTTGGTGCATATTTCATCGGGGCCTGGTGCAGAGTTGGTCGGGAGTCTATCAATGGCTGCAGCAATACCCTCCTGAGTGATAAGCAAGTCATCCATTGCTGAATCTAATGACTGTAAAGTAAGAGTGGCTGGTAATGGGCTTTCATTTGTAAACACAGAACAAAAAACAGAATTGAATTCCTCTGCAGCCTCTGATGAGGAAAGGTCTGTACCATTTTTAGACAATGATATGGACGATGATGATGAGTACTTTGGATTTATCACTTTCCAAAATTTTCTCGTGTTGGTCTGCAGTAGGTTTGTTATATCGTTGTTGAAAAATTTTTCCTTGGCTGCCTCGATTTCTGCTTTGCACAGTTTAGAGTGTTCTTTGTAGCGCTTCCAGTCATCGGCTGAATCAGATCGTCTGGCCTTGGAATAAAGTCGCTTTTTCTTATTGATGCAGCGTTTAACGCCGGTCGTAAACCACGCGCTTTGCGTCGATGACGTGATACTGATTCTTGGAACGTATTTTTCTTTCAGTTCCAGAAGCTTATCGCGAACAATTTGCCAGTTTTCATTTACATTTCTGAGAGCAAAGGAAGTGAAGAACTGCGCGGAAAATGATAACAATTCGGTTTCTATCATGGCGCGGTTCGCGCGGCTGTAATCAAAAATTGTTTTCGTTTTATTCTCGGTTTTGGAGCTTTCTAATGTTACCTCACAATGCACTACGTTGTGATCGCTGATGTTATCTAAAACATGTACGAGCATATTGCTTGGTTCTGTGGTCAGCACAAGATCTAAAATTCTGTCGACACGTGTAGGCAATCTGACCATTTGACTCAAACTAAAGGCAGACAACACATCGAGAAATTCTTGACATTCATGCCTTTTTGTGCTGCCATGTGGTATGCCTGACCGCCAATCAATCCCTGGGTAATTGAAGTCTCCAGCAAGAATTATTGGGTATTTTGGGTACTTGTTTTGTATAAAGCACAGCGATTCGTTTAAGTGCTCAATAAATTCGGGGGAAGAATCTGGCGGACGGTAGCAGACCCCGACAGCACAACGCACAGAGGCAGATACGCGTACTATCACCCATAGGATCTCTATACATGAAATTGTATCGACTAAATGGGCTTGCAAATTCTTTTTAACGGCCACAATAACACCACCACCGCGAGACACTGTTCTATCTTTCCTAAATACAGAAAAGTGTTTAGCCAATGACAACTCGCAATCACTAACATCAGAGGAAAGCCACGTTTCAGTTCCAAGCACAATATCCGCCGAACATGATTCAGTGAACGAGCATAGGAGGTCCTGTTTATTAAATAGGCTGCGAAAATTTGCCAGGAGGATTGACAGCTTTGAGGACGAACGATTTTTCAGTCACTTTTCTTTAGCAGCCGTGGCGCTTGACTCCTCTAAAAGTGTCTCACCCTGTTCCGTAGCAGGGGTTCCGCGCCTCGGCAAGGGCACGACACCATTAGTTACCGGGTCGAGGTGGTAAAGTCGGCCATTCAGGAGAAGTTTATCAGAAATTACCTTGTATTTTTCACCTGGTTGCTTCGTTGCGTGGGCAAAGTCTCTGAGCTGTTTTCTGATTAATTGCATTCTTGGAGAAAAGTCTTCCTCGATCCATACACGTGGCGCCAATACGTCTTTCAGCTTCGATGCATTCTTTAGGATGTTATGTTTGTCTTTAAAGTTGAGAAATTTTACAACTACAGGGCGGACAGTTCCTTCTTTCCATTCACCTATTCTGTGTGCCCGCTCGATCTCACCGACGTCTATGTCTAAGTTTTCGCTAACAAACTTGGTAATTGTTTCCTCAGTCTCTGCCCACGTTTCCGGGCTGGTCTCAGGAAGGCCCTTAAATATGAGGTTATTGCGCCGTATGCGGTTGTCTAGGTCGTCCACAACAAGGCTCGATCGCTGAGTTTGCCTTGAATCAATGTTCCTAAGCTGATCGCATGATTCCTTTAGAAGGGAGCTGACACTACTGACGTCTACACGGAGGTCCCTGACAGAATCAGATTGCTCGAGCTCAGACAGGCGTCTTTTGATATCCGTCACACTGAGCTGGAGGTCTTTCAATCTGCCAGATACCTCCTCCTGAAATTTGTGGTTTGATGTTATCAATTCCTTAACAAGTGTCAACACCTGATCTAATTTCTCCGGCCCGGGGTTTGTTTCCACGTCGCCAGCACAGACAAGCAAGTGGGCAAGACAAAACAAGACCAGCGAGAACCTTGCCCCAGTACTCAGATGTCGAGTAAGACTTTCGGCTTGAAGCCACACCGGACAATCATTGCGCGTAGAGCAACCGGCGCGAACAAAGCAGCCCACTCTAATACGGTACGTGCAAAGATCAACGCCCATCGCGAAGCCTTCGGCGGTCAATCGTCTCCCTTTGAGCCACAATCACACTCACAGGGTCAGGCGTTGGAAACCACGCGTCCACCACAGGCACCAGAAAACACAGACCACAAAATACGTCTGTAGTGGGCACTCCCCTCGAAAGCGGGCAGACACAGCTTGCGAGAGAGACGGCGAGCACAGAGCTGCGAGGTGTCACGTTACCTCCCGGCGGAAGAGAACGGTCCCGTTCGTTCCCCTCGGGGGGGCATCGAGTAGCTTCGGAGGCTGGAAGATCGCACCCGCTCGAGAAGAAGCGGCTGCTGATGGCGTTGTTGGGTCGTGGTAGAGGCCTCGCCCGTAGTACGCGGCACGCGTGGACGACGGGCGCCGCGGCGGGGACGAACCGAGGCGGCGGGCGCTGGCGGGGCGTTGTCGGCTTGAAGCCTGGCGGGGATTTTGCTTCGCCCCGCGGTGTCTGATGGTGTGTACGCAGCCACTTCTAGGTACCAGCACTACGGCACAAATGCTCAGGGAGGCGGGTGAAGATGAGAGCGGCGGCGGCTGCACCCGTATCGGATCCGTTAGGCTTACTGAGCTTCGAGACTTTCAGGGCCTGAAAAGTCTGTGGTACTCACGGTGCGGCAATAAATTTGGAAACAACAGGTGCCGCTTACCTTGTCCGCGCGTGGGGAAGGAACTACTTGACGCACACGTCACGTATCCGGCCCATTCGGGGAAATATCGTGGAGCGACGCGAGCAAGCGTCCGCGCACAGTGGCTTATTTTGATATGTTTTTATAATGATATTTACCACACGTATGTGCAACTATGTGCAAGAAGCAAAATACACCTTAACAAGGGAATATTTATGTTGTTTTGTTTAAACCGGGGACAAAATTTAAAAGCTAGTTAGCAGGGGATACCAATCAGTGCGAGAATCATTGTGTTCGTAGACATATTGAGGTTAATAACAATTTAATAAAAGGGTGATGTCAAAGAAAACACGGGCTCCGCCTGTATATAAGGCATTCGCATTTTCCATATATTGTGCTGAGGGATGTAAAAAAAACAATTATACGGCACGTCACCGTCTGTGTGTTACAGGCGATATGGGATATTGTAAGAAGCCAATTCCGGGGCATTATTAAGAGTTCTTTTGAGGACATCCCGAAATAGAACCGCATCGGCATTCTCAAAATCTATGAAGCAGTGCTTAATTCGTTCCGGTAAATTGCACAGGATACCGTATACAGACAAACAAACGGGTTCCGGCTGTGCATCCACGCCTTAACAGGGAAATTTTTACGTTGGCAGTTTGAACAACTTGTTTGTTGAAAGAGGAAGCGGCTATTTACTTTCACGTAAGAGCAAATGTTGGTAAGACCAGTTAGAAAAAACAGTTCTATATAGTGGTGCTGGTAAAAGCATAGAATAAAGGTCCTTGTGCAGTTTAAAACATGGCACCTTGAACATAAAATCTCAGAAAAATCCAACCAATAAAAACCGTATTTAAGTATGACCGTCTTCATAAACCACCATAAATAAGGCTTGATCGAAAATGATAATATGACAACAAAATTAGCCACAACATTGGCCAAGGTAAATTGAAAATGCCTGAATAACAGGTTGTGTGAAGCCCCGAAAGATAAAAAAAAACCGTGAAACTTGCCGTTAAAAGAGATGGGCTTAGCCGTGCCCGCAAGCGCAGACTGGTTTAAAAAGGTTGTCACGCCTTTTTGGATCCGTAGTAGGGGACTATACAAATGTTGCAAAAACCCGAAGTAACCTTTACATGTGACTCTTGGCGCAATAAAGAATTTGCAGTATACAGAAAAATGTTTTATGCAAAGAATAAGTTTCAGCTTTGATGGGAATCAAATTGGTTAAAAACTAACACAAAGGGAATGAGAGATAAACGACACACCACTGTTAAATTCCTTCGCTCTTCCAAATATAGGCATAACACGCGGAACAAAACCTTTTGAGTAACTACAAAGGGCCTCAGCTCAACCCTGCAAATAGATCAACAACTTACCTGGTGCTGGGCTGTTCGGTGGCCATAAGTAAGTTTGTTCCTTATATGTAGACTTACCTGGTGCTGGGCTGTTCGGTGGTCATGACTCATTCCGCTTCTTCCTTGTTCCTTTGTTGATCACCAAGGAGTCGCAGTTTTCGTCGTTTTCTCAGTGTTTTCGCGGGGCGGCCCTACGTTTGCGTTGGGTGGCCCCTACCCGCCCTCCCGCGTTGTTGGACGTCTGCTGCCTTCTGGACTTGCCCCATCCTTGACTTGTGGCCAAGATGGCCTCTCCTCAGCCCGCAGCCGTGCACTACCGGCCTCCAGTGCCGAAGTCACAGTGCTTCAAGTTTGATGCGCCGAAAGACGCCTCTGTTGACGACATCATCGATGCCATTGAAGACGTCGTGGGTCCCCACGGCCTGAAGGGTCTCCAACACCAAGGAGGCATGAAGTTTTGTGCCGCGGTCACGTCCGCTGCTGCAGCGAAGTCCCTGAATGAGCGTTCTGCCATCGTCGTGAATGGCATTTCATGCCCAGTCACATGCATCGGACCCCAGATTGTGTACGTAACCGTGTACCGTTTTCAGTGGTACATGAACGACCAAGACTTGGGGGCAGCCCTAGCGCCTTACGGTCGGGTGCTCAGCATTCAGTACCCGAACTTCAATAGTCGGCCGCGCATTGAGAACGGCATGCGCCTCGTCCGCATCGAGATGAAGTCGCCCATCCCGAACTTCCTGTCGGTGCGTGGGTACAAGGTGCAGTGTGAGTACAGGGGCGTGAAGAGAGTTTGCTCTCGTTGTGAGCTTGAAGGTCACAACGGCACGGACTGTAAAACGCCGTGGTGCCGTCGGTGCGAGACATTCGGCCACGAGTTCAACTCGTGCTCGGCCCGATGTCGCCGTTGTCGGGGAGATCACGCCACAGCCGACTGCCTCCGTCCACGTTCTTACGCGCAGGCGGCGAGCGACTTTCCTGAACTGCCCCGAAATACCAGCGAGACCCCTCAGGCGACTTTGACCCCCCTACAGGCCCTACCTGCCGATATCCCCTGTAGCCCTGCGCAATCGTCCAACGATGACACTTCGCAGGACAAAGCTGCAGTTGATGAGACGCCGATGGAAGAATCACCCTCCTTGCCGTATCCGGACAAGGACACGTCATCATCTGAGGAGCAGACTAGCCAGCCCAGTGCAGCGACGGAGAGCAGCTCACCCTCTGATGCTTCCTTTTCGCTGCCAAGCTCTTCGGATATCGAAACAGAGGAAAGTGGCTCTACTGACTTTCATACAGCCCCCGCACCACTGAAGTCAGTGGATTCTGCTCGTGCGACCAAGCTTCCCCGATGGACCTCGCTGCCGTGGTCTCCGTGCCCCATCCAACGAGGACGACGTGAAGCCCATTCGTCGTGAGGCGGCAAAACCCTACCATCGCGATGTGACAGCAGCTGACCATCATGGCGCCTCCCCTAGACCCTCCGAGGATGCCTCCCTCCCGACCGACCCAGCACCCTTGAGCGAACCGGACTGTTCAACGCAAGGCAAGGACCCGCGTCTGGTCAACCCAATTAATCAGGTGTGGGACTTGCTAGGCGCCTCACGAGTGGACAGCAAGCGGCTGTTATCGATGCCAACGCCCTCAGATGACACGGCAGACCCCAGTAAGAAACTGTGTCTGCCCGCCTCCAACGCTAGTCCTGATTTGTAAATGAAGGTAGCATCAATGGATTTCGTTGCCAGTCTAGCCATCCTTCATTGTCAGATGGCCGTGTTATTCTTGCTTGCCCACGGGGTTTTATGCTGGCGAAATGGGAAGCAGTGGTTGAAACGATTGCCAGCACGAAATCCCATTGATGCTCCTTTCATTGCCATTTTGATGTTCGATTTTGTTTTGGGTTCGACGGCCATTTTGGTCGCCTTTCCTCCTCAGTACACACATCATGTGACAGCGTTCTTTTTTGCACACGGCCTCTGCCAGCTCCCTCGGTTGCTCCGTTCCGGCATCACGTGCATGTCGTGGGCGCGCCCCACGCTAGGAGCTTGTTTAGCGTTGGGCACGCGAGACGCAGGAAGGCTGCGCCTCACGAGGCCGTATGCTTCGCCTTTTTTTAAAGGTATAACGAGGCCAGCTGAGCTCGTGAACCGCGTCGCTGATTTCTGAGGAGGAGTAAGGGATTGACAACGAAAAAAGGCCCTAATTTTACTAAATCCTTTAATGCAAGTGCATTTACTTTCTTTAAATGCTCAAGGCTTCCGCAGCCTTGACAAGCAGAGAGAGATCATGCATTTTGCGCGAGCAATGAAAGTTGATATTCTTTTTTTGCAAGAGTGCAATTTTCGCACCCCGCATGATGTTAAATTATTTAAACAGCGTTTTTCAGTTCACGCCTTTTTTTCGCTAAACGACTCTATGGCCTCAGGCGTTGGTGTTGTCTTTTGAGTGCTTACCTTCGCGACAAAGCACATGTAACTTTGGCTTTGACGGCCGGGTAATTGCCATTGATTTTTACCTGTTCTCACGCCGGGTGAGGGCAGTTAATTTGTATGCGCCTGCACCGCGCCATCTTTCCGCCAGTTTCTTTCGTTCGCTAGACATGTTTTTGTTGGATGCCTACCCAACTTTTCTAGTGGGCGATTTTAACTGTGTTGTTGACCCCGAGCGAGACGTTAGAGGGCCAGGCCGAGGAAGGCCGTATAGAGGTGCGAGCGCGTTGCGCGACCTGATGGATCAGTTTCGCCTCTGCGATGCGTGGGTTCATCTACACGGAGACGTGTTTGTTGCTACATGGTCTGGGGGTCGATCGGCCAGTCGTTTAGACAAATTTCTTTTTCCGCCCGAGTTAAGTGGCTTGGTAGAGAGTTGCGAAGTGTTGTCCTTCCCAGAGGAGGTGCCCAGAATTTCAGATCACGTGCCAGTTTCGGTGAAACTAAAATCCCATACAGGTGATCCTAACCCCAATTTGTGGCGAATGGATCAATGCTTGCTTACTGATGCCGTTAGCGTGGCAGGAATTAGGGCTTCTCTAGTGGAGGAAAGGGACACTCATCAAGGGGAAGCCGACTGGGACTGCTTGAAAGCTGGATGGCGTACACTTCTTACCCAAGCAGGGCGTGAGCGCAAGATTCGCATCACGCGTGATCTAAACGAAACCCTCAGGAGGTTACGAATAGTTAAGAGCGCAGATACTGTAACGTTTGCTATGCGAGACTACATGGATCTGCTAAAAGCGCGATACGAGCGCCTTTTGCGGCAGTCGTCACGCGCAGCAAGCAAAGCATTCGTTTTGGGGCGCCCAGTTTCAGATCCGTCTGTCTTAAGGCACGTTAAAGCAGGCTCAATAGATCAGGCATCGCGTGTTCATGTACCATACGTACAATCACCGAATGGTGAACGGAGTACGAATAATGAGCATATCTGCAGGACGTTTGCCCAGTACTTCCAAGAATTTTTCAGTTCAGAGAAGGCTTACCTTGATGAGAACAGCTTCAAAAATCACGTACGGAACTTTTGCGGGGCACTGCCCAGCGTCCCTAGCCACTGGCACGAGCGTCTCTGTGCCCCTGTCACGGCGGAGGAGCTATGGAAAGTACTGAAAGATATGCGTGACTCCTCCGCTCCTGGTCCTGACGGAATCCCGGCGGGGTTTTACAAAGTGTTTTTCCCGGTCCTCAAAGAGCAGATGCTAGGAATGGTGAACGCATTCTTGGCCGAAGGAAGGAAACCCGACTCGTTTCGCGCGGGGAGGGTAGTTCTAGTAGCTAAGCCCGGCGGTGATCCTTCAGAACCGCATGCCTACCGGCCGATAACTCTGCTGAATGCGGACTACAAGTTGGTAGCGTCTGTGCTGGTTAAACGCATCGGCATGGCGCTCCCGGAAATAGTTAGCTTAGCGCAGACGTGCAGCGTCCCCGGCCGCACTATATTCTCGGCGCTGACACTAACTAGAGACCTTTTCACCTTCGCCACGCGGACGGGCATCTCCGGCTGTTTTGTCTCGGTCGATCAGGCGAAAGCCTTCGATCGGGTCGAGCACCAGTACTTGCTCGCCGTCCTGGAAAACTTCGGCTTTCCTCGGGACTGCGTGGCAAGGTTGGGGGCACTGTACACGGACGTGACATCGCAGCTTTTTGTGAACGGGCAGCTCACTGAACCCTTCCCCGTGACTCGTGGAATAAGACAGGGTTGCCCGCTGTCGCCCCTCCTCTTCGCCCTATGCCTTGATCCGCTTTTGCGTCGAATAATTGACTCCCCTGCGATACGCGGCTTCCCGTTGCCTGGCCAGGGCCAGGTCAAGGTCTCGGCGTACGCGGACGACGTTTCCCTGTTCTTAAGAGACGAAGACAGTTACGCAGCGTTTTTACGGCTTTTCACAGAGTACAGCGAGCTGTCTGGTGCCCAGCTGAACAGGGGGAAATGCAAGGCGCTCCGCTTTGGCGCGTTCGCGTCGGACCTGCCTGGCGGCATTGAATGGGTTGCCCGAGTGAAAGTGTTGGGGGTTGTCTTTCGCGCGTCGGGCGAAGTGGCGAATGAGACATGGAGGCAGTTGAAAGGAAAGGCGGAGGCGCGGCTAGCAGTAGCTGCATCCTTCGACCTTTGTTTGCAGGAGCGCAGCTATGTGATAAAAGCCTGCGTGTCGGCAGCCTACTACTACGTAGCGAGGGTGGCGCGGCCACCACGGCATGTACTCAGGAAACTGGGAACTATGCTCGGCTCCTTTTTCTGGGGTGGGAAAACTGAAAAAGTGGCCCGCACTTGCTTGCGACTTCCAAGCAGCATGGGCGGTTTCAGTATCCCCTGTTTAGAAACAATGAGTAGTCTCCTCGCAATAAGGAACTTGCTCAACCTAGCTAGTGATGAGGAATACCCGGGGCGAAAGCTCTGTGAGTTCTTCCTTGGCACTGACCGAGCATTGTTTTTCGATGGTGTGCGGGTAGGACCCTCAGCCGAGCAGCCACCCCCGTTTTATAAGCACGTCATAAAGTCGTTCAGAAATTTGAGAACGCAACTCCCTGACATTGACGTCTTCAACACACCGCCGAGTAATATTTGCGAAACCCTCGCAGTGACGCAGCTCACTCAGGACCAGCTCCGAAAGAGCAGGGCGGTAAGGTGGAAGCAGCTGACGGCCTCATTTTTACCGGCCGACGTCAGAGATTTCAGCTGGCAACGCGGCTGGGGGGTCCTGCCCACGGCAGACCGCATCGCAAAATGGGGTGTGGCACCCTCCAACAGGTGCCCACAGTGCGGGCAGCGTGAAACCCTGCAGCACGCGATTTTCGATTGCAAGGTTGCTAAGACCTACTGGAAATTGTTAGCTCGGATGTTTGGACACAAACTCGACGCACGCACAAAGTCGCGCGACGCATTTGTTCTGTTTTTACTGTGCGTTGGTGCCCAGATCATCTGGAAAAGGCGCGGCTTTGCGGCTCTCAGAGCGCGGCCGCAAAAGTACATGTTTCCAATGCTTCGGAAAATGCGCTCGCGTCTATTCGATCACCTGGAGGCTGAGCTCGCCGCGCTGGGGGAAGAGCAGTTCCTTCAGCGGTGGTCCACTCGGTTTATCCGTGTGGTAAACAAACAAATAGAAGTGTCTATTCTACCCTATTGACTGTTGTATTGATCTTGGCGTATTGTCGTGAACTTTCGAGGATGTGATCTACAGTGATCTTTCAGAGTAATTGTGCTTCTAATAGTGTGTGTACTAGTGAACTATGGAGAACTGTGGAGTGAACTGTGTGTGTAGTGAGTAGTGTAGTAAGTGAAGTGATAGATGCAGTGCGTATGGTTTAGGCGACCCGTGTAGTATTTAGCACAGCGGGTCTTTGTATCGGCGATTAATAAATTTTCTTGAAGAGAGGGCGCTGTAAGGATAGGACTACAGCGAAACACCGAGATAGTTACTTGGAGAACGGAATAATTTGATGCGAGCAAACGCGGTTTGTTTTAGTGCCAACTAACACAACGAAATTCTACAGCGCTTTAAAAGGTTGAGTTTAGCACCACAAACTAACCCCAATTCGTTTGTCATAAAAACAAAGTAATCATTACTCCATTTATCCCAACAGAAAAAGGCTGAGTCGCCAGAAAACGTAGTAGATGAATGTTAGCTCCAACCCTATTAAACGACCAATGCAACTACATTGGAGCACACAGCGACGAAAAGGTTTTAAGTATAGTGAAAAAAGTGAAGGTGATAGCATGCACCCTTGCTTTACTGAAAAATCTGTAAGCACAGGCTTCGAAAGGTGATCACTACAATTACACAAATAGAGAAGGTACTGCAACAGGGACATACACAATTGAAAAACAATCCAAAAAAAGTTATCCCCTTCTAATAAAAAAAGAGTGAGAAACACTATCAAACACTTTTTATAGATAAATCTGAAGTAACGCCTGATGCCTCTGCAAATTTTTACACACCTGAATGGCTGTTTGAGCAACACGTGAATTCGGCTGTATTGATTGGTCGCGCAGTCCTCATGTTACAGGTTGGCCAAACCTGTGGCCATTTCAAACTACAGACGATTAGATATCTTTGCGAAAATTTTGTAATCAACATTCTTCAGAGTGATTGGTCTGAGGCTATCTATAGATATATATATCTCACGGTGAATAATTGTAGCTATATGTAATCTATGGCTTTTCGCGAAGGAAGGCAGATAGGAATTAACTTAGAGACCAAATTCAAAAGTGGCTTAAAGAGCTGGACACAAACGCGACCTAAATGCCTTATAAAACTGGCTAAACTGCCTCATAAAGCTCACTTGGCAGTTCATTGACCCAAGCGGATTTGGAGAGCGGAAGCTGTTCGCCTGCGGTCTCCATCTCTTCTAGGGTAATATGGCCATTATAATCTGTCAACAGCGCTTCTAAAAAGAAAATGTCCCAACGTGAGTAGTTCTTTATAATAACTTTCACATTTAGACATATTCTCGCCCAAAGTTGTGTAAACGAAAATACAATTTGAATTGATATTCGTGATGGACATAAATGCAGCGTCGTCGCGCCCGTCAAGTACAGACTGGCGAGTCGCATTTTCACTGTGCGTAACACGATTGTTCCGGGAGAAATAACGTGCACCAGGATACCGGTAGGCCTCAAAGTCCCGAAGCTAACCCTTTAGGGTACCAATTCCTTCTACAAAAGTTCCATACATTTCGCTGTGTACTTTGGGAAGGTTATGCAGGCTTTTTAGGCAATGATTTTCCTGGTAAAGCTCGTAGAAAGTATCAATCGACCCACACTGAATAGCTAACTTCCGAACTTCTAGCATGATCTGCTCCCATGCCGGGGGCGCAAGCAGGCCCATCGAAGTTATTTACAGGCTTTCGTTCCGTCCGCGATTTTAGAAAGGGGCCAGGCATGTAAAACTTTTTTGGCAAAAGAATTGGTCTATTTATTGCAAATCCTTCATTGCGCTCGGAGTCGCATTGAGTGGTTGCATCGGGTTAGCGCAACATTTGTGTGGTGCTCCGTAGGGGTGTGCGAATATCAATTTTTTTCGACTACGAATCACATATAAATATTTAGCTTCGAATATAAAATGGAATATCGAATAATTCAGAGGGAACGTGGCTTTCAAAATCAACTTTTTTGTGTATTTTGATGATAATTGGCACAGGAAGTGAAAAGCTTGTGTTATGGGACCATAAAAATTTCAAGTAATATTTTGAAAACTTTCTATTTAAAAATCAATATCTGCGCTTTTTAATTCTTTTTGTATTTTGATGACGATTGGCACAGCAAGTGGAAATGCCTGTGCGATAGCACCATACAAATTTCGAAGTGATGCTTTGAAAACTTTTTATTTATAAAATTTTCTTCCTGCTCACCTTCTACCGAGCTTGAGCAGCCTAAAACAAGATAGAAAACTTGTTCGAAGGGCTTTGCCTTCCCTCAAGAACAGACGATGTGGTGACCATCAAACGTTTTTTATTCACAATATTTTATTTCTCAGTCTTGTAATGGTAAAGCTATAAAATGCATATAGACCATGAACGACTGTGTGGTTAAAAAAATTTCAAAAATTACAAAAGTTCCACCGAGTAGTCATGAAGAAATCACTGGAACAAACGACCTAGGCGGCAAAGAAAAACCGTTTTCGGAAAACAACTTTCGTGGTTGCAACATAGCTATCATTCATAAAAAGTCACTAAGCTTGTAGCCTTCGGTGTGCTTTTGAATACGGGGCGTCTGGGTACCCTTGCCTCGAAATTGGAGTGCCCTTTGCTTCCTTTGTATTTCCGTACAACATCATTTTCAGCTCCATTGTGAAAACTATATATCCCAGTTTGAGGACCAAACGGGGAGAGATTGCTTTCAATGCAAAGTAAATAACGTGGTTGCCTGTATTCCACGGGATAACTTCCCTCTGCAGTGTTGTGACCATGGAAACAAGTGAAGCTATCTTTTTTTACTTAAATTTGAAAACTGGGTTTGGACTTCTTCTAGGATTTAATTATAACCTTGCCCGGAGCTGCAGCGTCGTCCTTGTTCATTTCCATTATTTTACATACCACAAGAATGCAAACCAGCTACTTTGAACCTTGGTATATTATTCTGCGTAACCCCTACTTCAATGCATGCCCATTTTTTAGTTCTCTTGGTATTCAGGGCATCAAATATTCCTTGCGGCGCAACCAGTATGCATTAAACTAAAGATATGCATTGGTCAAATTATTTTCTTTAAAAATTTCAATTTGTTAAATGCTACCACAGTAAGGTACATTGTTAACGCATCGGTATTATTATTTTCCTGAAATTTTCAACTTGTTAAATGCTACGAAAGTAAGGTACATTCCTAACTCAGACCTGTTTGCATGATTACTCGAAGTGCACAAGGAACGTTGGGCAAGAAAGCGATATGACGCGGCTGCATCGCGGTGCTCGTATACCGCAATATGTCATACTCTGGTTATCTCTGAAATGGCCCTTCAGGTCGCTTTTAAGATTAAATTTACCGTCACGCGAATTAATTACAAATACTGACGCTCAATCGTAGGCGGTTGCGCAGTCAGGCGATGCGCCAATGTGCAGCGGCTACGCCGTGCGCGGCGCAGCTTTTGACGCGTCGGCCGTTCTGACCGATGAGGCGAGGTGCTGGGAAAAAACAATTAAAAATGAATGAACAATGCAGATTTGAGGTCTACATCATTAAGCACACTTTTGTAGGGCCATTGGAGTCTTATAAAGTACGTCTTCTTTTTGTTTATATTTCTTTTATTTGAAAATTGTAATAATATAGGGTCTTACGCCTACACACATAGGTCTAATTGAACTCGGTAGAAAAACATAATTTTTGGTGGTGCTATAGTGGAGGTTTTCATTTGTGCAATGAACCAAAATTAATGAGATCTCACGAAATCCCGGATGCATAGTGATGAAATAACCAAAAAAATGCGCGTTTCATTGGGTGTGCCCTGGTGTAAAAGGCGCCCATATCAAAACTTGTGGTACGATAATATTTCTTGAGGTTCATTGCACAACCAGTGATGTGACAAACAATTGTTCCAAATGTCTTTAAAAAATCTTTATTGGAACAAAAGTTACGAATGTTCGCGTTTCAAAAAATTGCCAAAAATAGGTTCTGAGATAATCAACAAAAAAGATTTCAAATAAGTGCAGCGTTCACATAACATGATCAGGAGAGCTAAAATCACCCACATTTGTATCTGGGTCCGTCTCGGATCTGGCACGTGTCTGATGTTGCTCGTGCGGCACTTTGCCTTTTTTTTCTACCCTTGCTTTGCAGTCTGCGCTCTGGCAGGACGCCTTGGCAATTCGCTGCCTGTCATTTGTAAGGCAAGCTTTTGTAGTGTAGAGGCCAGGTTCTATGCCAGCTTGGTTCAGGATATCGAGTGTGCCTCTGTTGCCATTGTTAAAATGACACACAGCGTCATACAATGCAAACTTGACGCTTGGAAGGCTCACATACATGTCTTTGGGTGCCGTTTGCCAAATCATACCATTAAAACACCCATTGCCATTCTGCGTTTTCCCATGCAAGCATTTCTTTAGTAAGTCGTCTGAACAGAGATCAGCATACACAATCTTACCTTTGTTGCGAACTTCATCATAAAGTCCTGCTTTATGCTTGTACCCTTGTTGTCCAGCAGCTTCAGCTCTCTTGAAGCCACACCAGCTACTTGATTCAGGGGGACACAAGCCATGCCTTGGGTGCTGATCTGTTGAGCTACAGTGGAACAAACTGGCTACTGTTGCCTTTTAGGGGCGAAGCTCCTTAGGGCGTGGGTCAGTTCATCCTCGACGTATGTATGTAGCCACCTCTAGTTTAGTTCTTGGATTGTTTACTAGATGGCGTGGCTACCTCTAGTTTAGTTCTTGGATTGTTTACTAGATGGCGGTACTTGTATAAGATGAAAAGATGCGCTTGGATTGTTTACTAGATGGCGTGGTTACCTCTAGTTTAGTTCTTGGATTGTTTACTAGATGGCGGGGAGCGTTGTAATAAAATCCGTTCGCTGTTGGCGCGCGCTCGGAGTCGCCCGATGGATAAGGCTGCAGATGTGCGAGCCCGCGAGGCAGAAGCGCTCCCTGAAGCTGCGCGCCGCCGCCGCCAAGATCGTGCCGTACGAGAGCGGAGGCCGAAGCGTGTCGTCTGGCTGCGCGACGACGCCGCCAAGATCCCAGCGTTCGAGAACGAGAGGCCCAAGCGTCACGGCAACGGCGCGAGGACCCTGCCGTACGCGAAGCGGCACGGCTGCGGCGCGAAGAGGATCTCCAAAACATCAGAGAACGGGAAGCGGCGAGAAAGCGCGCGTATCGGCAGGCAGACCCCGATGCAGTCAGAGCTCGTGAGGCGTCTGCAAAACGCATCAGTCGAGCTCAGCCCCAAGGTGCCGACGCGCGGTTTAAGCGAGGACTTTCTAGTCGTTACGTTCGGACACCGATGTAGTGGGCGAACTTCACTGAAGAGTCACGGTTTTACTGATGATTTCCCCTCAGGAGCTTCGCCCACTCATCATCATTCACCCCGTGGATATGCTGTGAATTTTTTCATTCCCTGAAGATCGCCTACGTTTGCCCTAATGGCAATGCCGTAGTAGTTTTGAAGACGGTCAATGAGGGCATCGGTCAACTTTCCTCTTCCTGCCAACCCAGCCACTCGCTTCTTCAACTTTCGCAGCTGGCAGCCTACGCGCTTTTGCACATGCCGAATGCATTCCAGCTTTCGCACACTGTTCTTGCCATAAATGTCCTTTACGGTTGCATGGCTTTTTGAATCACCGTCTCCATAGTAATCGACATATTTTAAACTTCGTGTAGGTTCGGATCTCTCGAATATGCGGTAGAGTCCAACGGGTTCCATGCTTCCAGCATTGCCTGTGTGGTTGGCATTTCAGTTTGTCTGTTTTGCTTTCCACTCTTCAAATTCAGCACTTGTGGGACATAGTTTGCTCTTCAGCTTTCGTGCCTTGCAACTGCTCGATAAAGCCTCTACATCGAGCACTTTTCCTGTGTCCACGGAAATCACCGACACGCAGCCATTCACCGACGAGTGCCTACGTTTTTGCCACCTACCGTCACCTACCACCTACCATTGTTCACTGCATGCCACCTACCATTGTTCACTGCATGGGACACTTCTGCAGCGGCATTGATCATCGACTTCGAAGCCACCAGCTGTGAAGCTGCAGCGAGCTTCAATGATATTTTGTCATAAGAAGAATGCTGCACGGGTGGAGGCATATTCATAACTTTGCAAAATATCTTTGGTCCCACCTGTTCCTTCCTAATCTGTCGCAATGCGTACACGAGCCGAACATTATTTTCCCTCATGCTGCCCGATTTCTTCGAAGTATGAAACTTATGCTCAAAGCCACAAGCAGTGCACACAACAGCAAATGCGCAAGGCGCCAGTCGGTAGAGGCGCTCCTCCAGTTTCAGAGACGTAGTGAGGCACTCGGGACAAGCCATGGATAAAAACAGATAACAAAATACCAACGTCGATGATCCTGTTACCTTGCGGCGATGAACTTGACTCAAAGTTTCGGCAGCCGTCCTCCACATTACCGAGCTTCGCCGCACTCGCACAACCACTGACATGTCCATGTCCGTCGCGCACTCCTACTTCGGTGAACTGATTGCCGGCAAATTTTCATTTTGTGCGTCTTTGCTCTCTAAACTTCCCCATACTGTGGCTACCAGTAAGAAAAACTAAGTGACAGAGAGTAAGCACGACCACCAAACAATCCGCGGCTGCTTTGGCGCTTACGCAAAGGCTCCAGAATGTAAACAACACGTACAAAACATCGCGCGTCCGCCTGGTGAGACGTTTATGATTATAATTAATAAATAAAGTGTAGAAAAAGCTATTAGGACACTAATAAGTTTTTGTATGTGGTACGACTGTTAAATAACAGACTAAGAACGCCAAGCCAGGCCAATTTGTGTTGCACACGAAACTGGCACTTTCAGTTGCGGTTTCGTACACGCCCGGTGGGTTTACATTTTCCAATGTACCTTTTAAATGAAACTGGGTAGGTAAAAAGTTTTTTCAGTGCAATGATGTCCAATAAACTCCACATCTAAAAAGTGGACAACAAAAAATTGACATATTGATAAACAAATTGCGATTTTGACTTGCCTCATACCTTATCGCGAATTCAACAAAACGTTCACTTCGCGAACCGCTATTACAAGCCCGCACACCGCGTTTCACCCTTCGGGGCAGAGTCACGCGCCCACGAAGCGTTCGATGACCAACGCTTTTCAAGCCACGGACCTTCCCGTAATCTGGCTTGTAATCTCAGGTATTCCCATATGGGTAATTTCCGCGTTGAATACCACGGCAGATAATATGACTGAACCGAAACTTGTCTGAGCGAAACAGCAAAAGGAACCCAGAAACGCGCACTACGCAGTTCAGGCGGCCGCCATCTTGCATTGTCATGGCGACGCCCAATGAGGAGGGCCGTTTTCCCTCGCGACGATCCGAAGGCCATTCGCGCTTCAGAATCTATTTCTGACTGCGTTTGCGCGTCTTTGTTTTCTTCCGTTCTTGCGCCTGTAAAAAAATAAGATAAAAGAGATAGCCGGTAGCGAAAAGAGGATCCCTTAGCCGATCCAATTGTAGAAAATGGCCACGCCCGGTGGCACGGCTGCGGAGATACAGCTTACCGAAAATTACTGTTTTAACTTACCGACTCTCAGGCAGCGTGCAGAAATTACTTACGAGGTCGAATTTCTGAAACGGCACTTCGTCTTCTTTTAACAAGACAGAGCATTCCCGAAGTTTATATAGTTTGGGTGCCAGGACACGAATCCCTTGAGGGGAATGAGGCGGCTCACGCCGCTGCCCGCGATTATATACACCGGGCCATTTCTCTCACGGGGCAGTCACCACCTCATCCACCTAATCCGCAACCTCTCTTGCGCTACACAGATATATTGGCGGACTACCGACTCAAACGGCACATTTTCCCCATTCCACACCACCAACTCACAAGGGATGAAGCAACAACGTTCAGACGACTTCAAACTAACACGTATCCACACCGTACCCTTCTTCATGCCATTTATCCGACAGACTATCCAGCCACCTGCCACTACTGCCCAGCGCCCGGTACCCTATACCATCAGGTGTGGGAGGGCCAAAAGACACCGGACCTGCACCCAATCCCCAACCCCTCTATACAACAGTGGACGGCGCGGTTGACCAGCAAGGACCCTACGTTCCAGCTTGACCTGGTGCAAAGGGCCCGCGCAGCCAGCCGCAGCCAGGGGATCCCGGACTAGGGATCCCCTCCACCGGGCGGGTGCCCTAACAACTGCACCTGTTGTTTTAATAAAGATTTGTTTCATTCATTCAACCCTTTTGCGCTGACATTTTGAAAACCACGGCTAGAAAAAGTATTTTTTATGCTCCTTTGCGATGGTTTTCGGCGGGAAAACTTTGGATACGCACAGGATAGAAAACTAGAAACTGAATATGTTGCTTTGAAAAAAACGATGTTTTGGTCATTTTTCCGGCAGTCGAAAGCCGCGTCCCCCATTAAACTAATCAATGCAAATATTCTATAATTGCCGAATATTTGAACCCTTCCGAATGTTAAAAATGTTTCGAATACATAGTTTTTGCAGCGAATACAAATATAACATTCAATGTTCGACTAATGTTCGAAGTTTTCGAATATTCGCACACTCCTAGTCCTCTACTATAACGGCAACGAGGCGTGACAACCTTTTCGGGACGAAGCGCCTTAGGACCTCGCCTTTTTCGGGGCCTGGCGTCTGTTGCAAAGTGTTGTGCATGCTCGAGGAGCATTGCATTGGATTGGAATGAATGGAATGGAATCGATTGGTATATATTTTGGTTGGAGTGAAATGGATTGGATTATATTGAAATTGTATATTCTGTACACTTGCGTTGTCACTAATTTACACGCACTAGCGTGTAATGCAGCCGGTGATTTACGGTAAAAACGATCCGCGGTGCTTCGCTCACTCGTCATTATCCACTTCGTGGAGATGCATTATTGAGATTAATTATTTTTTTAAAACCAGTCTGCGCAGGTGGGCTTGGCTAAATCCATCTCTTTGTGCTGCAATTTGCCCGGTTTTTTTTATTTTTCGAGGCTTCACACACCCTGTTATTCACGCTTCTTTGCAAGTTAACCTTGCCGAGATTTTGCCTAATATTGTTTTCCTATCCTCATTCAAAAAAAAGAACCTGTTTCTTGGGATTTATGCAACAAGCGTGCCAATAAGACTGTGATCAGATTGTTTGTACGCATGCGGAGATTGAAATCAAATTTTCCGAGAAGAAGCGAGGCAGGTTTGCGTCAGACAAGGACAATGTATTCAAGAGACATTAACCGACCCATTAACCGACCCACACTCAATAGGTATGACAGGTATGAACATCTTTACAGGTCGCAGGGTGAAAGTTAAGACAAGTGCATGGAGATGCATGCCTCCAATGTTCCCGTACACGACCACAAAAGCCGTCTCCTTGCCAAGTAGCCCATTGTGGTCAGAAAGTACTGCGACCAATACAGTGATCCAAGAAAGAAAGGAGGTTGGCTTCGCATACAGGACGTTCGGAAAATCCTCTCAAGCACAGCAGGAGAGTGCCCTTAAAACCGTGTGTATAAACACGCAGCTCTTCATGGTAACCCATTTTACGCTACCCAGAATCCGCAATGACGAACGGAAGAACCTAAGCGGATCTATCATTAGATGATAGGCATGGGTCGTGTTCATATGGCTCAGATACACCAACAAATTCCCCAATGAATACAACAGCACGGTCAGAAATTAAAAAAATCTGAGCCGAACTTCAAATAAAAAAACGTAGTGCATCCTTCTTTAATAGGAATAGGTAAAACACCAAGTAGAAATATGCCTTCACGGGAGCATTTGAATGTTTATTGTGCAACGATATGAACTTGCACATCACTATTTTTATTTGGTCGGTATGGCACCGTCAGACGCATCAACATCACACACTATATGACAAGCCGCGGAGCATTCCGTAAATGCGATTAAAACACCAGGCGCTCGCAAACCATGCGAACGAAACCGAACAAGTTGTGAGCTAATCGTTTGGTTAATTCACGGTTTGCTACAGCGTAATGAGCATGATTTGCGCGTCGGCAGCAGTCTTGGGGTTGTGCTTCGCGAACGACGTCCTGCTGGCGGATCGCTTAGGCAAAGGTGCTGCCGCATTGGGCTTACTCCGTGGCGTGTACGCCCAAACGATTGCCGCTGCGACGGGTTCAGCTTGTGGAACGTGGCGCCGGCGTTCCACAAGCTGAGCGGAGTTCCTCGTAAGTGCCGGATGTGTACACAGCAGCTTCCGCTGCTACACGATGCCCTATGGAGGCGCCAGCTATCGCTGCCCATTGCCGTCACAACGCCCGACTTCGCTTCCCCTCTCCTAGTCGGCAGCCTCATCTGAAGGGACAAGTTAGAGGGAAGGACACAAGACGCGTTAGTACAGGACACCGGGTAGGACCTAATGGCTTAGTCGTAGAGCGTTTCCCACCTCACGTCGCCTCCTGAATGATTGTGGGTTCGAAACCTAGCGGCGCCGCGCCAATGAAACTTTATCTGGTGATGTGATTTCCGTGACGGATGTAATGTCGGTGAGATTTGTGTACAGCCGCATAGCACACTTTCACCTTAAAAAATGGCTCGTTGGCCGCTATCATTCAACCATCAGCATCGAATAATGTGCGCGTTCAACCGTACAGCAAGGCACCGCCACATATGAACCACCTCGTTACGCCTACCTCAAATGGGAGGGCAGATTATCGTAATCTCCTTGTAGAAACAAAACACCACCAACCGAACAGCCAAACTAACGCGTGACTATTATATCGCAATCAGAGAGGCAGGACCGTGAAGCTATCTGAGTGATGTCATCAAAACAAAATATTCACTCTTGTTCTACAGCGAAGTGCAAATCATTTCCGGAAAGCAATCGGTCGAGTTGTATTTGTTTCTGCCCTGAACGTTAACCGTTCGTATACAGAGTTGCGAAGCTGATTCCGGTTTTTAAATGCAGATCATTTCAGTAACTCACGATGTCGCCCGCGTTGACGTACATAGTCACAGTCCGCACCGCTACCCCTACACTATATAAAAAAAAATACTATCCGGCGCCTGGTTTCGATCCCTCGACCCTGCGGGCAAAACGCAATGTACATGGTGCTCTACCCACTGCCCCACAAAGCCGACACAGAATGGGACACTACGAACGCGCCTTATATCGTTGACTCATTCAAATTACTGCTGATGAGCGCTCTCTCGTCAGCAGTTGCCACAAGCGCAACAACATTAACGTAACGCAAACTACTTACGTCGTGAACCCCTGGAAATGCTCTGCATTTGATCATGCCCCTCGCGAGGGGGATGTTTCACTGCGTCTTCTCTCCGTCGCGGGACCCGTGGCGCCATCTGGCGGAGGCGCGGCACAACTCGTAGCACTTTCTTTGAAAAAGCGCCTCGAAAGCGCGGCAAATATGAAATAGGGATGACGCGCTTTCAGGCAATCCGCCGACGCGGCTGCTTTGTGTACGGACTCAGCGGTGAGCGTCCTGGGATTCTGGTGCCGACCGAACCCCATTTTTGTTTGCGGCAGCCGCCGCCATTAACTCAGCCCACGTTTCCCACTGCGCGTCGTCACGTGGGAAATAATGCATTTTGGTTTCGTACGTCGATTTGCTCGGACAGCTTCCACTAAGCAGCACATCGCAACACGTGAGCTTGCAATACCAGAACTTCGGCGAGCTCGCCGATGTGCATTGGCCGCTCAGATAAGACACCGCACAGTTTTCAGCACTTGTGCAAGGGATCACTATGCGCCGGCCACGAAATAAAGAGCAAAGACGTCGAACACGCGAAGTGCGCAGAGTTTAGAAGCATCGCTCACAGAGGTATACCCAGGCCTCGTGCTGAAATGAAGGCTACAGACAACAGCAGCGCAGGTTATAGTTACCTCAGCTATATGAGATCTCTCTGAACCGGACAGACACACTGGAAGATGTTTTGTTACGCCAATAGCGATTTCGCTAGTGCTGCCGATGGGTAGCAGCTCGCGGCCAAGACAATTGAAATAGAGTTTTGATGTAATTAAAGCTTCGGATCGCAGCAAAAGTTTAAGTGAGGCGTCTGCAAAAAACTACTCAAACGAATTATATACTTTTGATGGCGTCAATATTTGGTGTCAGCACTCCTTCAAGAAATAGTTTTGGTGGGTTTCTGGCCTTGCATTGGAGCATATGTGGCCACAGGCCGCTTTGCCAGCGAAGCTGTCGATGCATAGGGCACACCGTCTTGTTATGTGTGCCGCAATGAACCACTTATATAACCAATCCCACAAAGTGCGCCGGACAAGCGCGCTGATACAGCCACGGGTATACCCACAAGGTGCTCCTACCATGGAGGGAGGGGGGTGCTTCTTACCGCAAGTGACTGCTTTTCGCCACTCGCCTTGACACCACTTAATTAGCATAGCTGCCCGTGCGAGGACATAGCTGATTGTAGTGGCAATATTTGACTTATAAATTTTGCAATATATTGTCATTATGGGAAGAAAAAGTGTTCTATGACACGGAGCATCATTTTGGTATTTCACTAAGAACACCCACAGAATGTTCTATAGCCGTGCTCGTGCCAAGATGGCCGATACCCATTTGATTCATAAAATCATACACCATTTTTGGCGTCGCCTTTAACGGTACCCCCACGTAACTATATTTATGGAGAGTACATATTGATACCAATTCTGGCACCAGGAGCACCGCGTGCATTGAGGTAACGATGGCTGTGTGGGAGCGACCTGGAGAAAACGCTCTCAGAAGAAACAGTCGCAACCAGATAAGCCAGGAGAAGACGACCAAACCAGTAGGGCAGCTACCGCTACCTTGTTCAAACTAGGTTTCGAAGGTACAGTAGGATGGAGAGCTTCCCGCAAGACAGTATCTCTGGCTGCCCTGTCATTGAGCATCCCGGCAACTCTTGGAAGTGTGACTTTGCGCAGTGTCTACTGTACGAGGTCACATTGACCTGGTTTGACTTCCTAACGCCTAATCTGAAGTTTTATCTGCAGCGCACACGCAAAGCGCCATCGGCCATGTGCGGCTTTTGCCAAGAGAGGAAAATAATTGATCATTTTGTGTTATCTTGCAGGTGGTTATTCTCCCTCGGAAAACGTTACCTGGAGGTTCCCCTGTGGTGCCTGGACCTTACCGTGTCCGTGCCTAATGTATTGTCATTTCGGGGCGGTGGTGGTCGGTTAGCGCAACGGGGATGTTTGTCGTGCTCTTCCCTCATTTATGGCCGAATCAGGTCGCCCACCTTGCTAATCAATCGGATCAACCAAGTATTTAAATGCGGAGCGTCTTATGCTTGGGGGTATGTCCAGCAGCGTCGGCGGTGATCCGGCGTCCGCACACCCCCGTTTCTCAGCAAACCCCCCCGTCTTATACTCGGGGGTATGTCCCGCGGCGTCGGCGGTGGTCCGGCGTCTGCACACCACCGTTTCTTGGCCAATCCCCCACGTGGGTGCGTGCTACAGAAGAGGAACTACAACAACTCCGGTTGTGCTTGCGCTTGGCTCCGTGATTCTTCAGATAAAGTAGGATAGAAGCAACAGCCCCGTCAGTGAGTGTGCTGACGCAATTAAGTGAGAGCATCACCGCAAACACTAGCAGCAGTTACACCCAACTAAAATCCACGGAACGTGTATCGATCTCGTCTTTATTAACTGCCACGGCGACGACTACATACAACAGCTGCTACGAGATCTACTGACTGTGCAGTTCAGCGACCATAAGGCCTTCATACTCAAAGTAAGAAGACGTGCAAACCTAAATAAAGACCTTTAGATACCACTAAAATCTCGTCTCACTTGCGTATGTACGCATACATTAAGGAAAACCAAATTTGGCTGACAAGCTTAATGGAAACGCAACCGGAACCCCCATGATACTCCGCATCCTACTAATGGTTCCCTTTAGGGAGATGGGTGTAATTTCTTTGCTTATAGTGTCTTACATTACCGGTTTTTACACTACGGTGGAGTTTTGTTTTGTCTTTGGGCTCTCATATTGTTAGTACAACTTTACCTACTATTATCCCACTTCTATTTTCGATTTGAATTTGTAAGCGTCTTCCACAGTGAGACCACAATCAGACTTGGTCAATCTCCCAGAATGGGCACGTATTATTCTTGTTATGGCTCCAACCAACCATTTGTGCATTCACGGCTGCCCAATAAATTAGCCGGTCACCAATCGTGATTTGTGCGCTCTCGCCACTTGCAGCGTAACATATTTAGTGGCGGAATGATGAGCGGTATGATGGGGGGCAAAACGAAATATTAAAAAACATCGGCCATCACAGCGCCGACACAAGTCAAGCACCGCCTACGAAGGATCGTCTCTTGATCGCCGTTATTTGGCGAAGCCTCCCATCAAACATGTTGTGGGGAGGCAAGTTGAAGCCGACGTATACCTCGGCAGATTGATATGGATCAGAGGTAATCAGCCATCTTGGAACGAGCACGGCTCTTCGTACACATGTGCGCCATCCTCTTTGTAGCTGGGTAAACATGCAGCTATGCAGCGCCATACACTGCTTTTTCTGTGGACAACATTTCAATATTGCTAGTGTTAGCTACAGTGCGCTCGGTCGTTATGCGTGACTTTTACCTTGGCCAGCAGACAGTCACTTGTGTAAGGTATGTAACATGGTAAACAGGTCGATACTGTACCCTTGCAAAGAAGGGGACCGAGAAGAAAAACTATCTGACTCGACTATGATCGTACTCCTTTCACTTAGTCCCCCCGGTGACCTGTTTCTCTGTGACCATGCAGTTTTTAGGATTCTAGTTAGGGCGGGCGCTTTGTGCACCGCATGGCTATTAACTCCCCTGGCCGGGGTTCTACCCCCTCGTGGGACAGCCTTTCTCCGCAGGATCTTCCTCTGCAAGGCTTTCTCGGTAACGGCTTGACCGACATCCTCTGTGGCTTTGGCTCCGGCGAATGGTAGGGCGATTCGCCACAAAAATCCTGGGAAGATGCAGAACGCCCTTCGGGCGGCTACGGCACACTTAACCAAAATTTCTAGTGTGCGTCCTTTATAGAAACGTGGAGTGGTGATCAGATCATCTGACCTGGAATGTGTGCAGGACCTTCCTAAGTGCGAATCATTTGATGCGTTTGGCGTGAGCCCATTTTTTCTTCTCGCCTTGCCAGACTAAAAGACATCATTCGCGGGGTTAAAACTGAGATGTCAGTCAACAAAATGCTAGAAGACAGTGCTTCGGCGGGTGTCATAGCTGTACACCGAAGCAGCAGAATTAAGAATGACTCCCGCTATCCCACCCAGTCAGTGATTCCTACCTTAGCCGGTGTGCGGTCCCACCAAAACTGAAGGTGTGGCTTCTCATCTTTCGGGTGGAGCCTCTTTTTACGCGTACTTAACAGTGCAGGAGATGCGGTCGCTTTGGCCATAGTGTCGGGGGATGCAAATATTCGTCTCGCTGCTGTCCTTGGGGGGGTGATCACCCTCCCGCATCATGCAGTACGGAAGAAGTAACTTGCTCTTTGTGTGGCAACTCTAACCCGGCAGCCTACTCAACATGTCCGGTTCGCGAGCAGGAAATGAAGATCGTTGAAGGGATTGAGAAGCTCCGGTGCAAGCGGAGAAATGCGATGACAGTGGTTAGAGAAAGATCGTTCGGCTACCCTCAGTAGCTACCCGTGGCTCTACTCTTGTTGTTTCATCTCTCGCTGAAATAATTGCCTCTGCAATAGAAAAAAAGCCAGGCTAAAGTAACGGACAGATATATGCATGCTATGACAGAACATTTGGCAGCTCCTGCAGTCCATGTTTCTCTGATTGTGCCTGCATTGTGCGGCATAGTGGTACAAAGCGATTCAACAGGCGCGTTCATTTCTAAACCTATAGCCTCAAGGAACCAGGACAATTGTAGTGAGTCTTGTCTCTCGTAATCGTTAGCCGTGTAATCTCTTCAACAATGCAGTCTCCCGAACTTCCAGAGCACCGCTAGCACTCACCATCTTCTCCCCCTAGTGTGCACCCTTCGCCCCAGTTCTGCTCTGGACGTGATCCATCTTCCTCCAAAATCGTTTCTCGACATCCCACTTTAATTCAATTCTGCAATATTCGTCCTATTAATAAACCTAGTGCAATTTCTGAGAACTCTACAGTGGACATGGAGTATCAAACAGTTTCGTTTAATAAAACTAGATCTCCGAATTCGGGTTCACTGCAATCTTCTCCAAAATAAAAACCAAAGAAAGGTCAAGGCGTTCCCAAAACGAACGACATCTTGGAACCTGTGGTGGCAGCCATCAATTCATCGTAATGTGGTATCGGGTACTACAATGGAATTGCTGCTCTGTCATGTCAGCTCTCACAGACCTTCACTTAATAGTCTCTAAAGAACAACCAGGCATTATTGTTTTGTAGGAAACCTGGCTCACTCCGCGAAGGCCATTATGTTTCCAGAATTATCGCATATTCTGCTTAGATCGACTAACTGGAGGAGGTGGATAAATCATTGCCGTATCATCGCAATTTTGTTATATAGCACATAAGTCATTTGAATTCAGGTCTGTGGATTGTAAAATTCTACCAGCTACATTTATCCCGCTTGGGTATTTTGAATTTCTCTGGCTAACTCCCATTTTTGAAAGGGGTCACTTCCGCCTCTCCTCTCGATGCTGTTTTTTCATCGTGTGAGAAGCGCCTTATTATTTGTGGTGAGTTCTATTGAGACCATGTATCTGGGGTCCGCACAGATTCCTGTGCCTGGCGGGTAAGTGGTTGGATGAATGATAACAATATGCATTGCTAAAACTATGGTTCAGCAACATTTTTTTTGTTGGAAGACTTAGACTTGAATCTTAGACTTGAATTTTTTAAACTCCGCAAATATCTCTTCATGGTCTACTTTGGATCACGCTACAAGAAGTGACCACGTTCCTAGTGTATTTGAAATAGTGTGCCCTTCTTGGTCCCCACGTGCTCGTATGATTCGTCATACCAATTTTCACCATATGCAGAACAAAGTGAAGGTAGCACTTTAATCTATCCCATCTGGTAACTAGGAACGCAGAGCAGTTCAAAATAAATCCACCATTTCAGATACTGTTAAGTCTTCTCAACTTATTATCTCTTCTCAAAAAAAAAAGGCAATGGCCCGTGGTGGAATTAAGATTCAGAGCCGGTGTATAATCAAAGGCAGGTGGCTTCAAAAGTATTTCTAGAAGCCAATGCACGTGTAACTGGACCAATTACAAGTTTGCGGTCACCATATTAAAACGGACAGCGTATAAAGCGAAAGAAGTCAATAACATTCAGAAGTTTGCCGCTCTCTCAAAGCCAAAGAATATGCGATTGCTGTATAAGTTTCTTCGCTCGATGAAGGTGCTACAAGAGCACTACAACAAAAATCTAGTTGTTTAGTCAACACAGAAGTCTATTTAAGCTTTCGAACAAATTGCAGAAGAAATAAATCCCCATTTTCTTTTGTTTTTTTTTTTCGCTCCCGTTATCAGTCAACTTGCTAATGTTGGTTTCGATCAAGTGCAAAAGTCTGAATTTGCTGCAGCTGTTTCACAGCTGTCGGTGGCTGCTCCGGGCATGAAGGCATCACTCTGCCAATGTTACAGTTTTTATTTGAGGAAACCCCTAATAATTTACTCAACATCGTAAACACGATGCTTAAAATTAGCTTGATACAACCCGTATGAAAACCATCTAAGATAGCGGCATTTCTAAGAAAACAATGTTTAGGTTATGTCCCAGATAACAACAGGCCGATTTTGTTATCTAGCAATTTGACAAAGCTCGTCGAGAGGATAATGCATGGTCGCCTTATGCAGTTTCTCGAAAGCAATAGGATGTTAAACCCCACCCGAATTGGCTTCAGACTCAGGAATTTTATTTGGAATGCTCATGTTGACATTGAGAGCCCCGTGAAACTAGCCCGTAGCCTAAAACACATAGGCGCATAAATTACTCTGCATATAACAAAGGTCTATGACAGCGTAGAGTATGCTTGCTTAACGTCACAACTACAGTATAGCGAAATTGCACTATACATTCAGTCCTGGTTTTTAACCGGTCCGGTTTTTCAGTCCGGTTTTTAACCGGAAGGACGTTCTTTTTTTAGAAAGATGGCATATTATCTTCGCAATATCAGCAGTTTTTCGTCGAGCGCAAAACTACGTCAGACCCCTCTAGCGAAGCACCGAATAATAACCGAAGATGGAGCCCGACCTACCCGACAGTCACCGTACCGCGTCTCTTCACACGAACGGGAAGCCATCCGGACTCAAGTCGACGACATGCTCAGCGACGACATTATACAGCCATCGAAAAGCCCCTGGGCTGCGCCCGTCGTACTCGTAAAGAAAAAAGACGGCACATTAAGGTTTTGTGTTTACTACCGGCGACTGAACAAAATCACGAAAAAGGACGCGTACCCCCTCCCCCAAATCGACAACGCCCTCGACCACCTCTGCCACGCGAAGTACTTCTCATCGATGGACCTGAAGACCGGCTACTGGCAAATTGAAGTGGACGGGAGAGACAAAGAGAAGACTGCATTTATAACCCCAGACGGCCTATACGAGTTCAAGGTGATGCCGTTTGGGCTGTGCACAGCACCAGCGACGTTTCAAAGAGTCATAGACACTGTGCTACCTGGCCTGAAGTGGCACACTTGCCTCGTATACCTCGACGACGTTGTCGTATTCGCCCGGACATTCCAGGAACACCTCGCAAGGTTGGAGTCTACACTCCAGGCAATGTGTACGTCGGGGTTAACGCTGAAGCCTGAAAAGTGCCGTTTCGCATACGAGGAACTCAAGTTCTTTGGCCACGTCGTCAACTCTGCGGGAGTCCTACACGACTCAGCAAAAACTTAAACCATTGCAAACTTTCCAAGGCCGAAAGACAAGAAAGGCGTGCGAAGATTTCTCGGACTGTGCGCATACTACCGGCGCTTCGTCGCAAACTTCGCACGCATTGCAGAGCCGCTCACGCGTTTGACGAAGAATAGCACCCCTTTCAGCTGGAAAAACGACCAAGAAAAAGCATTCTGCGAGCTGCAGAAACGACTGCAAAGCCAGCCCGTGCTCGCTAATTTCGACGAAAACGCCGAAACGGAAATACACACTGACGCCAGTGATATAGGCTTGGGTGCCGTCCTCGTCTAAAGACAAAGCGGTTGCGCGAAGGTAATCGACTATGCCCGCCGTGGTCTGTCGAAGGAGGAGAAAAACTACTCTGCCTCTGAGAAAGAGTGCCTGGGAATAAGATGGGCGATTTCAAAATTTCGCCCATACGTGTATGGAAGACCATTCCAGGTTGTGACAGACCACCACGCGTTGTGTTGGCTCACCAATTTGAAGGACCCCTCTGGCCGTCTTGGGCGGAGGAGCTTGCGCCTGCAGGAGTTCGAAGTTACAGTCGTCTATAAATCCGACAGGAAACACTCCGACGCCGACTGCCTGTCCCGCGCCCCCATCGACCCAACAGCAACAGACCGTTATGAAGACAGCGCGTTCTTCGGAATCATGACGGAGAGCGACCTAGCCGCCCAGCAGCGTGCTGACCCCTACTTACGCGTCATAATCGACAACCTCGAGGAATGCAACGTCGCCGTACAGAGGACCTTCAAACGCAGCTTATCAGCATTCAGCCTGAGAAACTCCGTCCTCGTGAAGAAGAATTTCAGCCCCGGAACGAGAACGAATTGCCTTCTTATCATCCCCGCACACCTTCGTGACGAAATTTTGGAAGCGTGCCACGACGACCCGTCTTCCGGACATCTCGGTACAGCCCGCACAATTGGAAAAATCAAGGCGAACTATTACTGGCCCCGCCTTACATCCGACGTCATCCACTACGTCCGGAGCTGCCGTGACTGTCAGCGACAAAAAACGCCACCGACGAGACCCGCCGGACTTCTGCAGCCGATCGCCGTCCCATCGAAGCCCTTCAAACAGATTCGAATGGACCGTATCGGCCGTTCCCTATGTCACGATCCGAGAACAAGTGGATTGTCGTAGCGACCGACTACATGACGCGCTACGTAGAGACCGCCGCTCTTCCGAGGGGTACTGCACAAGAAGTCGCCAAGTTCTTTATTTACGAAGTTTTGCTGCGAGATGGAGCCCCTGAAGTCCTAATCACGGATCGCGGAAAGGCCTTCACTGCGGATCTTATGCAAGGAATCTTACGCTACAGCAACACGGATCACAGAAGAACGACGGCGTACCACCCCCAAACGAACGGACTTACGGAACGTCTGAACAAGACGATCGATGATATACTGTCTATGTACGTCGACGTTGAACATAAGACTTGTGACGAAGTCCTCCCGTATGTCACGTTTGCGTACAACACAGCGTCCCAGGAAACTATGCAGATGACACCGTTCGAGCTTGTCTAGGGAAGACGGCCGACTACGATGGTCGACGCCATGCTACCGCACGTAAAAGACGACGACCTCAACGCCGACGTCCAAGGTTATCTTCAACGTGCGGAGGAGGCCCGCCAGCTCTCTCGAGTTCGTATAACGGACCAGCAGAAGGTGGATGCCTGCCGCTGCAACCTCCGACGCCGAGCCGTCGACTACTACCGAGGGGATCGTGTGTTGGTTTGGACTCCCATACGACGACGCGGACTCAATGAGAAGCTTCTCCGACGGTATTTCGGACCCTACCAGCTTTTACGGCGTGTTGGCCAACTTACCTACGAAATAATCTCCGATCACGACGACGTACGCGGCCCGAAGTCGTCCACGTGGTTCGCTTAAAACCTTTCTACGGACGCTGACAAACTTTCATTTTTATTTTCGGACTGTCGCTTATATTAGCATCGGGACGATGCACTTTTAGAGGGGGGGTAATTCAGCGAACCATGCATTGGGTTTGTTTATTTGTGTTTTGCTTTTACCGCCCGGCTGCGCCGGTCTGTGTTATCTCTGTGCCAAGGGAAGCACGTGTCCCATTCTTTTTTCTGTGCCGCATGTGTTATCTGTTCTGATAGGCAGATCATTCCGATCTAACCTGAAAAGCCCGGAATAATGTTCCTGGATCTACAATGTTCTGGATGTGAATCAACGGTTCGAGAACCACGCGCGCCAAAAGATAAAAAGCCTGCAGAGTAGACTCCGGGCGATTCGATTCTGGTACGCTCGCCGACGCACGTCACGTTGTTGACCGTTGCTTCGCCGCCCTGTATTCTTTGGAGTTGTTAGGGGAGCACAAGTTCGCTCCAATAAACTTGTTTCTTTTCCAAAACAACGGCGTCGTCCTCGGCTTAGTGACAATATTATGCCTATTGTACCGATAGCAATCCATCCCTCACGATACAGAAATTTAAATATGTCGTTATAATCTATGACGACAAGCTTACATGGCATCGTCATATTAAACACGTTCTTGTTAAAGATGAAAGAGCGGCAGGCGTGCTCCGCAGGCTTTGTACCCACAAATTCGGGTTGCATAGAGACACACTGTTAATGATATGTTGGAGTTACGTTCGCCCTGTATAAGAATTTGGCTGCGCTCTATTTTCTTGGTGTGCGGCTTAGAAATTACATAAGCTATTTATTGTTGACAGGATAGATTTGCGCCAATGCTTGAAATTACCAAAATATGTCGCTAACCATATTGTACACCTTGGGGCACGATATCCTCCACTGAAGTATAGGTTTCAAATATTGACCCTAAAAACCTTTATAAAATTGTTTGACTCGCCACTGCTTGACGCACAGTGGAATTCCCCTCTCAGGCCTGATATTTATAAGGCATTCAGTGACCGCGGTTCCAGAGACCCCAGATAGATCTAGAACAGTCATGGCTTCCGCCACTTTACGCAGACCTTTTGTGGCTACTACCTGCCTGTATCAGTGGGTCATGGGTGGAAATAAACTTTATACTATCCCCGAATGCAAACATGTTGCCGGCCCGAATCCTTAATGTAGTGCTGGAGGGTCTTTTGTCAACCCTTCAATCCCATATTGTCATTGCTACGCCTCGCAAAGCGATAAGAAGGCTGCTGTCGGGATATTCTCCCAGTCCCTCGATTCGTCCTTTTCCATTAGGTAATCTGATTACACACCTATTTTCCAGGAGGAATTATTAGGAATGTTTTAAACCTTCAAAAACGTCAGCATAGATTTTCACATATTGTTATTCTTTCTGAATTCCTCTTTGTGTGTTCTGCATTGAGATTCCAAAAAAATGATTTCAATTATCCGCAAATTCAGGCCATTTGTTCCTCTTTGTCTTTATAAGGTTAGGATAGTGTGGGTTCCAGGACATGCCACAATACAATCAAGTGGCTGAAGAATTACCCAGTATGCCCATTCGTGGCCCTGTGGTCATGCAATATCCTAATGATAGCTGTGAATTCGGGGCGAGATTTAGATGTTTAAAACTATTCCAGACTTATGGGCAAGACGCCCTTATATCTTCTCGAGATTATAGCCAACATTGTCATTCATGGTTGCCGATGTTTCGTGGACCAAGGCTATGCGAGGTAGCAATCACTAAATTTAGGCCAAATTCCTCCATTAAATTTTTGTCGTTATAAATGTGGTCTGGCTCTCTACCCAATGCCCTTCCAGCGACGAACTGGAAAATATAGAACATTTCCTGTTTAATTGCCGCAGCTTTTCCCCAATGCAACGCAAGCATCTGGAGTCAACCTGTTGGTGCCTCCACCTTCCGCAATCTACTTCCGAGGTTCCGTCACTACGTACTTCCACAATACGAGTCAGGTCCAGGGATGTTCTGGCTCTACTTTCATAATGTATATGTATACTTTAAAAAATATTTCGTGTTTCCTCTTTAAAGTTTGATATTTGGAATAAATTAGGTCACGTCTACATTAGGTGCTAAGCTTCTTGGCGAATCCCCCTGTTGTGCGGGTGTGCCATGGTCTGAAGCAACCAACCAACCAACCATTCACCACACCTCAATTGTCCTCGTTTAGCATGACTTGTATATAAAGCCAACGTGAATCTGTAACGCCATTACAATATTTTTTTTATATTGGAGCACTAAAGGTCTACGCCGGCGGTACCAGAGAAGTACAGGAAAAAGAGATGTATGCATGCATTTCACCGTATATCCCTTCATTAACATTGTGTGTGAGTTTTCTGAGCTCTAGCTTGAGTCAAGGTAAACCACCTATCCCAAAATTCAGCTCAACTTCTGGTCAGAGTGACTACATCCAGTGAGTTTTAACGTGGTATTCGGTAAAGTCCCCAGTGGCCAGACAGTTATCCTCGGAAGTACTTGCCAAAAGGAGGAGATTATTACTCCCGGGGGAACTCGTTTTTCTGCGCAAGTTCAGCTCTTACTCCGACAGGAGTCTCGAGAATCCGCAAAACATGTCGTGCATTAGGAGTCTCATTGGCGGTTGACACGAGGAGTAGGTCGCGATAGTTGTCTCCGTGTGGATGTTGGGGCTTACTTCAGATGTATTCAGCGGCCCACAAGGTACTCTCACAACTTTGCGAGCCTGACTTTCGTAGGCCCCGGCTCCTAATTTGTGTCCCTGGACTTGCCCACCTCCCGGACGTCCTCGTCCGGTTTTAGATTATGGGGTGTCGCGGCGAGAGGCTTCGCCCGGCTCTTTTTTGCAGCGACTCTGCCATCCGCAGAGTCAGCATCATTTTCTGGTAGGAGAACAGGGGGGATGCGCAGGGGGGGGGGTTAACTTTCATCTATTGTTTCCATATGGATCTTCGGCATCGTTTCGATGCTCCGGGTAACAAGTGTTATTAATGTACAATAGGATGCTTTCTCCCTTTTTTAAAAAAAATTCTGGATCCGCCAAACCCAGTGCACCTGCATGGTAATATGTTCTTGCTGGGCGGTCGCTCGTGAAGGTTCCGCTTTTCGGGACAAACAAGCTAATTTTAGAATTGTCGGTTAGAAATTTCGTTACTGAACTGGAAAACGAAAAAAATGATATCATAAGGGGAGGCGCCTACAACGAAACCTTCCTAGCAAAACCAAATCTGAAGAAAATGCAGCGTCCACGTCAACCTATACGCAAGACATTCGAATTGCCCCTTGAATAAAAGAAATAGAATAGAATAGAACTTAATTGTTGTTACAAAATGGTACATCACCGCAATATAGTCAATACAGAAAGAAATACGGCGACAATACTAGACCTACTGTCCTCCTATTTTTTTCATTTTCAATTGCTTTGCATGGACGGCATACACTTCAGCTGCGACGTCTCCAATATCTTTTCACGTTCCATTTTCCTCTTCTCCCGGCCAGACATTTACACCCTACAACGATACAGACATTTTTCTCCAGAGTAGATAAATATTGGCAATCATGAGTATAATACATAGTTCCGTGGTTTATTATTATTGGAGATCATTTATAACTATGCACAAATCCAAAATTCAGCGTTCTCTACCACACACCAACGACGCGCAAAAAAACAAATGGTAACGAAACGGCTAATACAACGTCAATTTTCATTGTACAACTATGTCGACTTATCCCTAAGCTCGCCCAAAGAACAACACTACAACATAGTACTCTACAGCCATTTGCATTTTGGTTGTTCAACTTTTATGCGCGGTTTTCTTTTAATGAGCAGAACGCGCAATTCAAATTGCAACCAAAAAATCTACCTTGTTTTACTCATAGCAAAGTAATAGTGCAATATATGTTGATTTTCGGCCAACGAAATGTGGGAGTAACTTACTCAATGCCTGTTACAATCTGCTCATGCCGAGCGTTTGCGCGGCCGACGAAGTATTTAATGTTTCGGATTTGACTCAACAAAGGCGTGCGCGTTTCTACACGCTTATCGTGGAAGATCCTGTTTCTAGCGTAAATTTCGGACTCTCCTCGTTCTTTATTTATGTCTTCCGTGCCAGACTTTGGGTGGAAACTTTTGAAAACCACTTCGGAGGAAGCAGACGAACTGTTTGTTTGCATTGCACGCGAACATCCTCGTTCCTTGTGTGTCCCGAACTTCGTCACCTTATTAGGTGTGTTTTAACCTTTGTCACGGAGGTTATTTCTCACTAACGATGTAATTTGGGACAACCACCGCACTATTGAATCTTCGCTGAAGGGTGTAGGGGTGAGTGGAATGTCTGCATTAACTTGTTGTGTTGATCAGAGTGGTCTCGTTGAATGGTTTTGTTGCTAAACTGAAGTTCTACTTATTTGATGCGAGAAACGCTGCGCATATAGTCTTTGTACTGTTTTTTTCCTTCCGCAAGACTATTTTAGACTCCATCAGCTACAGGCAGCAGCAACCACTTCCTACTGGTTATTTAGGAAAACACGGGCGGCTACTGCTGTACGCTGCGCTGCACTCCATGGTACGTCAGTTTTAGAGCGTACCCTCCTCCACTCTTTCTAATGGGAAAAAAGAATCATTTGCAAGTGACACCGGCGAGCGTTTCAAACTCTCTTGTTACTTCAGGATTCCGAACACCATGTGAACTGTGCAGCTGTATAAGGGCATTGGTTAAAGATGGACGTTGTAATGCCCGAACAGTTGCGTTCGGCCACTTGAACGAGCATCACTCTTTTCAAATGTGCGAATCGCATTTATCCCTGTTTCTAGGTCCCCAGACTGTGGGAACTCGTCCCACACTGAACAGTGTGGGGTCATGTCCCACACTGAACAGAAAAAGAGCAGCTTTGTTTGTCCGCATAAAAGTCAGTTTATAGACACACTACTGGTGGCACCAGTGTTGGAGGGCTATCCCGTGTTGGAATCGTAGATTACAACGCATTTTAGCCAACTGCTACGTTTCCCACAACTCTACTTGGCTTTTCTTCACAAGCGTAGAGTTGCAATTTAAGTGGTTCATAAAACTTCCCTGATACTGTTGAACGATACGTGAACGCTTTAGTGCTCAAATACCGGCCCCCCAATAATCCCTGGTAGAGCCTATACAATACTTACGCGCAGCTGCAAATTGGTGCCCATTCTGTTATGGAAAAATGTAAATTTTGAGAACTGGGCACTAAATGGGCTTAGCAATTTTTTTTGATGATTTATTTCTTGTTGATAACTTTTTGTCTTTGCTGTTGGATTTTGAAATAATTACGATGCATGTACTAGGTGTAGACGCAACGTTTTTATTCAGCTGTTCTAAATAAAGCTGGTTAATACTTCTGTTTGTTTTACGCCGGCTGTGTTCAGGGGACCTACTTAGAAAGAAGTTGTCTAAAATTGTTCGCATGTTTTATAACAGAATTGGTAGGCCGTTTTCACAATTAGTTACGTAGCCAATAATTGTGCCTAAACAAATACTAAGGCGATACTACACCTCTGGAAAATATTATTTTAAAGTGTCCTACCCTCAAGGCAACTGGACCATGACTGCTGCACCTCCGAACAGTGAGGTTAATCAATAAAAAGCAGTTAAAATAGATTCGTAGGAGACGACACCGCGGCTGGGAAAAAGCCGTGAAGCGTAAAGGACATCCCTGGTAGCATGTGGTCAGAGCATTGGTAGAGCTTCCCTGGAATTGCTTGTTTTTTGTGGGCACCTATGTGTGCCGATACCGATCCTGCTTTTGCCAGAATAGGTGGCTGATTAACTGCCTACTGGACAGCAATGCTGTCCCTGGAAATGACACGACTGCTCTCGAGTGAGGGCTTAACCAGCCTCCCGGCCAGCTGGCTGAGATGACTGTGCGTTTCTTAATACCAACTTCAAAGTCGCCAGTTTGTGCTGATTGCTTGCGGAACGCTTGCATATTTAAGGGTCGTTTTTGTACCATCCCCTCAATTTGTTGAAACAATTTCAAAATTGGTTTTCCAAAAAGATTCAAATGTTCAGTTCACCTGGCCTTTAAGGGGTCTTCAAAGGTAGTAATTTCACTCTCGCCATCACACCCTAACCCAAAGTGCCGTCACACATTAACAAGAGTTTCTGTTAAGTTCAGGCGCTTACTTATTATTTAAAACCACCCATCAACTAGATATTCTTCGTTTCGTATAGCGTGCTTACCTGTATTGCGTTTGCTTTCCCGACGGCAGAGCTTATTTAGGTGCGAACGGCGTCTGAAGGAACCGTGAAAGCTTCTTTTTTGTTCGCTGCGCTTTTGTGTTGTCTGGCCTGGCGTGCCCAGAGAGAACTTATACAAATGCGTGGGTCACTCCAAAATAGTAAAATCGATGTTTCCACTTGAACGAGGATTTTCTTTAGTTGGTTAGGAAAACTGGCGGACGGGGGCCATGACTTTTTAATGACCGCAATTACTGCCGTGAGAATGTCCGAAGCGCGCGGATGCTGAATGTGAGTCATGGGGCCAAATGTAAGAAGAATGCCCAAGACGTCCTGTCTCCCAAGGTTACACAGTTCAAAGCTACTGAGCTGAGTTTTTATTCGCTCCACGTGTGACCCTGGCGACACGGTGGCTGTAATGCGTCAGGGGCTATTCGAACAGGCTTTGTTACAAGCTCGACGTGTGTACAAAGTGAAGGAAGGTTGGAGGAGCGGGGCACAATTGTAGGCGCGCACGCCATGGACAATACATTAAAATGACCCCCCCAGAGCACAGAACGCCGTCGTTAGGTTGGTTTCTCTTTGTATTAGGTCTGTGTTTTCCGGAACATCTCCGCGTTTATGTATAGGTTTGAGGTGGGTCACGTGTCTATCTTGAAGCCGCCTTGACTAGTTTGTCCTGGGGGCCTTTAAGTGTCCCAGTGTGAGTCAATCAATGAGCGACCATCAATCTCAAATTGTGACGTCGCCTTTGTAGGCGGGGTTTTTGTTGTAAAACCAAGGAGTTGATATTTTTGAGAAGAGACACAAGACTCTCGCTGGATACGGCCTTGTCCGACCTCTTTTATGCGATCACAAGGCCAGTTAAAATAAAAACGAAGTGTAAATAAAGTTTACAAACTGTACATCTTGGTTTTTGCTTGGTATAGACCGTCTTCGGCTAGCTCTCGTCGGCGAACGGTCCAACCAGTTATCGTTTCATCTTGTCATCCCTCCGAGAATCGGCGACCGGACCACCTTGTTTGGGTCACATCATGATCATCGCCGTCGTGTATTTCACCAGTTCCGTGAAAGGGACGCTGGACATGGCTTTTGGTGCATGGGGGGGAGGCTACTCCAAGTCTGAGCCGACTCATTTGTGGCAGGCCCTATGGAGCAGACGCTCCCCGCTGCTTCGGTGACACCAGGCCAGAGTCCGGGTGCCATATTAGTGAGAGATAAAGGAGTGGAGAATCTCTATGCTAGAACGGTAAAAACGAGTTCGAGAACTAGAGAGAGCTGCATTTTCTACGGCAGCACCCAATGTCAGCGACGGCAGGCGTTCCAGAGAACGAGTTGAAGTTCAAAGGGTGAGGCGTCATCTTGGTAAGAGGCTCCAGGTTCCAGACGCTCCACTCCAGCTACGCGACTTCGGCACCGGGAGAGAGGTGCATTCTCTGAGGCATAAACCTTATAAAGAGAGGGCGGGCGTTCGAAAGCCGAGGTTACGAGAGTCATCGGCGAGGCGAGAACGAGGACCGCCTGAGAAATCGAGCGTGGCCTCGATTGCTGTGATACCGGGGTCTGAGTCTCCAAGAGCAGTTCTCTAACCCAGCGGTAAGACCGGTGCAGGGATCTCGCGAGCGGCCACATGGGCAACACTGCCACGGGCCGAACACGGAGTGAGCACGAACGGGTCATGGTTTTTCTTGTCCAGGTTCACCAAGACTTCACCGGGTTCACTATGCTTGCGGGATTTCGGGGCACCTACAAGAAGGTTAGTGCCACTGTGCTCGACATTGAGGAGTTGAGAGCTGAGCTATCTGTGAAAAATTATCAGAACGCTCTAGTAGAAAAGCAAAAACTTGGGGTAGCATGGGCACCAGTAACCTTTCGGAATGGACTAGTGAGGAGCTTATCGCTCAACTAGCTCTACGAAGTGCCGAGATTGCCTACGAGAAAGCGAAGTTTTATAGAATGAACTGACTCTCAGAGGATACTAGAAAGTCGGGGGATTTTTCACAGTGTTCTCTCGTTCCTGGGTGGTTAGAGCGTATCCAGATAAGAAGTGTGAGAAGGCGGGTGAGTAACAGACGCCACCCGAGTTGTTGAACATCCCCTAAGTGGATCGCTTGCAACGAATAATATCACGGGATATCGGGAGACAGCTGCCCTACCTTCTGAAATTCCTCCTGTCTAGGCGGAAAATGCCAAGGTGCCCATTTCCGATACAACTGCACCAAGTGCTGGGCGTATCACCGCCCCATGCGCCGACATACAGTCAGCGACTGACCACGGGGAGCCTCTAGTAGATGCAATGGTGAAGTGTTCAAACAGAGCTCCAGGCCGCAGTATTGTGTCAGCGGACAGAGAGTTAGAGCACGAGTCGCGCAAAGCTAGCGGCACGGTGCACGTTATTATTGAGGTTGCGTTCGAGAAGCATGAATGCCCAGGCAGCCCGCAGCGTCTTGCACGCAGGTCACTTGCGATGGGCCCGAAAATGGGGAAGGCGGCGGCAGGTTGGGCGTCACAGGTGCGCCAAAGCCGTAAGCGTTACAGCAGGATAAGGTGTTCGTTTTCCTGGGAGCACATGACACTGTGAGGTACACATGGGTTTGATTAAAAAAAGGTGGAGGTTTATTGAAATGGGGTCTGTTTCCGTGCGATGGTGGCTGCACCCCACAGTGGAAGCGTCTTCACCGTGAACAGTGTGCAGTGCTAAACAGAAATAGTCAGGGCTGTTTGGCACGCACTTTGTGTGGCATGTTTTTGCTTTTGCGTGTTGGGATCGCTGAGCAGGTGATTATTGTTTGTCTTACGTGTACGTTCGTTCTCCCATTATTGTTACTTTTTGTGTGTGTGTTGGTTGCGTGCAGACGTCGTCAGGCAAGTAGCGTATGATATGCAAGTAGCATAGCGTGGCGGTTTTTCAGCTGTCTTGTTGAGCATTACAGATGCTGGTACAGCACGTTAGAGAGCTTAGCATCGGGTAGAAGGACGAGTTGCTCCCATTATTTCCTTTGGTAGACATGGGGTCACCGTGGGCCACGGTATGTACAAATGGGTCCTCACACTGTTCGCGTTTGTTGGTTTGGATAACATACATTTGGACACTCTCAAAACACCGCAAGTTGGCCCGCAGCACGGATGAACACACTTTGTTGTCCTTTCTGGAAGAACATTCGTCCGGGAGTGCAGGAAGAGATCAACCTATTATAAACGTTTTGCTAATGCTACAAACACAGCCAGAATTTTTACGTTTACATGTACGTGTGCTTGACTGTGTTTCTATCTTGTTAAAGTAAAAGAAGAATCCTGCATGCTTTTGTAGCTGTATTGCAGCTTGTAATATTACTTAGGTTGTCTTTTCCAGTGCTTACTCCCCTCGTGGTGCTGGTAGGCTTTGGGTGCCAGTGGAAAATGTTTCTCACATGTGCTGAAAAGAAGAAGAAGAAGCCCATCGGAGAACACGCAGGATGCATTGGCTCCCGCTTTGACCGACGATTTTTGCGATTTCCCCGCAGTGTTGCTGATGTAGTTGGTATCACCTAATTCACAAAGTTGCGCCTGACCGGTTGATACCAGCATAAACCACATAGGACCGTCCGTACGCCGGCACTGCCCGATCGAAGCTTGGACCACATCGCACATCACGCCTAGGCCTACTATGGCCGCGGCGGCTGCAGCCAGCACTACAGCTCCCGCACCTGTGCCCTCAGAGAGCCATCAGTTACAACAGTCGCCGCAGTTCAACAACCAGGAGAGAGCCATGGATTTCGACGAGCTTAGCGGCAGAACAATTGCCCAGCCCGACCCTTGGAAAGAGATGCTCAGCGCCTGACGCCGCACGCCACCGCAAGAACACGCTCAAACATCCGGTAAGCCCATTACCCCTCTAAGAGCACCGCCTGCCCCCGTATCCCAGAAATGGACTACAAAGTAATATTTCGACCGCGCGACGGCATACGACTTGCCTCATGAGTGACCGCCAAATCACAGCTTGTATCCAAGCGGCCAGTGCAATACCTGATGGCGCATTCAATCAGCAGGTAGTGATCCAAGTCCAGGCTGTGCAAAATGTAATAGTAGCCAGTACGCCTAACGCAGAATGCGCAGACGCTCTCAGTGACGTGACGTCAATTCAACTAGGTGCAGTGACCTATACGGTTCTCCACTACGTGAAACACTTCCCGGGTACAGTTAAAGGCGTCATCCATGGCTTAGACCCTGGTACCACCACCAAGCAACTGCCCTCTATGATTGCGTCGTCTGCACCCTGCATAGTACAAGCCCGAATGCTTGGCAAATCGACGTCTGCCGTAGTGACTTTTGAAGGCCCCCATGTGCCTTTGTACATCCGCGCCCATGGAATGCAAACTCGGTGCCGCCCGTACCGTCAATCAATTCAGTGCTGCACTTTGTGCGGGGACATCTGCCACCGACGCGACGTTTGTCCCACGCCGGACGTAACTACATGTGCCCACTGTCATGAGCGTGATCCCTCCCAAGACCACGTGTGCAACCCCAAGTGCAAATTATGCGGACTTGCACACCCAACGGCCAGCAAGGAATGCCGGCAGAAACTCCTTCCTCCCTCTCTCCCACCCATCCAGGTACGAGAACGCCTCGCCCGTTTAGAGGCTTTTCCTCCCCTCCAGCCTCCCTTACAAACTCAAACCAGCCATCCACTGTCTTCGCATTACCAGCCGGGGAGCAGCGGACGCCGTCAACTACCCATGCAACTCGCCAACTGGTCTGCCGTAGTGGCCTCGGGGATACCGCAGCCGGGAGATTTCCCCCATTACCAGCCCAACCCGTCCTCCCGCAGGTGCCGATTGACGACCCTCGCACGTACCAGCTACAACGGGAAAACGCACAACTCAAAAAGCAACTCGAAATGCCGGCACCGACTGATGACCCTCGCATTCAACAGGTACAACAGGAAAACGCACAACTCAGAAAGCAACTTGAAATGCAGGCGGCTCGCACCGAAAACCTAGAGCGTCGCATCGAGGAGTTACTAGCCCGCCTCGGAGCGCTTCAGGCGCCTTCTGCACAGCAAGCCCCAGAAATAGTGACGCCCTCCAACACAGTGCAGCCAACTTTCCAGGCCCCTGAGACACCTGACCTCGTCCGTATTAAACATCTAATCAGATCCCTGAGTGAAACTATAGAACGCCGTATCACAGCATTGGAGCAACGCAAGAGGCTGCAGAGTCGGTGAAAACGAAGACCCGCAAAAAGAATAAACACCAAAGCCTCGCAAACTCGACCACTGCTCCGAACGACAACCCTACCAACGACCCGCCCAGCCTATCGACCAATGCCATTGCTTCAGAGACGAATGGTAAACCTGCAATAATGGTGGTCCCTAAGGGTCCTGTCAACCCACCAACAGTTATTTGGCAGTGGAACTGTCGTTCGTTTCGCAGCAAACAAGCATCGTTGTCTTTCTACGCGTCTCAACACTCGCCCATCGCCATTGCGCTACAAGAAACAGACACGGACAAAGTGCATCTCCGAGGCTACACAACTTACACCACGGACCAACAGAAGAGGACAGCGATACTGGTACAGACGAGTAAAGCAGCGCTAGTACACTCCCTGCCCACATCTATTGACTACACTTTTATCGAGCTTCTCCCACCAAATAAACACTACAACGCGAGTACAATACAACATACAACACAATACAACAATCCAAAATTACCCCGGCACACACCAACCTAACCAGCACAACGCGCCGGCCAACTGCACCAGAAACGGATACAACACGGCATGCTTAGTGCCCTGGCCTGGACGTACCCCCCCCCCCATACAACAGTACAATACACTCATCCGAACGCTGGCCATCACATGTGGCATCTCCCATTTACAAAGAACGACATGGTCCCACATCTTCCCAGACCCGCAAAATAAAAAAGGAGTTATCCACCCACCCGCGAAGCTTAAAGACGATACAAAGACATCCCCCTCGCGAGGGGCACGATCAAATGCACAGCATTTCCGAGGGGGTGCGCCGGCAAGTCGTATCTCTCGATCGTGCGACCCGTGTCGCCATCTTTCGGAGGCGCGGGACAACTTGTGGCGCTTTCGAAACAAACCAGAAATGAGTGAAGGATATAAGGCGCGTTCGGTGCATCAAATCTGTGTCGGTTTCGTGGCTCCGTCGGTAGTGCGCCGGGCACCTTGCGTTCCGCCCGCGGCGTCATGGGTTCGAAACCGGGCGCCCGAAACTGTTATTTCTTTTATAGTGTAGTGGCCTGGCTGCGGACTACGACAAGGCGCGCTTGCTAACTACGACAAGGCACGCCAACGCCGCGTGACATTGTGAGTTACTAAAATGCTATGCATTTAAAATCAGAATAGCCTTTTCCTTCTAAATATCTATAGCCCTCCGACGGCCGGCCTAGGGGAGACTGACCGCCTCTTCAAAACGGTTAAAGAGCGCACTAGTGGTCATGCTTTGGTAATAACAGGAGATCCTAATGCGCAACACACAACTTGGGGATATAATAGGGACAACAAAAAAGGAAAACAACTTTACGATGGCATACGCGATAATAGTTTGCACTTGTGCAATGCCCCGGACACTCCGACCCGGCTCGGTAATAGTGTCTCTTGAGACACTACCCCAGATCTTTCGTTAACACACGGAGTTAAAGATCCAACATGGGAATGTCTCTTTGCAAACGCTGGGCAGTGACCATTACATTATTCAATTGCAAATTTCGAACTATCGCACTGATTCACAAAAGATCGGCACTGCCCGCATAACTGATTGGCAGAAATTCCGCGAATCGACACCAACCGGTCCCATTCACGACATCGAAAAATAGGCACAGAGAATGTTAGAAATTTTCCAAAAACAAACGAAAGAATTGCCTCTCACGCAAGATTGCCCCGCTGTAGATGCACACCTCTTACATCTGTGGGAGGCAAGAAGAGGGCTAACTAAGCGATGGAGAAAGCACAAAACAAATCGAAAAATACGTATCAGAATAGCTAAATTAACGGAGGAAGCAGCTGAATATGCTAAAACACTAAGCCAACAAAACTGGGCTCAATTCTGTGCGCAATTGCAGGGTACACTTGGTACCTGTAGAACATGGCATCTGCTTCGATCCCTCATGGCAAACAAGGAATCCAAATCATCCATAGCCCATCAATCAAAGAGACTTATTCATAACTATCCCGGAACGGAGGCGGAACTCCTCGAGGAGCTACAAAAGCCATGGAAAGACAGCCCCTTAACTTGCGCTTCCTCTCCCACCGTAAATCGCGCCCCTAACCCCAAACTGGATGGCCCCTTACCCTTGCCGAAATAGAACCCGCTGCACGAAACCTCACCCGGAACACTACACCTGGAAAGGACAAAATTTCGAATAAGCTCCCCCGAAATCTCGACTGTGAAGCATTAGAAGCCCTTCTAGACTATATAAATAATAATTGGTTAACGGGAAAACCCCCTCCACAGTGGAAACATGCTGATGTAACATAATACCTAAACCTGGAAAGCCGTTAACAACAGGGAACTTGAGACCCATATCGCTTACATCCTGCGTAGGAAAATTATTTGAACATATGTCCAAAATCGTCTCTCCCCATTCATTGAAGAGCATGACCATTTTCCCAACACTATGTATGGGTTTCGCCCACACTATCTACTCAGGACGTACTCATTCAAATTAAAGAAGACACTCTTGACCGGCTTCCCAAGAACCATAAGCGCTGCATCCTGGCTCTAGACATAAAAGGTGCTTTCGACAACATCAGTCACCACGCTATCCTTTAGAACCTTTCATCTATTGATTGTGGGCAGAGAGTGTACAATTACGTCGCAGCCTTCCTCACGAAACGCACCGCGACCATTGGAATTGGACATTTACGGTCTGCTCCTTCCAAGACGATCGCTCGTGGCACCCCACAGGGGTAAGTCATCTCGCCACTTTTGTTTAACCTTGCCATGAAGGACCTCCCACTATTATTGCAAGATATTCCCCACCTTTGTCACGCCATCTACGCAGATGATCTCACCTTTTGGACGCCTACAGGATCCATGGGTGAGCAACAAGAAGCGCTTGAAGCCGCTATAGACAAGGCGCAAAGATACCTTAGAGAACGAGGTCTTGAATGTGCCCCAGATAAATCGGCACTTTTGACCATGTGCAGCTTTCCCGCTCATGGCAGTCCTTTCAAGAGCGATTACTCCGTAGTTATTCAGCGAAATGTAAAGTTATTTTGCGCAGCTAAAATTTGCGCGGCCGCTGCCTGCGATTACATACACCGGGCCGTTCTCTCACGGGGCAGTCACCACCTAATCTGCAACCTCTCTTGCGCTACACAGATATCTTGACGGACTACCGACACAAACGGCAAATTTTCCCCATTCCACACCACCAACTCACAAGGGATGAAGCAACAACGTTCAGACGACTTCAAACTACACGTATCCACACCATACCCTTCTTCATGCCATTTATCCGACAGACTATCCAGCCACCTGCCACTACTGCCCAGCGCCCGGTACCCTATACCATCAGGTGTGGCAGTGCCAAAAGACACACCCGGGCACCCAATCCCCAACCCCTCTGTACAACAGTGGACGGCGCGGTTGACCAGCAAGACGCTACCTTCCAGCTTGACCTGGTGCAAAGGGCCCGCGCACCAGCTGCAGCCAGGGGATCCCGGACTAGGGATCCCCTCCACTGGGCGGGTGCCCTAACAACTGCACCTGTTGTTTTAATAAAGATTTGTTTCATTCATTCACATGTGCTGGGTATAAAGCGAGATCACTTTTGTGCGTCAAGTTGTTGAAAGCTTTTGCGTTTTTGGAGGCTGGTCTGTAATCTATTAATGTTGTTTGCCGCGAGTGTCTTCTCTGACAGATTAAAGTTTGTGTTTCAGTATGGAGGAACGGTTAATGCTACCGTATATTTCAAAATGATGGATGCTGGGTGTATACGATATCACCAGTGTTCTCATTCTTTTCCTTGGTTGTTTCGTGTATTGGGTTCATATAACCCACCGAAACATACAGCTAGTGTTCGGGCAACATTCTTGGTGGGCAGGGGTTAAGTACGGGCACCTCACCTAAATAATAAAACAGCCCGGCAACAAGATATCGTTAGTTTGGTAAAAGGAGTTTAGCTGTATTGCGTTTTTTTTCGCGCTGGGCGAGCTAACTTGGGCGCGAGGGGCGTGAGGAAAAACCGCGAAATTTTTTTTGTGTTTTGCGCGCTTTTGTGTTTACCTGACTAGCGCCCGAAGAGGACTTATGCAAATGTGTCTGTCACCACAAAATAGTAAACGCGATGTAGCACTTTCAGCGAGCACATATTTAGAACGTTTGGGAAGACGGCGGAAGGGGACAAATGACGTTTTAACGACCGTTATTGCCGCCATGAGAATTTCCGAAGCGGGCGGAAGCTCGAGGTCAGTAAAGGGGCTAAATGTAGACAGAGGGCTCAAGATGTTCTTTCTAACACAGTTGCATCACGCCCGAGAACTGTCCATCCGGACCGAGGATGAACCGGCTGAGCTACCGTATCCCGTGATGATGTTTAAAGACATTACTTGGAATGTACTGAACGCGAGGTGCAAACTTCCCCGACCCGACCCGCAGTTACCAGCAGCAGAAAACGACCCTGCGGCGCACGCAGACGGGATCGCTAGCGCATCCCATTCTGTTACACCAAATGTACCCGCCTAGCCCGACACACCCTGCCCTTTCTGCAAAACGGAAAGAGGCACTCTGGCACAAATCACACTCGAGTGCAAAGACCTCAAGATCCCCCCCTAGCCTCCCCTAGGCGAATTCGGTGTGGGAATTTGAAGTGCCAATACTTGTTGTCTATTTTGCTTTTGATCTACCCAAATAAGTGTCTATGCACCTGTTTCATACCTAATATAATTATATTGTATTCATCAAGCCGCCTAATGAAGAAAGTTAACCACCACGCTTGAAAGAACATGCCTATTGCACAGCCAAAAGGTGATATTATAGCGAAGCTGTTAGCCACTCGTTAGTTCGAAAATTTCGTGTCGCAAAAAAAACCCATGCCGACCAGACAGTTCACGCAGACGACGCGAAGCGCAGGCCCCAGGCTAATCTAGCGTGGCGCATAGGCCTCTGTATTCGTGTAAATAAAAACCAGAAAAACAAGCATCGAAACCGCAATATGGGATGATAAGGCTCCGCTGAGCAAAATTACCACGCCCCATGTGTTATGCTAAAGATTAGGTTTGCAGCTGTTATCGAAAGGAGAGAGGGGGTTGACGTCATTCGAGGGCTAGCGTATACGTCAAGTCCGGCAGGACAACGCAGTTCTCACCCAAGAGGCCGAGTGAGATAAGCCGACTGCAAGCGGCAACCCCGCCAAGAAGCATTTCACATCCTCCCCGATCAGCATGTGTAGTGGTTTAAAAAAGATGCGCTGGACATTCACTTTCAAGGAACGGTATGGCGCCCATTTTTTACAGCATATGAAGTATGGTCCCCATACAAAACAGCCTATAATTCCCGGACAGGAAACAAAGTAGATGCTGGCTCTACGTTCGGATTTTTCCGGTCTTCATAACAATACTTTGCGCATTGCGAGTGTGCGTCTCTGACGTTTATTTTGGACAACCTCTCTGTTACTTCTACCCACCGAAGCCCATCGTCATTGTCATGTGTGAATTATCATTATCATCCACAAGGCCTCGTGTTCTCGGTGGGCAGGGCACGGCAGCCAAGTAAAAGCGGTTCTTTCGCATGGCGGAGTTCCGTCTATCAATACATGAAATACCATAAAGGAGAGTGTTGTTGAAGGCGATCGAAATGTTTGGGACGCTGTGTTATTGCTTCACTATGATTGAGTTGGCTTGGCAGAAAACTGTAGTTGTATCAGCAAACTTTTGTTGGCATGCCCCTGCGAAAGAGTAACACAATGGTGAAACAACCAATGACAAAGAAACCAGTGCCTAAGGAACAAGTGACACAGAACAAAAGAACCAGTGACCAAGTAACCAGTGAAGTAGATTTGACCGACAAACTACGTGCTGGTGACGCCTCTGTGAAGTGCCAGAGTTGTGTTTGCCCCATTGGCTGCCCATAACCAAAGCCACCTCCACAAAGGTCCCAGCAATTGATATCTTTGATTCTACCACATGAATGCTAACATGACGTTAGCATACCGATAATTGTTTATAGTGGCAGCCCGAAATACGTGGCAGCCCCCCCTTCCACTATTCGGAACAACGAAAACGTTATTACGGGTTCAAATTATTATAACAGAGTTATCCAAAGCTGGTTTTTCAAAATTCGGCGAATCAGTATTTTATCATGACGAGTTGTTCTCGTTGTTTGGCCTAAATGTTTCGTCCACTGAGTTGCATGTCCAGGCTGCTGGGACTGGGCCCGCTGGGAACCGGTGTAAGAGTCGCTGCTTTGCGTCCGTCCGCTATCGACGCGGGCGCAGACCAGAGCGGAAAAGTTCTCGAGCCAATCGAAAAGTTGATGCAACCTTTATATACAATATGTACAAGGGTAACACAGCGCTTAATGGCTCGCACATAGGCGTCAGCACCTCTACAACTCGAGTGCCGCTGAAGAATGCCCCAGAGAAAGACGACTGCAAGTGCCTCCGGCTGTTTATAACCGCGGCGAAGTCTTTTGTGGCACCGTGAAGTTCGAGTCGCTCCAATAAGAACCCTCGCTGGCCGAGGTTTGAAATCCGCGAATGGAGGCGAAGGGTTGCGTCAAGCCGAGCTGCCTAGCTAAGGAAAGGGATGGTGACGCCCGCGCCATCTCCGCGACGCTGCCTCAAGGTCGGTTGCGGCCTGTCGGTTTCCGGTCGTTCACCTGAGGCATGATTCGGCATAGCCGCTGCGACGCAAAAAAAGAGGCGCATGTGCGGCGGTGCGTGTTCCAGCTTGTCCGCCGCGGGACGGTTTCGTCTTGGTTTGGACGAGGCTTGAATAGGCCCCGCTGTCGGCGCGTCGCCCCGTGCAACGCATATGGGATGGGACGCTCTGGCAAAACACGGCACAAAGGGCGACTAGATTTAAACGTCTACGGGGAAAAAAATCAGCTACATTAATAGCTGGGTAACCAAGGGCAGCGGGGGCTGGCGAAAACGCCGGAGGTTCGCTGGGCCGCTGGATTCCCATTTAGATGTCAGTGGAGACCGCAGCGGAGCACAGTTTCCCAACATGAAACGTGCAGTTGTGAAGTCTCTCGACCCGAAAAACCATTGAAGGTATCAGTTAACGCTTTAGAATAATAAATGATTTCCGATCAGAATTTTTTGCTGCATTTGTTACTCTACCGTGATATGAAGGCTACAGCTTGGAAGCCCGCGTTAAACAAGACGATTATCTAATAGAATCAGAATATTCACGCTCTTAAACCTAAGTGGAGGAACACTCGGGATTTTTAAATAGGCGTATGGTCAATCATCCTGGAAGTACAAATTCAAAGATTTGACGTGGCCTTACATGTGGTCGAATTGTTTCGGCGTATCGTCTGCCAGCTCAGGATGTCTTTAGGTGTTCTTTACAAACAGCACAAATTGGAACTCCTAATACAAAACCACACTCATTGCTTTTTTCTTAAAGTAGGCCTTCGATCAAAGATATTCTCTACAATTTTCTGAACATATAACTGTGACCAATATTGAAGCAGGTTACGGAAATGAATGAATAAAATATGCCTGAACAGAACCTAAAGCAGGGAAATATTTACCGTTGGTTTTGGTAATGAATAAGCACGTGTACTTATTTAACCAAAGCTTACTTCGTTATACGTTACTTTAACTCGCTTCATAAATCAATTATCAAGAAAAGAGCACGAAACCTAAGCTCCTGAATTTTCACTTTAAGAGGGGAAGGAAAATTCTTATATTCAATGTTGACGTAATCCACGGCCATTGAAAGGAAATTCCTACAGAAACGGAGGGCATAATCTTCAATCGTCATTTTTGTGCACTCCTGTTCAGATTTCATTTTTTGTTTCATGCAAACAATACACCGTCCGCCACAATCTTCGTGAACACCATACATGAGAGTAACAAGGTGAGCAATTTTTAGTAAAAACGTTGTGTTATACTCCTTTGTGTGATCGCAAAATATTGTGCGGAGGGCCAGCCTCAGTAACTGGTGACCGTTATCGAGCCTTTCTATTATAAAAAAAATGATCAAACTCACTAATTTGGGCTCTCATGAACATAGCCATAGATAAGGTCGTATTTTAGCTCTCCGTGGCTTGTGTGTTGTTCCAAGTACATAGCAACGATTCCAATAGGGAGTTTCTTGGTTCGAAGTTGCGCTTCTTAAGGAAGACGTGCTGCCCTTGGATTAAAAGCTTGAAAGAAAAAACCCAAAATTAGAACTGCGAATTGAGACACTAAGTAACAATTTGACATGCGTTTCGTTGCGATAATGACAATTCGATTAGATATAAACGAATACTAGTGCCAAACCCGCAAAAACTTCGAACGCACCTGAATTTCTCAAAGCTGGAAGTCGAACCTGAAGTAGAAAAGACATAGAAGCCACATGGCAACATTTAGCCTCTAAGCAAGGTGTAAACATAGTGCCGAGAGCAATATAACTCCCCTTTCCTACAATGTGGTAGCCAATGAGTTTTCCGCTTGAAATTACAGAGAAGCGTAGACCAAGCAATGCACTTGAAGTTGTTTTAAAACTACAGTTTGACACTAATAGGATTGACAAACCCGTTAGCCTTTGACTGGACATAATATTCCATAAAAAGTCTATCTTTCCGCGCGAGTTTCCTGTTCAATAAATGATGTTTAGGGCTGGAAAGGTAACTAGAATTAAATAGCTACGCATCGGCACCCGAACTCACCAAGTTGTGATGCTGTTATGACCTTTCTCCCACCAGGGTTTCGTAGGTTGCATTAGCGGAGGAGCACTTCAAGGTAGTCCGGCAAACATTGTGACAAAGGAGGGAACAGCGACAACTGAATGCCTTAGAAATGCTGTAAGGACCCACACAGCTGGGTTTGGTTGAAAATCTACCCGTTTCGCTGGCGTATTTCTTAGCACATTTATTGTAGTGGTTGTAGTTGTAGTGTGATTCCTCCGGCAGAGGCGACCAAAGTGTTTGGGACTTTTTTTTTCGATTGGTTTTCAAAGACATTACCATTGAATTGACTTTGTGCGTATATCAGAGTTTTAATGGATCTATGCGCCGTCATCACGTTATAATTTTATCCTACTTACCAAGTTTTTCAGTGTACTGTACCACTCAAAATTGTCTTTTTTCCGGCGTTGTCGCATCTGCCTTGCTTCTTTATTTATTGTTTCTTTGAACTGCGCATATAATTCAGCAGAACTCAAAGAAACAAATTGTCAGGTGCAAAGAGGCGCATTGTCGTCCCTCAGGAATCACCCTCAGGTTTGTGAGGGAACAATAGGTAACTCATTACGAAAGCAATTTCTTGTATTTATCTTTTCACAAGTTCAATTATTGCCGAGCGTAAGGTGAAAGTGCTAATTGCCGTATATCCCGTTAGAAGTGATCCACAGTGGTTGCAGTATACTGTTGGCGTTCTAAGTATGTAAGGGCTTAATATACACACAAACGGTCGTGGGTTAGGAGTAAGTGCTGTGGACCTACAGAAAGTTGTTGAAACCTACAGAGACGGGGGAATTACTAGATGTTAAAACACATGAGTTGTAGGGAAATATTACCTATTATTGCCGTTGTAGCGAATTATGTTTGTAGTATCTATACGTTACTTAATGCTGGTGTCAGTGCAAGGGTCCCAGACTCAGTAACAATAGATAATACGGGAAACTACGAGAGCATTATACCCTTGAAGCATTGCTTTCAAAGGAAGCAGCACCCGGCAGTAAGATAGAAACAACTTACGGGCAGACAAATTTTACATGTATAGTTTTTTAATAATACAAAGTCACGCTATTAGAAACTACTACACAAGGAATTTACAAATGGTTACAAGAAGAATTATTTCTCAAAAATAGGCATATTTTGCAGTTTCACTCTTTCCTTCCCACAACAAAATGTAATTCTTTTCGGTTTAGTTGGATTCACTGCGATGCAGTCACTTGAGACGAAGTGGAATATTTAGCCGGCAATGCTATAAATAATGGCGTGAAGGCGTCCATGGGAGCAGCCTGTGTTGATTTTACGCAGCTGGCCAAACTGCTTCCGCTCACTGATTAGCCCCATAACTGTTAAATAATAACAATGACTCTGGTTAGCCAATGAGAGGAAGCGGTTTGGCCGGTGAGATAAAAATCCAAGCAGACTGCTCACATCCACAACCTCAATCTTCGCTGGTGTCGTTTCGCAGGTGCAATGGATTGGTCTGTCTTGATTTTACCCAAGCGGACAAACTGCTTCCGCTCACTGACTAGCCAGCATCATTATCAATAATAACAGCGACTCTTGGTAGTCAGTGAGCGGAAGCGATTTTTCGGGTTGGGTGAACTCAATTATGAGTGCTCCTATGGCCTCCTTGATGTGACACTAATTAGACCGTTGGAGTGTCGCCATTATTTGCTTTCATTTAGGTATCACTAGACTGATATACTTTTAGAAATGACAAGGGCCGATCCATCCGCGCCGATTATGAGTTTAGCGGAGCTATCTGTAAACAAAATACCAATATTTTATGTAATAAATAACAGCGTCAGTATTGACTTTCCCTCGTATAGTACAGAAATTTTGGGTAAAGGAGGAGGGTTATGGTTGTTTATATATTGTCACAAAGCCAAGGACGACGCAGGTATATTGAACGAGAAACAAGTTAATTGGAGCGAACTTGTGCTCTCCTAACAACACAAAAGAATACAGAGGCGGCGAAGCAGCGGTCAACAAAGTGACTTCCGCAGGCGTGTGTCGTCGAATCGAATGCCGTGGCTTCTGCTCTGCAGGCTTTTACCTTTCGGCACGAGTGATTCTGGAACCGTCGATTCAAATACAGAACATTGTAGATCACAGAATATTATTCTGGGCAAGCGACCTTTGCGCGAAACAGTCTGCTTATCTGAATGTAATAGCGCATGCAGTATAAAAAATAAAGAATGGAAGACGCGCTTTGCTACGAACGCAGATAAAACAGCCAGGCGTGGCCCGGCAGTAAAAACAAACAATAAATAAACAAAATCTCACATGGTTCGCGGCATTACCCTCCTCTAAGAGTGCATCAACCCGGTGTTAAAATAAAAGTCAGTCCGAACAGACAACGCCAAATGTCCGTCATCTTGGATAATAGGATTTCAAGCAAACCACGTGGACAACTTCGAGCCGAGTGCGTCGTCGTGATATTCCGGAATCAACATCGGGGATCACCTCGTAGGTAAGTTGGCCGACACGTCGTAGAATCTGGTAGGGTCCGAAATACCGTCGCAGAAGCTTCTCACTGAGTCCGCGTCGTCGGGTGGGAGTCCAAACCAAAACACGGTCCACTGGAGGGTACTCAACGTCTCGGCTTCGGAGGTTGTAGCTCCTGGCATCCACCAGCTGCTGGTCCGTTGTATGAACTCGAGCGAGCTGGCGGGTCTCCTCTGCACGCTGAAGGTATCTTTGGACGTCGGGGTTTGGGGTCGTCGTCTTCTACATGCGGCTGCATAGCGTCGGGCATCATAGTCGGCAGTCTTCAGTAGACAAGTTCGAACGGCGTCATTTTCGTCGTTTCGTGGATAGGCGTCTTCCACGCAAACGTCAGTTACGGATCACTTCGTGCCAAGTCTTATCTTTAACCTCGACATAAATTGACAGTATATCCACGATCGTCTTGTTTAGACGTTCCCTTAGTCTGTTCGTTTGGGGGTGGTACGCCGCCGTTCTTTGGTGAACCGTGTTGCTGTAGCGTAAGATTCCTTGCATAAGTTCCGCAGTGAAGGCCGTTCCGCGGTCCGAGATTAGGGCTTTAGGTGCTCCATGTCGCAACACAATTTGGTATATAAAGAACTTTTCGGCTTCTTGTGCAGTCCCCCTCGGAAGAGCGGTGGTCTCTGCGTAGCCCGTCATGGCGTCTGTCGCTACAACAATCGACTTGTTCTGTAATTGTGACGTAGGGAACGGGCCTAGAAGGTCCATTCCAATCTGTTGAAAGGGCCTCGACGGGACGGCGATCGGTTTCAGAAAGCAGGCAGTTCTTGTCGGCGGCGTTTTTCGCCGCTGGCAGTCACGGCAACTCCGAACATAGTGGGTTACGTCGGATGTAAGGCGGGGCCAGAAGTAATTCGCCTTGGTTTAGCAATAGTGCGAGCCATGCAGAGATGTCTGGAAGACGGGTCGTCGTTGCACGCTTCCAAAATTTCATCACGGAGCTCTGCGGGTATGACAAGTAGATAATGCGTTCTCCTTCCGGGACTGAAATTCTTCTTCACGAGGACGGAGTTTTTGAGGCGGAATGCAGGTAAGTTCAGCTTGAACACCCTAGACACGGTGACATTGCGTCCTTCGAGGTAGTCGATCATGGCGCGAGAGTCGGGGTCGGCACGCTGATGGGCGGCTAGGTCGCTCTCCGTAACGACTCCGAAAAATGCGCTGTCTTCATCGGAGTCTTGTGGTGGTGGGTCGACAGGGGCGCGGGACAGGCAGACAGCTTCAAAATATTCCCTGCCAGATTTGTAGATGATTGCAACGTCGAACTCTTGCGAGCCAACACCGCGCATGGTGGTCTGTCACAACCTTGAATCGTCTAAAATACACGTACGGGCGAAATTTTTAAATTGCCTATATAATTGCGAGGCACTCTTTTTTAGAGGCTTAGTAATTTTTCTCCTCCTTTGACAGACCACGGCCGGAAAAGCGATTACTTTTTCGTGACCGCTTTGCATTTGGACGAGAACAGCACACAAGCCTATATTGCTGGCATCGGTGTGGATTTCCGTTTCGTTGTTTTCGTCAAATGAGCTAGCACGGGCGGGATTTGCCGGCGTTGTTGCAGCTCGCAAATAGCTTTTTATTCGGCGTTTTCCCATGCTACAGGGGTGCTATCTTTTGTCGGGCGCGTGAGTGGCTCTGCAATGAGTGCGAAATTTGAGACGAAGCGCCGGTAATATGCGTGCAGTCCGAAAAATATTCACGCAATTTTTGTCTTTCGGTCTTGGAAGTTCACTATGGCTGATGTTTTCGCCGAGACAGGCAGAACTCCCGCGGCGTTGACGACATGTCCCACAAACTTGAGCTCCTCGTAAGCTAAGCGGCACTTGAGGGCTTAGCGTTAATTCCGACGTGTGAATAAAATGGAGTACATACTGCAATCTTGCAAGGTTTTCGTCGACATTTCGGGCTAATACCACAACGTCGTCGAGGTATACAAGGCAGGTGTGCCACTTCAGGCCAGCTAGAAGTGTCTATGACTGTTTAAAACGTTGCTGGCGCCATGCACGGCCCAAACAGCATCACCTTGAACTCGTATAGACCGTCCAGTGTTATAAATGGAGTCTTCTCTCGGTCTCTCTCGTCCACTTCAATTTGCAAGTAGCCGGTCTTCAGATCCATCGATGAGAAGTACTTCGCATGGCAGAGGTGGTCGAGGGCGTCGTCGATTCGTGGCAGGGGGTACACGTCCTTTTGCTGATTTTGTTCAGTCACCGGTACTCGACGCAGAACCTTAAAGTGCCATCTCTTTTCTTCACGAGTGTCACCGGCGAAGACCACGGACTTTTCGATAGCTCTATAATGTCGTCGCTGAGCATGTCTTCGACTTGAGTCCGGATGGCTTCGCGCTCGTGTGAAGAGACGCAGTGCGGTGACTGTCGGGTAGGTCGGGCTCCATCTCAAATCAAATCAAATCAAATTTCATTTTCAACAATACAATTGTTGAGGTCACCCTGGCATAAAAGCTGCTAGACGCAGCTTGACGGGGCCAGGGGGCCCATATAAACTTCAATGACATGCATTCCTACAGTGATAATTAAAACAACCAAAATTTGTAACAATCATGTTATATACCAAGTCTATTAAAAAAACATCTGTGTAAAAAAGCAGCATTGAATTTGCAAACAGATGAGGGGAGCAGGCAATCGCAAACAAAACGTTTCCCGTACTTCACCAACTTACTAAAGCATTCAACAAACCGACCGACAAAATATGCGAATAAAATTTTGTACACAACATTTACCTATTGACTAGGCATCACGAAGGGCATGTCGCTTAGATAAACCTCCGCCCTGAAAATTCGACGCTGTTTCTTCTGTTTAATATGGACAGATGTTCTGTGCAAATGCTTGGAAAAAGTAATTAGTTCTGGGAAATGGTTCTAGCCACATATCAGGTTTGTGAGTTTGAGTAATTCTGGGTCCGGATTGTTAGGCAAGATAATCGTTTCAGGAACTGCTGATTGAGAGCATCATAAAAGTGGAATTGGAAAAAGACAGGCGGTATCGGTATAGATTATCGATCTTTATTAATTTATGCTTTGCAAAAGTGGTCGAGTGGGATGAAGGTAGTGTACGTTGTTGATGCAACGAACCGCCTTTTTCTCTAACAACATTAGGGTGGTAATATTATTTTTTGTTGGAGTGCCCCAAACCAATGTGCATCTTCGGTTATTACCCGGTGCTTCGGCCAGAGGCGCTGACGTAATTTTTGAGTTGACAAAAAGACACTCGCTTGTAGCGACGGCAGCGAAGCGATAACTTGTCCTTTCTTCCTGCGGTAAGCGCTGGATTCACGTCGAAGGATTGCCGAAGCTTGAAGGTATCTTCGGGTGTGCGTTCAAGGTCAGCGACTGTGGTCACGTCACTTGGTTGTTGCGTTTCTTCGAGGAACGCCATTCCAGCGACCTTCTATAAATGCTGGTGTTCGTCGGCTAAACTGGTGACCATAACATTGAATTTTCGTTGCTTAAACCGCGCAATGCCTCTTGAGACAGACACACCGTGGTCGAGAAGCAACCATTGGTCACTCTCCACTATAGCATCGACTTCAGGAGCAGCACCTTCACAGTAGACGGTGATCATCAATCTTGTGCGAGGAGGCAGGGTGACGTGATCGTCGCCGATTCTTACAGCAGCACGGTTTTCGGGGTTCTGCTGCGGCGTCGTGGAGTTATCGAAGGCAGAATTATCGACTTGATCTGTAAATCAATTATTGCGCCATTGTCCGTCAAAAAGTCCATTCCGAGAATTACGTCGCCGGAGCAGTTAGGCAAAATAACGGACGCCGGAGAGTACGTTGTGCCGTTGATGGTGACGCGCGGTGTGCACGTTCTACTTGGCGTCACGAAGTGGCCTCCTGCTGTGTGAATGTGCGGACCTTCCCATCTGGTCTTAACTTTCGTCAGCTTAGACGCAAATGGTCCGCTCATTACTGAGTAGTCGGCTCCCGTGTCTATATTGCGACTACATCAAATCCATCGATGGACAGCTGAACGTCGGACGCCGCTTTCCCTGAGTTTCGGGTGCGTCGGGGCGTCGTATCTCGGCTTGTACGTGTTGACGGTCGGGCACTTTGCGTCGTAGTCTTCGTCGTGTTCTCAGCGGCAGCTTCGGACATGCCGGGTACGCGTCGCACCGTTTTGCTGTCGTCGTGTTCAGGAGTCACTTCAGGGGTATATCGGGTGGTCGGGCTGAGGGCATGGTCTTCAGCGAGTCGCTGCGTCGTTTGACAGTTTTCATTTTTCCGCGGTCGTGCAACTTTACCTTCTGACGTTGCTGCTTTTGGTGTCCCCCGCGTGGGCTGGGGAACCTTCCACGTGAGAAGTCAGCAGTGCTGCGGCGGTTCTGTGACTGATACGGTTAGGGCGACGGTGAACCATTGAAGCGAGATGGTCCTCTGTTGGTGTTTCAGATGTAATCTTCGATCTCACCAGGGCGCTGGCTGTATCGCGAGCGTGGGGCGTCGACGGAGAACCCTCGCAATCCGAGCCTCTTGTATAGACAGCGACGGTAGATGTGGTCGTCCTCTCCGCAGTGGTAGCACAGCGGGCATTTATCGGGCGTTCGCCACACATCGGTTTTCCTTGGCGTCTGGTATTGGTCTACAGGCCGGCGGCCGGGCGGCATTGTGCGGTGGTATGGCTCGGCCTCTCGACGACGGGTTGGAGCAGGGCGGGATTGAGGAAGTGCTGCGGAGTAGGTCATCGCTTGGGGTTGACGGGGTGCTTCTGAAGGCGTAGAAGTCCCCAGCGCCCGTTGAACCTCTTCTAGGATGCCGTTAGTCAGAGAGGCACTTGAGGTTGCAGCGTCGTTGGAAAAAGCTTCTGAAGCTCCTCCTTGACAATGCTCGGATGGTCTCGCGCAATGTATTGCAGCTTACAGTTGCGGCACCGATGGTCTCCGAGGACAGCCTGTTGACGGGGTGGTAGTACTGCCTCGTCCGAATATATGCCTTCTTCTACATCGCGGCCGCCTCAGACGCGAATTCAGGCACAGTCTTCGGCGGGATACGGACTAGACTAGCAAGAAGCTCTTGCTTCACTCCTGGCATTGGAAACATGAGCTTCTTTTCTTCGGTCATTTCCGGGTCAGCACCCCAAAAAAGTCGCTTGATCTCCTCAACGAAGATCACTACACCTTCGTTTTGGTGCCACGTTCGAGTTTGAAGCAAAAGCGCAGCTCGCTATTTTTAAGTCATGGTAGTAAAGGTCTTAAGGAAGTCCCTTTTGAATTGAGTCCAGTTGTCAAAGAACTGTCATAGTTCTCGAACCAAGTTCGAGCAGCATCTTCTAAGTAGAAGAAGACATGCCCTAAAGTTTCTTCGTCGTCCCAGCTGTTGAAGATGCGGACGTGCTCCAGCGTCTCCAACCATTCTTCGGGGTCTTCAGCAGGGGCTCCCCAGAAGAATGGCGGTTCCTGGGGCTGCTGCAGGACGATTGGCGACGTTGTTTCTTGCACCATGGTGTTGGTTGCAGTGTTTCCTTCTCTTCGGCCCTTCTGGCATCAAACCGAACTCGGGTAGCAATCCTTGCAGTTGGCGGCTTTCTCTGGTTGGACTGGCTTGGCGGCTTCCAGATATCGTAGGGGTATAAAAGCTTAGTACCCAGCATCTGCACCAGACGTCACGAAGCCAAGGACGACGCAGTTGTTTTGAAGGAGCAACAGGTTTATTGGAGCGAACGTTTCCTCATCCAACAACTAAAAAAATCGACCACTTCTTTCCGCGGGGGGAAAACATGGGGTGATGCCACGCATCTGGGCGATGCTTGTTTTAGTTGCGCCGACCATCGCGGTAGCAGACGTGTTAGTCTCCATTCAAATCATCGGTGATCATCGGACGTCATCGGAGCGGCGGCGGTAGAGCGACTGAGCGGAGCGGCGCAGTTATCGCGTTTATATGTACTGGGCGTTAACGGTGAGAAGAATGAGAGAGAGTAGCGCATGCGCATGTGTTACACGGTCGCTAACGCGCGCTGACGAACAGCTGGCATGGCGAGGGGAGCGAGTGCTACGCAAGATGGCGCTGTCGTGAGATTGGCGTTTAAGCGCGGCTGGTGCGGCGAGGAGAATGGGGAAGAGGCGTGAGGACTACGGATGGATGGAGGGACAAGGTGAGTCAAAGAGATGCGTCGCATCTAAAAGAATACAGAGGCGGCGAAGCAGCGGTCAACAAAGTGATTTGCGCAGGCGGGTGTCGTTGAATCGAATGCCGCGGCGTCTGCTCTGCAGGCTTTTATCTTTCGGCGCGAGTGTTTCTGGAACCATCGATTCACATCCAGAACATTGTAGATCACATAAGATTACTCTGGGCTAGCGACGTTTGGGGCGAAACAGTCTGCTTGTCTGAATGTGATAGCCCCTGCGGCATAAAAATAAGAATGGAAGACGGGCTTCGCTAGGAACGCAGATGACACCGCCGGGAGTGGCCTGGCCCTAAAAACAAACAATAAATAAACAAACCCATACATGATTCGCAGCAATATAACGACTGTTTATTTCAGGTGGATTCGAGCAGTGCTAACTGCTTCGAATGAGCTCCATAGTTTAAAGGTAAGCACGTACACGTATTGTACGTACACTGGAGGCGAAACAAGGGGCACAAGCCACGCAGACAGATCGGATTAAAAAATGTGTCGTGTCTTCTGGTGGATTTTTGCGGCACATTGAGTGCAAAATGTTGTAGCATTTCACCACAATACACTGTGCCGCGAATGTTTTTAACATAAAAAAAGATCAGCCTAATACGTCTAGAGTATAAGCACTCTAGTATCGGCACAGAGAATGACCCAAAAATGTTATGGCTAGCAATGCGATCATTGAAGATAGAGATAAACTTTTTCTGGACACTTCATTATGCATACAGAGTGTTTTGCATGCGCTATTGCATACCACAGAAGCATACTCGAGATGCGGACGACAAATAGTCGTGTACAGCTTGAGAAAACACCCCGGCTCCTTGAACTCCTTTGATAAGCGACATATAACGCCAAGAGATCGGAGGGGCCGCTGAGTGACCCCCCCGATGTGCGGGGAGAAGCTCTATTTACTGTCGAAATTAACCCCAAGACCCTTAACCTCCACAACACGTGGTAGTGCTTCACCGTTAATTTTATAGGAGAACAATATACCGTCAGTTTTTTCTTGTGTAGGTCATTACCTTAGTTTTTGATGTATTGATAATGGGTTTGTTGCGTGGACACCAATCTGAAAAAGACGTGATCGCTCGCTGGAGAGCGGAACAGCTTGCGGTGTTTGAAAGAGCCTTAAATATTTTGACATCATCAGCATATAAGTGAAAGTGGCAATCATGAATTACTGAGGAAACATCATTTATAAAAATTGAAAAAAGAAGTGGCCCCAGAACATATCGCTGAGGGACACCACTTGTGGCCTCGTACGAGTGGGAAGACTGCCCGTTTGCACGCACGAAGCACGACCTATCCGATAAATATTTATTCAAAAGGGATGTGATGGATGGTTGTAAATCGAGCTGACACAGCTTTATAAATAATATATCATGGCAGACGACATCAAAAGCCTCACCTCAAATCGAAGTAGATAACATCGAGTTGTCCTCTTCCCTGCACAGCTTCCGAAGCATGCAGCAAAACACTTACAAGATTAGTGGTGGTTGATCTCTCAGCGAGAAATCCGTGTTGCTGAGGTAATATTATAGTTTTCACGATGAAAGAGAGTAGTGTATGTAGTGCAGTCTAAAAGAGTTTTGAAACAGCGCAGTGAATAGAAATCGGCCAGTAGTTTGTGGGGTCTAACTTTGACCCTGACCTAAATATAGGAACAACCCGCGCAGTCTTCCAACGAGTGGGGTACATACCGGTATTGAGTGACGTTCGAAATATTCGCCCCAAGACCAGAACAAGAAGATCCCCAAATGCCTTCAGTACTGCCGAATGAATGCCATAAGGGCAGCACGAAAACGAGGGCTTAACGCGCTTTAAAGCGCTTGATACAAGACTTTCCGAAATAAAACATTCTGAGCTGTTATCATAAACCGGAAACACTTGAGGGGGCAGGCTGCACTTTTATTGCCGAATACTGAACTGAGTTGTTGAGCAAAAGCATTAGAAACGTCAGGAATGCTGTCACCCCTCTTGCCAATGAGGTTAATAGCTCCTGGGCTGTTTATGGAAGTTTGTACTCGGACATGACCCCAGAAAGCTTTAGCAATGCGCGGCGCATCGGCTTCAACCGCGGCTATATAACTGGACCTATCGCGCTTAAGGAGATTTTTACAATGCGACCTGAGTTGACGAAACTCGCTCTGCCACCTCTCTTGGCCAGTTTTTTTTTGCTTGTTTGTGAGCTCGATTCTTTCTACCAAGGGCCTTTCTCAGTTCAGATGAAAACCAGTACGGATAATTGCTACTTTTTTTAGTTTCTTTGGGTACAAATCTGCTTAAGCCATCGTGAAGTACTTCGGTGAAAAAATCAGTCATTTCGTCTACGTCATTGAGAGTGTCCAATGGTGACCAATCCGTCTCAGCAAGGAAGTGAAACAAGCCAATATAGTCCCCACGAGCGAAGTTGTAACCACTGACACCTGGTGTGTCGACGGGAGGACTGTGGTGGGCAAGGGATACGTTATAAATTGAAATCAGTAAGCGGGGGTGAAACCTGTCTTGTTTTACGAGGTCAATATAACTACGCGACACCGAACGTGTTCCATGTTACTAAAAGGAAAGTCAAAAACGTTTCCACGCAGATTCCTAATGAAGTTTCATTGCTGTAACGAAGTAAAAAAATAAAATATAGCAAAATTTCACAATTCCGTGATATCGGATGGCACGCCCGATCATCCAACTGAGTTTCCCATGCAATGCCGGGTGAGTTAAAGTCACCAGTTATTAAAAACTCGTTATAACTGTGTGAGGTTACAACATTTTCTATTGAATGTAGGGTATGTTTGAATTCAGCGGCATTTGTCTCGGGTCTTATTGCAGTAAGTGTGTAGTAAGAGGCGTTTGCCCCGAGAGCAAAGCACCTCTAACCAGATAGACTCAGTTTCCAATTCAAGGTCCAGGCGCCATTTACATTCAATCGAATCGTGTAAGGCAACCAATACGCCACCTCCCCGTGTTTTTCCGCACGAAGGGTAACGTTTGTGCCGAAAGACTTGGTAGTTTGGGGGAAAGAAGTAATTAGAGCAACTTTCCGGGCACAGCCAGGTTTCTGTAAGAATTATTACTACAAAGAAAGAAGAAACTACATTACAAAAATAATCCGCAGATTTAGTATGCTGCCCATGGACATTTTGGCAGAAAAAATCAAAACGGCAGTTACTCGCAATCGAAACGGTGTTCTTCGACATAGATCATTTGTTTACACAACTCACCGCGGAAGCGTTTAAACAGGCAGTGAGGCGGCCAAAGTGCAGGGTCTCCCAGTTTCTCGAAATACACGTCGTCCACGGTGACGTAGAAGGAAGCGCACAAGTCATTCCTCGTTTTCAGTCGCTTGCACGTGATCGGCACAGCATCCACAGAACACAAGCGCGTGGTTACTTGCGCCGATGTTGTAGAAGGGCGCAGCTTGGTGGGAAATGTAGCTTTCGGGGGCCTGAGACGGCCGACCGCTGCAAGTACAGTCCCATCTGAAACGCCAACTGCCAGCGGACGCGGGTTGTGCCTTGCGGGGCGTTGCTGCTTCTGCGTCGGTGGTGAAGTGTTCTTGAGAGGCCGAGAAGCCGAATTCACCGGCGTCGGGCTTGGAGGGGCAGAGGCAGGAAGCACAGGATTCTGCGAAGAGCCGGGCGTCAGCGGCGTAGAGGGGGTTTTGTTTCCGTGACCGTCCTGGTTGGCAGCGACGGGAAATCGGCCAGCCGGGCAGCACCCCTCAGACGGGCCAAATCGCTGCGCACGGAATGCACCTCTTTGCGCAGCGATTTCACGGCATCGGCGTAAAGCTCACCCTTTGTTGCGCCATCACGGCGGAGCCGCTCGTTGACCTGTTCATTCTGTTCATAGCTCGACTAGAAAGAAAGTGTTTAGGCAGTAAAATAGGTTTCAATCTGTTATAGCCGCAAAGGACAGGAAGCGGAACAACATATCCCGGGACTGATATATGAGGATGACATAGTACTACTAGCAGATAGCAAATAGTGTCTCCAACAGCTGACAGATATCTGCGGGGAAGAAGCCACTGAACTGGGCTTAGAGTTTTAGAGTTTAGCACAGCAAAGTCGGGAGTTCTAGTTTTCAATGACAACGCCCGTAACGAATCGGTATTCGTTCAAAAAGAGCAGCAATACCGTGGGTAACGGAATACAAATATCTGGGCATATGGTTAAACGAAGGTCAGGCGTATCTAAAAACTCACGAAGAGCATTTAAGAATGAAGAGCAGAAGTAACGCCTCTATCATGAAGCATAGAGCACTGTGGGGATATAACAGATATGAAGTAGTGAGAGGAATCTGAAAGGGAGTATTGGTACCAGCGCTCACCTTTTCAAATGCAGTAGTTTGTGTCAAATCAGAGATGCAATCAGGGCTGGAATTAAATCAGAGGGCCGTAGGTCGATTGGCCTTAGGAGCACACAGTAAAACCAAAACAAGGCAGTGCAGGGAGACATGGGATGGGCATCCTTCGAAGCGAGAGAAGCACAGAGCAAAATATGTTTTGAAGAGCGACTTATAGATATGGATGATCAGAGATCGGCGGACAAAGTGTTACGGTATTTGTGCATGACAACCGTGGACTCACAATGAAGAAAAGAACTACAAGGCTTAGGACAAAGCATATGAAACCTGGGAGTGCAGGGGAACCGACCAAGGCAATAAAAAATGAAGTGAAAGAAACAGAAACAACGACCTGGAAAAAGATGATGAATGCGAAGAAGTCCTTAGATATCGGGAAGCAGGAAAACATAAGAGAAACATTATTCGATAATACCGAAGGGAGTGCATTGCTTTTTGAAGCCTGAGCGGGTTGCTTGCGGACAAAAACGCTTTATCCGCGAGCCAGTACAGGAAAGAACTATGCGGAGGCTGCGGAAATAAAGCAGAAACCATGCGACATTTTTCTAACGGAGTGCAAAAGTATCCGTCCAGTCCTCAGTGATGGAGCCATCCAGCTTCCGGAAGCCCTTGGCTTTAAGGTTAGCGGAAACGTGAACTGGACCGCAGTAGAGGTTAGTAAAAAAGGTTAGAATGTTTGTAGGAAAAGAGCAGAGAACAATCTGGGAAGACATGCGAACTAGTCAGACTAGCACAAATATTTCGTAAAAGTGTTTTTTTTACATTATCTTGTATTTATTTTGTTTGTATTTTTTGGCGACGTGATTGTACAGTAGCGTTGTGACTAAGGTCGCTGTGCAACGCCAACCATTTACGAAGGGGAAGCCACAAAGCATCATCGTCAGCATCATCATCATCATCCCCAACTTAACCTGGTCGGAGAGAAATGAGATTCCCTACAGAGCGTCCACGAGAATAGCACGGAGAGAAACCAGCTCTGCGGCGAGGTCAACGGGATGCGTGGTGGCGGCTGCGAGGGTAGGGCTGGAGGAAAGAGCCGGCAACGCTGCCGCTTGCGAAGAAATGCCGTGGTCGATGTTAGGACTAACCGGCCACGAAGCAGTCTGACACGTATTGCAGACGAAGCCCCTCGCGCCTGGCTTAAGTAACTGGAGGTTGTCGTACGGCAACGTGATACATTTCGCGTGAGCGCGTTTGGTGCACTCGCCGCAACGCAGAAATTTCTGTTTTCCGAAGAAAACGCAGGAACAGAGTACGCAAGCGTCCTTGCTTGGCGCCATCTTGGAAAATGGTTACATGAAAACAAAATACATGAAACATATTCTAAGAAACAAACAAGCGACAAGACACACACAAATTGAAGTAGTAAAATAAGAGAAATAAAGAACAGGTGGAGCCTGGGTACAGCTAAAAAAGAAAAAACGAAGGTGCCTTTGTGGCTCAGCTTATTGTAAAGACCGCACAACAAGCAGAGAACAAAGTTTGACAGTAAAACGACAAAAACAATGACAACAGTATAGAAACAAATGGTAAGACAAGCATGATAAGTAAAGTTTCAAAAATAGGCAACTATCTATTGGTTAAACAGAACCGCAGAGAAACCAAATTCCAGCAATGAAAAAAAAAGAAAAACGAACGACAGATATACCATAGATGTTTAACATACGGTATTCAACAGCGCAGTACGGTAAATTGTAAAGGAACTTTGAAAGATGTCAAGGCGTTCAGAGAAGGGGTTGTAGCAATTCTGTATTCTGCGCACAGGAGAATGATTGCAGTTGCGCGCACCGGTCAAGAAAGGGCGATGCGACATGGTGGGCCTTTGTGGAACACTAAACTATAAACAGTTCAGCTGGTCTGCGCAAAGAATGTCACCATGAACAATTTTGTGAACAAATGTAAGGTCTGCACGAATACGTCTGCAGTACAACGAAGGGATGGAAGTAACTATGGGTAAGTCAAAAAATTAATAATCAATCAATCAATCAACAAATCAATCAATGAACCTTTATTTTCGGTGCCCAGAAACAACCCTGGGATCTTGGTACTGGACACCATATACAAAACATACATAAAAACAAACTAAAATCAAGACAACACAACACACAAAACCGTATGCATGAAAGAAACAATAAAGTAACGATAGTTGCAGTAATCTCAGAAAGCAAAACAGCAAAAAAGATACAAAAAGAAAAGAAACAGGATACCTAGCGTTGCAAGCCATGACACTCAGACAGCGAAACGTTGAACGCACGTTAAAAACAGAAAATACTCACTGAACATGACAGAGATAAGTTATACTCATAAAACGAAGGTTTTATAACAAAATGTTCGGAAGTTTCAACTTTGAAAGAAGTTCAGCATTACAAGCACTGGCACTCAAACCTACAGAAATTCAAGCAACGCAAAACCAGGAAATGTTAAAAACAAAAAACAAGAACATGATTTGCCTAAAAAAAATACGGCACTTAAATTTGCAATGGTATAAAGGCACTTAGGCTACAACAGTTTTCATGTCGTTTGAGAACAAAGAAACAGAGCTCTGGAATATATCAAGACGATCAGAATATTCATTATATGCACATTGTATTCTGCAGATGGACGAGCGTCGTCTACTTAAAGCATCTGTTCTAAAAGTTTGAAATGTTCGGAAAAGTTTGTTCGGCAAGTTGACATTGATAAGTGTAACCAAGTAGCCACACAAAATATCCCCATGAAGAAGTTTGTAAAGAAAGATAATATCAGCTCGCATTCGTCGACACCGAAGGGAAGGAAGACTTTTCAGAAAAGGCACACTGCCGTTAGCGTCTTCTTGCACATGACGGAAGCGGTGCTTAAAGATAAAGAGGAACTTATTTTGAACTCTTTCGATACGGTCACTACCAGACTTGCAAGTTCCATTCCAAACAACAGAGCCGTATTCGAGAAGAGGTAAGCAGAGAGCCGAATACAACTTTAAGAAAGGAAGAGGACCTTTAAACTCTCTAGAATACCTGCAAACAGCACCCAGACATCGAAGAGAGCGACGGGTAATTTGTGTAACGTGGGAAGAGAAAGTCAGAGAAGAATCAAATAGTACTCCCAAGTCTCGGATTTCAGCACCCTCGGCAAAGCAGTGCTTGCAATTTTATAAGAGTATTGCAGCTGTTGAGTTTTTGTTTTATAGGAGACAACTTTCGTTTTTGAGGGGTTCAAAATTAGGTCGTTTTTGGTGCACCAACGACGGAATGACGCATTATCAGCCTGAAGATAATTACAGTCATGACTATTACACACTTCTCAAAAGATTTTCATATCATCAGCATACAACCCAAAAAAAGAATTTTGAATTACAGAAGCAACATGGTTAATGAAAATGGAGAAAAAGGGGACCCAGAACAGATCCCGGGGGACCCACTGGTTGCTTTGTACCTCAATGAAGTTTGACTGTTAACATTACAATAGCAATATCGCTGTTGGAGATAGCAACGTATAGGACCCACTAAAGAAGCGTGGACATCTAACAGACTGAGCTTGGCAAGTAATAACGAATGGTTGACTACATAAAAGGCCTTGCTCATGTCACAGTACACCACATCAAGCTGGCTTCTACCAACGATTGCTGGGACAGCCTGCTCCATGAAGCAAGCGAGGTTTGTGGAAGTTGAACGACCACGCATAAAGCCATGTTGATCAGGAATGAGGACGTGTTTAAGTGAGAAAGACTAGACCATATGAAGAGATAACTCGAATATTTTAGAGGCAGAACAAAGGAGCGGGACTGGCCTATAGTTTATGGCGGCAGTTTTTGTGCCTGAGGTGAATACAGGGAATACGCGAGAGATTTTCCATGAGCGAGGGAGCGTGCCAGACCGGATACAGTTATTAAACATTGAAGTGAACACAGGAACGAATATGTTTGCATACGTTTTTAGAATGGCGGCAGGAATATCTTCTGGTCCGCAAGAAAGCGACGGCTTTAGCCGCTTGATACTGGTCCGCACGATGTTCTTATCCAGTTGGAGACAACCAGACTTACCGCCCTGGTGACAAGGGGCGCTACTGTTATCACTGCGACCGCTAATTCCAAAAAAAAAGAAGAAAACTGACGAGCATATCAGTCGGCCACCTCAGCAACCTCATTGCCGTTGGAGTCTAGTAAACGAATAGATTCTTTAGTTTTACTAGACCTTGAATAAATGGACTTCCAGAAGGCTCCCGGTTGATGGGTTGCTTTGCTTCTACTGACGCCAGGTACGAAGCATGATCACGCTTGTGCAATATTTTGCATAAGGCACGTAGGTACCGAAAATCCTGAGCGAACTCGTTCGCACCAGAGCGCTTCATCTTTCTGTGCGCACGTTCTTTGAGTTTAAGGGCATCCCGCAATTCAAAAGAGAACCAGTGTGGGAATTTGAACTTCTTTGGTAAATATTGTGGGGTGTATTTCTTCATACCCAAAAGCACAATCTCAGTAAAACGGTCAACTTGTTCATTGACATGAGAGTGGTCAATGACAGGTGACCAAGGGGCAGCAGAAAAGTAGCCATACAGCCCAACGTAATCTCCCCTGGCGAAAGCGTAGCGAGGTTGCGCATTGCTTGAAATTACAGAACGGTGGAGCATTGTGGGAAGGGAACAGGAAATAGAAATAGGAGGATGAAATCTGTCAGGTTTAACTAAAGGACAATCAGGGTGTGACACACTAACACTATCAAAATTAGTAAAACACAGGTCCAAAATGTTTCCACTGCAGTTTTCTATGTGATTATGCTATGCCATGGAAGGGAAAGACGAAAAATCTAGTAATCTATTACCCTTCTGTTCAATGTGGTGGTTATGGTGGGAACAGGATAGATGGCTCCACTGAACGCAAGCAGCGTTAGAGTCTCCAAGAAGGAGGACCTTGCGGTTGCAACGAGTAATAATCTCCTGTTAAATGGAGGATACTAACTGATTGAATTCGTCAGGAGCTACATCAGGGGGAATGTAAAAAACCCGAACAAGAAGTATTTCAGTTTTAGAGATAAGAATTTCAACCCATACAGACTCATCTGCATTCTGAATATCACTACGAAGCACACTCAGGAGAGATTTGTCGACGGCAAGAAGGACCCCACCCCCTTATTGTTTGCTTCCCGTCAAGGCACGATCACTACGATATACATGGTAATTTTGAGGGAAATAATCACTGGACAGATATCAGGGCACAACCAAGTTTCAGAGATAGCTATTAACGGAAAACAAGAAGCCAGAACACATCCAAAGTACTAGTCATCATTGCTTTTCTTATGTGAAGCTCTCAGAGCTGTGAAGCATGCCTTCGCAAAACATGCCTCTAAACTCTTTAGAGAGGCAGTTTTTCGGTCAAACAGCGAAGTCATTCAAGCGCTCGAAAAATTCTTCACTTACGGAAATATGAAAGGATGCGTACGTGTCAAACTTAGTCTTCAGTCGTCGCTAGCTCAAGGACGAGACACCTAAGGTTGACAGAGGGGCATAAAGGCTAGCAGAGGTGGTGGATGAGGAAAGCATTGAGAGGAACATAGCTTTGGGGCGCTTCGGCTTCGGAACGACGACGAGTCCACATGTGTACGATGCACCTAAACATGCCCGGCTTCGGAGCTTCTTCTCAATAGTAGTAGGGTTACGGTCATGCAGAGACACAGATTGCACCGGGAGAAGTGGGGACGGAGTGGGAGGCAGTGTCGGAAAAGCCGAAGACACCGACTGCAGCGGAGCCGACGTAGCTGACGGCGACACTTCTTTGTAGACAACTTGCGTGAAAGAAGGCTTTTCTGAGCTGCGACGTACTTCTTCCTGCAAGGCAGGGGGCCGGCGAAGCAATTCGGCACGCAAAGAGCACACCTTCGCTCGCAGGGAACTAACCACCTTCGCATAATGGGCGCGGTCTCCCTCCTTCTCTTGACGGAGACGGTCAAAAGAGCGCGCGTTTTCCCCGCACATGAGGGCGTTGTCCTCCCGCAGCCGGGCACTTGGTCGCTGAGGAAAGAAATTCCATCGAGCGCGTCGATGAGGAGTGAGCGAAGACCGGCTGCTTCGGCGTCAAGGTCAACCAGCTGGGATGACGGGGCCGGGGCCTTCTCTACGACGGGCGGCGAGTCTCGTCGAAGGGAGCAGGGGGAAGGAGCCCCCCTTGCGGACGTGCCGATGTCGTCGCCGGCTCCGCTAGGCCTAGCCGCCACCTCAGCCATTTCACAGATGTTGCACTTCAACGGCAGAGCGCCAGAACTCAGGAGTTGAAGCTTAGCGTCCGGCCATACAACACACTTCACGTGCACGCGTTTCTTACAGGAAAGGCAGCGGAAAAACTTTTGATTACTGTAAAAAACACAAGAGCATAGAATACAGCAATCCTTGCTGGGCGCCATCTTGCCGCGCCGGGGCGATCATAATATAATAATAATAATAAAAATAATATAATCAATCAATCAATCAGCGCTAAGTTTCGGTGCCCAGGAACAACCCTAAGGTCTTGGTGCTGCACACCATGTAAAAAACATTAATAAAAGAAACGTAGAACAGCACGGAACAAAACACAAAATCCTCTATATGACAGAAAGAATACAGTAAATATAGTTACAGAAATTCAGAAAAAAGAAAAAAAAACAGTGTTGCAAGCTATGGCCCTCAGGCAGCGAAACGTTCAAGGCACTTGAGAAAAGGAAATATAGAACAAAATACACAGTGCATATGATAGAGACAGAGTGTACAGGTGCCGTCATAAGTAATTGGAGCACACGAGCCTTGGCCGAACCGCATAGGAGCGCCGTGTAGCTGCACCGGCAGTAAATAGAAGGACGAGAACACGCATGCGCGCCCGCCGAGGGCGATAGCCCATCTATACCTCTGAAATCACTTTTTTTAAAGCAAAGCTTTTTACCTCTACCCCCCAAGGGTTCTTTCGCGACCGTTGGTGTCACCAGAAAACTCCAGTGAACGAATAAAGGAATTTACTGGCACCGCCGGGAATCGAACCTGGAACTAATAGACTAACAAAGCGAGAGCCCGGTGTCTTACCGATGTAGCTACGAGCGCATGCGAATACTGGGAAGACAGGTGGTGTACTCACCAAGCACATCTATGGGTTTACCCCTTGCGTTCTCGCTGAATGCCACGTGAAAGCGTCACGCGACCACTCACGCCCGTCTAGCGATGCTGTGCGCACATTGCTCATGTGCTAAGAGTTACAGAAATTAAAGGAAGCTCATCCAATGCATGGCATCTCACTTCTAGTACGCCAATGTGCTATAAGGCTTGTGGCCTTCAGTGTTCACGTAAACAATTACAGCTCCTTGTCGTCCGCCCTCACGCCAAACCTCAAGGAATACATTCAAATACTCCTTGATGGCCAGGCCATCACTCCAAGCCCCAGCATCTAGATCCTGGGCCTACATCTCGACGCTAACACGAAGAGTGACGTCTCCTTGCAGCGCCTCAAAAACAGCATTAATCAAATCATACACATGATCAGGCGAGTTGCCACCAAGAAGCGAGGCCTAAAGGAATCCGGTACCTTTCGAATAATTGAAGCTTTTGTCCTCTCGAGAGTTACTTGCGTCAACCCCTTCTCTTCTTCTCGACAAGGAAGACGTAGAGATGCTTTATATAATGATTACAAAGGCGGTCTAGCACGCCATTGGTCTCCACAGTCTAGCACGCCATAGCACGGGGCTCCACAATACGGTGAAAGAGCTGATAGAAGGCCATCTTTCTAACCAGAAGGTCCGACTCAGAACTGCGATGGGTAACCACATGCTTCCCCAGATTGGCTGGGCAGCCCAGAATGTCACTCCGCTTGACGTACTCCCAGACACTTGGCGACTAAAACTAAAGATGCTCCCGTTGCTTAGAAATATGAACCCCTCACATGACGAGGGTCACCGAAAAGCACGGGCTCAAGCGCTAAACACCACCCTCAGTGGGGACATGCAGTTATCTACACAAACGCCTCCAAACATAGAGGGCAGCAATACGCCATGATCGTGGCTACCTCCATAACCAACCTCCTAGCGTGTACCTCGCCTAGCACCCAAGAAATGACAGCAGCAGAAGAGGCAGCCATCACCTTGGCTCTCGCTCAACCAGGGGTTCGGAGGGTAGTCATCTATTCCCAGCAAGCGTACTGGAATTACCAGTAGGGTTGGGTGTCCTGACCTGCACGTCGCGTGCTAAAAAACACTCCCCAAACGGTTCCATTTAGCTCATCTGGACACCCCCTCACGCTTCAATGGAGGGCAACAAATACGCCCACCCAACAAGCCTGCGCTTTTACCTCCCGTGCTATGGAGCTGCACGAGGGCAGTCACCCGCTTGTCACGTTCAGGGAGATAACCCAGCATTACCGCCTTCTGAGACAGACCGTACCTTCGCCTTACCTGACCTTTCCAGAGAACAATAAACTACCCTACAGCTCATACAATCCGGGCTCCTTCCAACAGCCTACGCGAAGTCACTTAATGTATCCGAATCGCTACGACGCTGAATGTAAATTTTGCTCAGAAGTAGGAACACTCCACCCCGTAATCGTGGTGTGCGACTTTAGCCCTGAGCACCCTCCTCTCTTTCCGTAAACTACCCAACAAGAACAATGGGAGATGCTGCTGTCCAGGCCCTCTCTAGCTACCCAGCTTCAGCGGGTGGACAGAACACAGGCCGCGCGGTCTGCAAATGGGCCCCACCGAGGAAGGAATCACTCCCCAGGGCTGCAGTCTGGGTTGTTCATAAATCTGAACAGAAGTATTTCTTCCTCCTATGCCTTTTCTGCCGCAAATCTCGTCGCCCCCGTCCGCGGCGCAGAGAAGGAGAAGACAGATCGTCTAACACCGGGTTGGAGCTTACTTTAATTTTATAAAAAAAAGTTTCCACTCTTGTGCTACACCAATACAACTCAACCAAATACCGTTCATGCTTCATGCATTGATTTAACCTTAACATGAATATCTCTTTGAAGTAATAAATGGCGTGGTTAAGTGCATTTCACTTCTCTCTGGTTTTGCTATTTGTAGAGCGATGTGAGTGAATGTAAGTGACTTCGCATGGGTATCGTTATGGGTGCCGTTTTACAGCTATGCTTTCCAACCACATTCATTGGGTGGATTGGCGCGATTTTTTAACTTGGCTTCAAGCATATTTCGAAGCACAATGTTTTTGCGATGGCGCTGATAGCGTACACACCTAAAAATATTTGAAAGAAAAACTCACTGCTGATTCCCTGATAGCGCGAGCATTCTCCGGCAGCTCGCATTTGCTGGACGTGTGCCAGAGTTAACAGATGTATAGCGCAAAAAAGACAAAGGGACAAAGAATGCATGAGGACGAAGCGCTTCGTCCTCGTGCATTCTTTGTCCTTCGTCTTTTTTGCGCTATACATCTGTTAATAATGATCGACCAACTAGCCCAACAACGTACTTTACTAGTGTGCCAGAGACGCTGTCAGATGCGTCTCTGCTATCAGCGCCTTCACCGAGACCAGTATGCTGCGAACAATGCTGAAGGTAGGTTGAAAAAAGTGGTTTGAGAGGATAGATGGGCTATAGCCGTCGGCAGCCGCGCATGCGTGTTCTCTTTCTTTCGTTTACCGCCGGTGCAGCTACACGGCGACCGATTGCGGTTCGTCCACAGCTCACGTGCTCCGATTACTTAGACGGCACCGGTACATATAAAACGAGAGTGTATTTCTGAAAAGTTACACTGCAATAAAGCATTAGCTAAAACAAGCGATACCTTTGCAATGTCCCATCTTGTCGAGACACACAACAAACATAGCAACACGTTTGACAGAAAAATAGCCACAAAACAATGGCAGGAGTATAGACATAAATGATCAGACCAACAAATCGCAGAAATAATAAAATGACGAATGAATCAACCAATTAATTGTTTAATAGTGTGTCCAGAACGATGCGCTGGTGCGGAAAGAAAAGTGTATCTCAGAAATAATATTTTAATAATATTATTAATAATAATCAATCAATCCTCAATCAAATCAATCAATCAATCAACCTTTATTTTCGGTGCCCAGGAACAACCCTAGGGTCTTGGTGCTGGTACACTACAAAACGAAACAAAAAACACTAAAATTAAGACGAGACAACACACAAAGACAACCTGTTGACATAAACAATAAAGTAAAAATAGTTACACAAATCTTACAAAACAAAAAAAAAAGGGAAAAGAGATAAAAAAAACAGAAAGTCAAAAAAAAAGACAGGCTTGGCATTGCAAGCCATGACACTCGGCCAGCGAAACGTGCCATAGAGTTGAAAAATGGGAACTATACAAGCAAATATTGGATGAACATGACATACAGTATAGTGTAAATAATAACAGTAATAATCAATCAATCAATCAATCAATGTTTATTATAGTGCCCAGGAAAAGCGGAGGCCTTCGTGCTGGAGCACTCAGAGGGGAAAATGCAGCACTGTAGTACATCAACAATTTGCTAATAAACACTCAGTGAGAGAAAGAAAAAAAGAAAGAAAGACCTAAAAAAAACGGCAAAGAAGATTAGAAATAAAACAGTGCAATCCAACCGACTTTACACAATCAAGTCGTGCTGGCGCACAGAAAAGGTATAAGACCGCAATGAAATGCATCAACAGCTGGCAAAAGAACAGTGAGTGAGCAAAAAATAAGAAGAAACTACAACTTCAAAGAAGAATAAAATACCATAGTGTAATTTTAGGCAACATTACACAATCAATAGAAACTGTAATGTCTGGTCAATTGCAAGAAGACATCTTAACATAAGCGTAACTATACGGAAGGGTGAGTGAAAAGAAGAAAGTTTTTACAAGATTCGGGAAGCGTACATTTTCAGTTTCAAATGGACGCATGAAGTGAATATGGCAACTTTTAATGATAAAAACGGCAGAAAAAGAAAACATTCTACGATAATTACAGTCGCAGTATCAGCACAATACACGAATAACCAGGAACAAGAACAAGCTCGGTGAAGTCAATGCACACGTCAGGACGATAAGTGAAGAAAAAGAGCACTGCCAAGATGAACCTAGTGTGTCAGAGCTGACAACCCGGCCAAAAACTCCCGAAGAGGACGCTGAAAGATATCGAGCTTCTCGGAGTGAACATTATGCAGATGCTGCATCCTTTGAAGAGGAGAACGTGTGCTCAGAGCTCCAGCTGCTTTAAAAGGGTGGGCGAGCCTTGTAGCTTTTTGTGGAACGCGAAAACTGATTGATTCAAGTAGTTCCGGGCGTAAAATAATACCATGAAGCAATTTGTACATGAAAAGAAGGTCTGAGTGGGTCCGCCGGGAACTTAGAGAAACAGTTATAGGGATAGGCTCCGAAGGAAAACGATGCCTAAATATTGATGAAAATTTGGTTTGTACACGCTCTATACGTTGACAGTTGGAACTACAGGTTCCATTCCAAACGACAGAAGCATATTCTAGTTGCGGAATACAAAGCGTTCTGAATAGTTTTAGGAATGAAGAAGGAAACCGGAATTCTCGAGAAAACCTTTATACAGCCCCAAGAGAGCGTAGCGCCCGCCTAGTAAGTTGAGCGACATGAGGTCAGAAAGTTAAGGCACTGTCGAAAAGCACGCCGAGGTCTCTGATCTCTTCAACTCTTTACAAGTAACCGCCGTTAATACTGTAGCAAAATAAAGTGCGGTTCGTTTTCCTGCTATAAGACATGACCTTTGTTTTTTCGAGTTAAGATTTAATCTATTGTCTGAGCACCACTTGGAAAATGAGGACATATCTTTCTCCAGGGTACTACAGCCATTAATGAACTCAATCCGTCTGAATATTTTAATGTCGTCAGCGTAAAGAAGGAAAGAAGACATCTTAATTGCGGCTGACATATCATTAACAAAAATAGAGAACAAGAGAGGCCCCAACACGGAGCCTTGAGGCACACCGCTTGTTGATCTGTACAGAGCAGACGTCTGCCCGTTAACGCTAACGAAACTGAACCGGTTATCTAGATAACTACCCAACAATGCCACGAGTGGTGTATCAATTCCTACCTGTAAAAGCTTTTTAAGTAACAGCGTGTGGCAGACAACGTCAAATGCTTTGCTCAGATCACAGTAGACAACGTCGAGCTGGCCCTTCTCTGAAATGGCTGCCGAGGCCTGCTCCATCAAGCAGGAGAGATTAGTTGTTGTGGACCTTCCTGATATAAAGCCGTGCTGTTTACTTACACGAAGATTCTGTCAAGAACTTGACAGTAATTTGTACAGCGCTGTCTCAAACAGCTCGGAACAAGCACAAAGGAGAGAAACTGCTCCGTAGTTTGTTGCATCCGATTTGGAGCCTGACTTGAAAATAGGACGCACTCGAGAAATTTTCCACGCGAGAGGGAACACGTTTGTTTTTAGACACTGGTTAAATATCACCGTCAAAACAGGTACAAAAATGCTGCCGTATGTTTTGAGAATAGCTGGAGGTATTCCGTCAGCTCCACACGACAATGACGGTTTCATGCGCTTTAGGCTCTCCAAAACCAACAACTCGTCCAAAAGCACTAAGCTAGAGCCTTGTACGCGATTTAACAATATGTTCATTTCAGAGACGTCACGCTGGCCGCATGTGGCACTGAAGTGCTGAGCAAAGTGGTTGGCGACATTATGAACTTCTTCCCCAGAGGAATCTACAAGATTGATAAGATCATGTGAGTTGTTCTTACGGGACCGGATGTATCTCCAAAATGTTTCAGGCTGAGAATTCGCACTACTCTCTACAGAATCGAGATAGGAGCGCTGGTCCCGCTGATAAAGGTTTTTACATAATTTACGGTAAGAGCAGAAGTTCTGTTTCCATTCGTCACTCCAGGTTTTCTTATACTTTCTGTGGCAACGGTCTTTTAATTTAAGAGTAGTACGAAGTTCTTTCGAAAACCAATGTGGGTGCTTGGAGTGGTTTGGTTTATACTTGGGAATAAATTGGTCCATACCGCTTTTGACAATTTCGGTGGACCGTTCGACCTGTGCATTGCAATCAGGGAGTTCTTGAATTTCCGACCAATCAAACGAATGAAAAAAAGCTATACAAGCCAACGTAATCCCCACGTACAAAACAGAAGGGAGAGAGTTCATTACACTTTAGTGAGGTACCACAATGCCGAATCGAAACGGGAGCCGAAACTGAAAATGGAGGATGAAGCTTGTCGGGTTTGACAAGAGAGATATCCACCATTGATACTCGCGCGTTCTGAATGTTTGAGAAGCAGAGGTCTAAGATAATAATAATTATAATAATCAATCAATCAATCAATCAATCTATTATTTGCGTGCCCAGGAAAAGCCGGGGGGCCTTTGCGCCTTCGCACGGAAACAGAAACACACGAAACATAATGTACACATATCTCAAATACAAAAAAAAAAAAACAAAATACAAAAAAAAACCGAAAGGATAGCTTATGTTGAAGTTACGGAATGAAAGTCATTTAAGTGCATGAACTCAAGAATAAAAGACAAATGCAGAATAAGAAAAGTTGGCAGTTACGCCAATACAAACTCACAGACATGTTTGCGAAACAGAGTAGGGCAATCATAAATATATCAAGGTAATCCGAGTACCGATTGTACGTGCATTGCAGTCGGAACACAGGGCACAAGACACGTAGACAATTGGGGTTGCAAAAGGTATCATGTTTCCTGGTCCACTTTTGCGGCACATAAAGACGAACATGTTGTAGCAGCTCACCACAAGACACTATGCCGTGCATAATTTTAAAGAGGAAGAGAATAGCAGCCTTGTTCCGCCTGGAAGTTAAGCATGATAGCGTCAATGAAGAGGGCGATCCAGGGTTATAATTACTACTATCGCCAAAGCTATGGTTGAAGATAGATATGAACTTATTTTGGACCCTTTCTACAAGCTTACGGTTTGTTTTGCTCGTGCTGTTACAGACAACAGATGCATATTCAAGCTGAGGACGACATATAGTTGTGTAGAGCTTGAGAAGAGAAATCGGCTCCTTGAACTCCTTGGACACGCGAAAGACAACGCCAAGCGATCGAAGAGCTGTACGAGTAATTACCTGAATAATAATAATAATAATAATAATAATAATAATAATAATAATCAATCAATCAATCAATCAATCAACCTTTATTTTTGGTGCCCAGGAACAACCCTAGGGTCTTGGTACTGGTATACCATATACAAGCATTCATAAAAATAAAGTAAAATCAAGAAAACACAACACAGAAAACAATATATATGAAAGAAACAATAAGGTAAAAATAGTTACAGAGATCCCAGAATGCAAAACAGCAAAAAAAAAGGAAGCCTAGTGTTAGAAGCCATGACACCCGGCCAGCAAAAACGATGAAGGCACGTGAAAAATTGAAAATACACAAGCAAATACTCAATGAACATGACGGAGATAGATTACACATAAAACAAAGGTTTTGTAACAAAATGTTAGGAAGTTTCAAAATGGAAAAAAAAAGTTCAGCATTACAAGCACTGACACTTAAACCGACAGAAATTCAAGCAACACAAAATCAGGAAAAGTGAAAACCAACAAGCAAGATAATGATTTGCATAAAATAAATATGGAACAGAAATACGGCACATAAATGACATAAAGGCACTTAAGCTACAACAGTTTTTCAATTCATTAGAGAACAAAGACAACAGCTCTGGAATATATCAAGACGATCGGATATTCATTATATGCACATTGTATTCTGCAGATGGACGAGCGTCGTCTACTTAAAGCATCTGTTCTGAAAGTTCGAAATCTTCGGAAAAGTTTGTTCGGCAAGTTGACATTGATAAGTGCAACCAAGTCATCACACAAAAATACTCACCATGAAGAAGTTTATAAAGAAAGATAATGTCAGCTATCATGCGTCCGACACCAAAGGGAAGGAATACTTTTGAGATAAGACATGCTGCCGTTTGCGTCTTCTTGTACATGACGGAAACGGTGCCTAAAGATAGAAAGGAACTTATTTTGAACCCTTTCGATGCAGTCACTATTGGACTTGCAAGTTCCATTCCAGACAACAGACCCGTATTCAAGAATAATAATAATAATAATAATATATAATAATAATAATCAATCAATCAATCAATCAATCATTATTTGCGTGCCCAGGAACAGCCGGGGGGGCCTTTGTGCTGGCGCACGGAAACAGAAACACACGAAACATAATGTACACATCTCTCAAATACAAAATAAAATACGAAAAAAAAACGAAAGGATAGCTTATGTGAAGTACGGAATGAAAGTCATTTAAGTGCATGAACTCAAGGATATAAAAGACAAATGCAGAATAAGAAAAGTTGGCAGTTACGCCAATACAAACTCACAGACATGTTTGCGAAACAGAGTAGGACAATCATAAATATATCAAGGTAATCCGAGTACCGATTGTACGTGCATTGCAGTCGGCACACAGGGCACAAGACACGCAGACAATTGGAGTTGCAAAAGGTATCATGTTTCCTGGTCCACTTTTGCGGCACATAAAGACGAAACATGTTGTAGCAGCTCACCACAAGACACTATGCCGTGCATAATTTTAAAGAGGAAGAGAATATCAGCCTTGTTCCGCCTGGAAGTTAAGCATGATAGCGTCAATGAAGAGGGCGATCCAGGGTTATAATTACTACTATCGCCAAAGCGATGGTTGAAGATAGATATGAACTTATTTTGGACTCTTTCTACAAGCTTACGGTTTGTTTTACTCGTGCTGTTCCAGACAACAGATGCATATTCAAGCTGAGGACGACATATAGTTGTGTAGAGCTTGAGAAGAGAAATCGGCTCCTTGAACTCCTTGGACACGCGACAGACAACGCCAAGCGATCGAAGAGCTCTACGAGTAATTACCTGAATATGTGGAGAGAAGCTCAGTTTACTGTCGAAAGTGACGCCTAGGTCATTAACCTCTACCACACGTGGGAGTAATTCACCGTTGATGTTATAGGGAAACAGATGTTGTCAGTCTTTCTTGTGTATGTCATTACCTTAGTTTTAGATGTATTAATGAGGAGTTTGTTGCATGAGCACCAATGCGAGAAGGACGAGATTGCTCTCTGGAGAGCGGAACAGCTGGCAGAGTTGGAAACAGATTTAAATATTTTTACATCATCGGCATATAAAAGAAAATTACAATCATTAAATATTGTCGCGACATTCATTTATAAAGATTGAGAAGAGAAGTGGCCCGAGAACTGAGCCCTGAGGGACACCACTGGTGACCTCATAGGAAAGAGAAGACTGTCCATTTTACATGCACGAAACATGACCTATCACATAGATAATTGCATATAAGAGATATCAGGGATGGTTGTATATCAAGCTCAGATAGTTTTTTGGCTAAGAGCTCGTGGCAGACGACATCAAAAGCCTTGCTTAAATCAAAGTAGACTACATCAAGTTGACCTCTCCCTTGCACAGCTTCCGAAGCATGCAGCATGAAGTTGACGAGATTAGTGGTGGTCGATCTCCCAGCGAGAAAGCCGTGTTGCTGAGGTAATAATATAGTTTTTACGCTGAAAGAGAGTACTGTATGTAGTACAGTCTCAAAGAGTTTTGAAGCATGCGCAGAGAATAGAAATCGGGCGGTAGTTTGTGGGGTCTAACTTTGACCCTGACTTAATATAGGAGCAACCCGCGCAGTCTTCCAACGAGTAGGGAACTTGCCGGTATTGAGTGACGTTCGAAATAATCGCGCCAAGACCGGAACAAGAAGATCCCCAAACGCCTTCAGTACCGCCGAAGGAAATGCCATCAGGGCCGCACGAAAAGAGGCTTAACTCGCTTTAGAGCTCTTGATACAAGACTTTCCGAAATAAAACATTCTGAGCTTTTATCATACCCCGGAAACACTTGAGGGGGGCAGGCTGCACTTTTCTTTCCGAATACTGAACTGAATTGTTGAGCAAAAGCATTAGGAACGTCAGGAATGCTGTCATCCCCTCTTGTCAATGAAGGTTAATATCTCCAGGGTTGTTTTTGGAAGTTTGTGCACGGACATGACCCCAGAAAGCTTTAGCATTGCGTGGCGCATCGGCTTCAACCGCGGCTATATAACTGGACCTATCGCGCTTAAGCAGATTTTACAATGCGACCTGAGTTGACGAAACTCGCTCTGCCACCTCTCTTGGCCAGTTTTTTTTTGCTTGTTTTGTGAGCTCGATTCTTTCTACCAAGGGCCTTTCTTAGTTCAGATGAAAACCAGTACGGATAATTGCTACTTTTTTTTAGTTTTTTTGGGTACAAATCTGCTTAAGCCATCGTGAAGTACTTCGGTGAAAAAATCAGTCATTTCGTCTACGTCATTGAGAGTGTCCAATGGTGACCAATCCGTCTCAGCAAGGAAGTGAAACAAGCCAATATAGTCCCCACGAGCGAAGTTGTAACCACGGACGCCTGGTGGGTTGACGGGAGGACTGTGGTGGGGCAAGGGATACGTTAGAAATTTGAAATGAGTAATGGGGGGTGAAACCCTGTCTGGTTTTACGAGGTCAATATAACTACGCGACACCCTCAACGTGTTCCATGTTAGTTAAAAGACAAGTCCAAAACGTTTCCACACCGATTCCTAATGAAGTTGCATTGCTGTAACGAAGTGAAAGAAATAAAATCTAGCAAAATTTCACACTTCTGTGATATCGGATGGGACGCCCGATCAACCAACTGAGTTTCCCATGTAATGCCAGGTGCGTTAAAGTCACCAGTTATTAGAAAATCGTGATCACTGTGAGAGGTTACAACATTCTCTATTGAATTTAGGGCATGTTTGAAGTCAGTGGCATTTGTCTCGGGTGGTATGTAGTAAGTACATAGTAAGAGGCGTTTGCCCCGAGAAGCAAAAGCACCTCTAACCAGATAGACTCAGTTTCCAATTCAAGGTCCAGGCGCCGTTTACATTTAATCGAATCGTGTAGGGCAACCCAAAACGCCACCTCCCCGTTGTTTGCCGCACGAAGGGTCGCGGTCATGCCGAAAGACTTGGTAGTTTGGGGAAAGAAGGAATTAGAGCTAATTTCCGGGCACAGCCAGGTTTCTGTAAGAATTATTACTGGAAAGCAAGAAGAAACTTCATTAGAAAAAAATTCGGCAGATTTAGTACGTAGCCCACGGACATTTGGAGAAAAAATCAAAACTGCAGTTACTCGCCATCGAAACGGTGTAATTGATTGATTGATTGATCTCATATAATCAATCAATCAATCAATCTTTATTTAACGTGCCCAGGAACAACCGAGAGGTCTTGATGCTGGCGCACAAAAAAAAAGAAACAAAAAACTAAGAATAACACAATAGAACAAGATGACTTTTCAGAAGAAACCTATCAGAGATACAATGCGCACAGAAATATTAGGATGACAGGACAAAAGTAGATTAACACAGTATGAGAAATAGCTAATGATAATGACGAAAAGTCAGATAATATACATACATACATACATAGATACATACAACAATGCGCCAGATAAACTAAAAGAGAAGGATAGAGCAAATTGCACATGTGCTGTTATCTTATAACGGTAGAAACCTTGGAGGAAAACGATGACTGTGACCCATCAAAAACATCAAGGTCAAGAAAATAAAAATTATAAAGACTTTGTATCCTGTTGAGGGTTGAGTGCTGAGAGAGGCGGGGTTAGTTACAAGAAACGGCCTGCTCTCTCTTGTTTGCTTCGCGGAATCCGAAAATTAATACTATTGAGCAGTATAGGACAGGATATAGTACCGTGAACGAGCTTGAAAAGAAAGAAGAGATCGGCGCGATTTCGCCGGCAGCGAAGTGAATGGCAGTGACAATAGTTGAACGGTGTTAGAACACGAGCCAGAGTCATTTTTAGCGAAGCGATGGTTTGTAAACGCTTAGAAATTTTTTCTGGACACGCTCAACTACGTTACTTAAGGAATTAGAGATGCCATTCCAGATCACAGATGCATACTCAAGTTGAGGAAGACATATTGCGGTGTACAATTTGCGGAGTGGCATAGGAGAATTGAATTCTCTCGATATTCTACAAACACAGCCGAGAGAACGAAGACCCCGCATAGCAACACGCTTAGTATGAGCTGAAAATGCAAGGTGCTATCAAAGAGAGAACGCCGAAGATCATTGATCTCACAACCCTACATAAAGCACAGAATTGACAGAGTATAAAAAAGGTATACGCTAGATGATTTGCGAGTGAAACTCATGACTTTTGTCTTTGAAATATTGAGAGAAAGGCTTATTGTTTTTACACCCATTCTGAAAAAGAACACAAAATCAGACTGCAACAAGCGACAGTCGTTAAATGAATGAATTTCCTAAATATTCTTTATATCATCTGCATACAAAAGGAAAGAAGAATTGCGAATGGCAGAAGAAACGTCGTTAACATACATTTAAAAAGAGGAGTGGGCCTAATACCGAACCCTGAGGTACACCACTGGTCACTTTGTAAAAGGAGGACGTTTGGCCATTGACGGAACATTAACATGATCTGTCACGAAGGTAGCTATTGCAATAGATTCACAACAGCGGTTTGTCAACATCAAAATGAGCAAGTTTAACCATAAGCATTGAGTGACTGAATACATCGAACGCTTTGCTGAAGGTCACAGTAAATGGTGTCGACCTGTCATCTCTGGAATACACGGTGTAGATATTTGCGTCATGAAACTGGCAAGATTAGTGACGGTTGAGCGGCCAGGACAAATCCATGTTGATTATTATTCAATGCGTTTTTCACATTAAAAGACAGTATGTGGTGAAGGGCCAGCTCAAAAATCTTTGACATGGCAGAGAGAAGAGAAATCGGTCGATAATCGAGACATCAGTTTTAGAGCCAGACTTAAATACTGGAAAAACACGAGCAATTTCCACATGCTAGGAATGTGGAAGTAATCCGACAGTTATTAAATATGCTAGTCAGTACTGGGACCAATATACTGCTATAAGCTTTTAGTATGGCTGAGGGGATACCATCTGGACCACATTGATAAGGATTGGTTTCAAGCGCTTAAGCATTTGCTGATGAGATTTCATCTAGCGACCAGAGCATTGGGTGTGTTGATTTCCAAGTGTTGTTCGATAGTAGTGCTAGAGTCAGAGGCTTTATAAACTGGAAGAGAACTGCGTGGCAAAACAGTCAGCGACGGCTTGTAGTTCTGTTCCATCGGAGTCCAGTAGTATTAAAGGCTCTTCACTTTTGTTAGACCGTTTGCGTACATACTTCCAGAACTCAGCCGGCCTGTCAGAGGCCGCTTTTTTCTAAGTGTGCAATATATGAACTGTGATCCCGTTTATATAGGCGTTTACAAAGAGTTCGAACGCATCGGAAATCTTCCTTGCGCTCGAGAGATGGAGTGCTTTTAAGCTTTCTGTGTGCGCGATCTTTATGCTTTAGAGCACTTATAAGTTCAGACGAGAACCAGGGGGGATATTTATGGAGTTTAGGAGTATATTGTGGAATATATTTGCGCATACTGCTTAAGATAAGTTCCGTAAGCTGATCTACTTGGTCATCAACATTGGTTTTTTCAGTTACCATAGACCAGTCAATGGAGGATAAGTCACTGGTGTAAGCCAACGTAGTCACCTTTTTTGAAAGCAAATCTGGGCGATTTGTCGATGTTATTTGAAAGCTCTGTTTTTCCCTGACAGAGAGAGTGTTAGTTTAAGTGGTGGGTGAAATTTATCGGGACGAACAAGAAAAACGACAGAGAGTGACACT